>OY757016.1:1622577-1797577 GCA_963580285.1 Lucinisca nassula | reverse complement strand
GCAAGTGGAAGACAGGCTGTTGTCGCAACTGCCAGATATATGCAGACGAACTTGTAGGTCTTCAACATGCGCCATTTGAGTTCAAGCAGTCCAATTGGAATAACAGTGATGTTAGCAGGTGGCCTGATGAACCATGGGAAATGGCGAAGGTATATATGAACCCAGGACAGAAACCATTTAAGGAACAACCCAGCCCACGAGAAACAGATCTCAGCGGATTGATTAACTTCATTGACCACTGTGTGTTGCCAAGAGCAGATATCCAGAATATAAACAACTTAACTCAGGTAAGAAATCACGAAAATGCATTCACTTGAAAACAAAAATGCTATCTTTCATGGCTCAATGGCAGCATAGTTTCACGAAATCACGTAAACACGCTCGTGTAAATTTGATTCCCCTTTAATCCCACTTTTATACAATATAAAACTCGGGTTTACAGGGATATATAGAGGATCTTTAATGAGTGATCATGTATTATTGAATTTATTAAACGAGTTGAGGAAAAGGGATAAAATGCGAGGCTTTGCCGAGCATTTTATCCCTTTTCGTCAACGAGTTTAATAAATTCAATAATACATGAGCACGAATGCAAGATTCTATTTATCATATGATATTTAAAACGCATTTTATTCACGATTGTTGACAAAAAAATGTCAATATTCCGCCGTTAGTAAACGCGACGTAGTTAAGGACGCTGCACATGTAACGTTAAGGGACGTATCTAGCTAATTTGTATATTTAATCCACTAGTGGATTATCGAAAATAATACATGGCGTTATTACACTCTCAGACGCGACGTCATATGATAAACATTATTATTCTTATTTCTGCTCAGAAACATAGACTGTAACGTCTTGTCGAGGCGGTTCTAACGAGTTACCACAATCTATGTTTTGAGGAGAAATATGAAAAATATCAGAAATGTTTAGCTGAAAATTTTCGCATAGTTTAGCTTACCTGGGCTGAAGGCTCCTGGGGAGCTTATAGGATGTTAGTCCATTCGTCGTCCGTCCGTCCGTCCATCCATCATCCGTCCACCCTTTTGACCAGTTATATCTCTGCAGACTGATCTGAATCATTTCTCATCTGTAGCATGCGTCTGGCGGGGCATTGGTGACATTAGCTTATTATTGAAATCGAATGAAAACTTTGGCTGCTATGGCAACCACAAGGTAGCATAGACTGGCTTACAATGGGAAATGCTTGTCATCACCATTACACCTTCAGTTTTGATCGGATCTTTCTGATACGTATATATAAGTAGACTGGGCGCCATACCATTGTCTATGTATGTCATACTTGCAGTTACTGTTATAGGTAAGGCTGTTTGTAAGGGAGTTACGTTGGATTATTATTGATTTGGCAGTTTTGTGACCACGAACATTTTTCTGTGTTGATAAAATTGAAAACCACATTTATTTGTCAATTCTGTCCTACATCCATACTAGCGTGGTGGCAGCGGGTATCAACCTACTCCTTCATTACAAGAGATGATGTTATTGTGTTAAATTTCACTCCAGAACTTCGACAGTTTACCGGTCTTGGTTTGGCGAGCTGTTCAAAGACAGAACTGTTTATATACATGTGGTAACATTTCAGTAGTTAACAAAGTTACTAAATCAACACTAACAGAATGACTGTTCGTGCACCCAAACAATGGGCTCTGACCAAAAATGAAACTGTAACTTCATTTGAGGCATGGAGACAGAACTTACAGAACTATTAGCCGAAACTACGTAGTATGACCCATCTTCTTTCTTATGAATGTTTTCATTGCTCTTAAAGGAACTCAATTTTGATTATATTTACAGTACACATTGTCTCTAGATCCAAATTTCGCCACATTCCTTACGGGTAGCTCAACATGGCTGAAGAAAACATCTACGAATCCTCTTCGGGGCTTAACTGATGATACAGAAGCCGTCCCAGAAGCTTCACGACGGACTGCAGCCCAGAAATTCACACACTTAGAGCTAATGCTTGGACAAATAGCAAATTATTGTCCCATTATATCTCGAAACACCATTGTAAAGAACTCGACATCTGTAACGCAAATCTGGCAGTCCATACGTCTACACTTCGGTTTTCAGTCAAACTTTCTGGACTTTAATAGCATTCACTTGGAACCAGGAGAACGTCCTGAAGATCTCTACCAGAGATTTATAAGTTTCGTGGAAGACAGCTTATTGAAATCTGATGGCTCGATCCGCCATCATGGCTAGGTTCCGGATACTGATGAGGACTTATCTCCAACTCTGGAAATTTTCATTGTCCTCACGTCGTTAAGACTTATTCACCCAGATTTACCTTCATTAGTAAAACAACGGTACGGTACAGAACTAAGGTCTCAGACACTGTCATCAGTTGAACCTGAAATTTCACAGGCTTTAGGAGTTAGGAGGCCTTCATGCGGACTGAACAAATTATTTGTCTAAATCGCGACGGAAGTAAGGGCGAGGATGGTGGCCACGTAAAATCGATTTAAGCCCCCCCCCCCCCCCCCCAGTGGAAATCTTCCACTGACCGTTCCAAGGCGGCTCTTCTGTGGCGATTTATTTATGTTATTGTTTGTTACTTACTGTGTGTATCACTTGTGTCTTTTGGTTTTGGATGGCCATATGGCCATTTTGTGGGAAAGTAACTGTCCTTATGGCCTTCCTTTGTTTAGGTTTCCATTATGGTCTGGTCGCTTAATGTTTGTATTTCTTTCCCTTTGGTGTCTTTTATGGGTGGAGAAAGTTAATTGTATCAATTCCTGATCTTTGTTTTACTTCTACTTTGGATAGTCGCGTACTTGAGAAAGTCTACTTATATATACGTATCAGAAAGATCCGATCAAAACTGAAGGTATAATGGTGATGACAAGCATTTGGAACCATTGTAAGTCAGTCTATGCTACGTTTTGGTTGCCATAGCAGCCAAAGTTTTCATTCGATTTCAATAATAAGCTAATGTCACCAATGCCCCGCCAGACGCATGCTACAATCCATGCCTCAACAGAGTCACAAGTTTTAAGATCTGCTATTGGTGCATTCAAAGCTGAATCAACGCAAAAAACGAGGAGTCGCGCTGTGTGTCCTTTGTGCAAACAGGCTGGTCGTTCCGCTTTTCAGCAGTACTTGCCTGAGACTGACAAAAAGTACTTAAATAAGGTTCGACAAACAATGGAGTTCGCCGATGATAATAGTGATAGCAGTGAGTCATTTCAGATTGAGGCTTCCGACGATTCCCAACCTCCAATCCATAATCTTCGAGTTATATCTACCTCACGTTGTGTTATTACAAAACAGTCCCCGCAGAAAAAAATATTCTATAAACATTATCCACTCCAGTTAATCTTTGACACAGGTGCAGAGGTTTCAATGATAAAGGCTTCCCTATATTCTATAGCCAAATACATTGCTGCTACTATAACCAAAAGTAGTCAGAAAGCTTTACAAGTAGACGGGGTAACCCCTTTATCATTCGCTGGTGAAACATGTATACTTTTGTCTCGTGACAATATTGAGCTCAAACTCGAAGCTCTGGTGGTTAATGACCTTGACATTGACATTTTAGCTGGTATTCCATTCATGACTATCAATGACATTACATTACGCCCTTCAAAGCAATAAATTGTAGTCGGTGATTCTGCTGTGGTATACTACGGCTCAACCCTAACCGACTCATCCTTGAAACGTATCCGTCGTACACGAGCTGTTGTCCTGAGGTCTCCAAGCACATCTGTTGTCTGGCCTGGGGACTATTATGAATTCAACATTCCTCAAGAGTCTGGACTTGAAAGAGATTGTACCATTTCCGTTGAGTCCCGTCCAGACACTACTAATTATCCTAAAAGTTGGCCCTATCCTCAGTTGGTAGAAGTTATAGGTGGCAAGGTCCGTATTTTAAAAAACATGGAAGAGCCCCAAGTCGTTCACAAGAATGAATACTTTTGTCAAGTCCGTCAGACAACTGAGTCATGTCCTATAGCCACTGATAGTTGCCCTCCTGTAGTTACTCTACAGGTCAAGCCTTTCTCGTCATATCATTCAGATATAGTTCAGCTAGATCCTGGCAATATTTTATCTGATAGCATCCGATCAAAGTTCAGAACCTTACTACATGAATATGATGAGGTGTTTGATCCCCAATTTACTACATATAATGGCTTATTCGGTCATTTTGAAGCTATCATTAATATGGGTCCTACTCAACCCCCACAGCGCAAAGGCAAGGTTCCCCAATATGCACGAGATAAGTTAGTTGAGTTACAAAAGAGATTTGATGATTTAGAGGCTCAAGGCGTTTTTAAGCGCCCGGAAGACGTTGGAGTTACAGCTGAGTACCCCAATCCATCATTCTTAGTCAAAAAGCCGTCAGGTGATTACCGTCTTGTAACTGCACTCACCGATGTTGGCCGTAACAGCAAGCCCCAGCCCTCGTTAATGTCCGACGTCGATTCAACACTACGTACGATTGAAAAATGGAGATATATTATACAAAGTGATCTTACTAGTGCGTTTTATCAGATTCCCCTTGCCATGCAGTCAATGAAGTATTGTGGGGTCGCTACTCCTTTTCGCGGTGCCCGTGTATACACACGTTGCGCTATGGGCATGCCCGGCTCGGAAGCTGCCCTTGAGGAATTGATGTGCCGCGTATTAGGTGATCTTTTGCAGGATGGCATCGTTGCCAAACTAGCAGATGACTTGTATTGTGGTGGAAATACCCCTGAAGATCTCCTTCATAATTGGGATAGGGTTCTTCAGGTTCTCCATAGGGCAAACTTGCGCCTAGCTGCTTCAAAAACCATAATAAGTCCTCGTTTCACAACAATTCTAGGTTGGGTTTGCGATCAAGGCACGTTATCAGCAAGTCCTCATCGCATTGCTGTCCTTTCTAGTTGCCCTCCACCTGATACCGTGCGCGGACTCCGTTCGTTTATTGGGGCATACAAAGTTCTTAGCAGAGTTTTGCCTAATTGATCCCATATCATATCTGATCTTGACAATGCTGTCGCATGTAAAAAATCACAAGATCGCATTTCCTGGACAGACGAGTTATCTCACTGTTTTCAAAATGCCCAAAAGTCCCTATAAAAGCGCAGCAGCATTACCTTGCCTCACACTGAGGACCAGTTATAGATCGTTACTGACGGTTCGGTTTCAAAGCGCGGATTAGGTGCTACGCTTTACATTTCACGCAATAACAAATTATTGCTTGCTGGATTTTTCAGTGCAAAGTTAAGGAAACACCAGATCACGTGGTTGCCATGTGAAATCGAGGCTTTATGCATTGCTGCTGCTGTAAAACACTTTAGCCCTTCATCATCCAGTCCAAGCTCAGTACTTGTGTTCTAACTGATAGCAAACCTTGCGTCCAGGCTATTGATAAGTTAGCACGTGGTGAGTTTTCATCAAGTCCACGTGTCATATCTTTTTTATCCACTGCAAGTAGATATCAAGTAAGCGTACGTCACTTGAAGGGTTCTGCCAATTTCCATTCAGATTTTGCCAGCCGCAATGCACCAGAGTGTATCGAACCACACTGTCAAATTTGCAACTTCATCATACAAACAGAAGATTCTGTTGTTCGTCCTATAACCTCAAATATGGCCGACAATACTATACGTTTACCATTCACCACTCGTTCACACATCCATACTGGCGGGGGATAAAAGCTCGGATGAGTTCGAAAACTGATAAGGTTGGCCCTATTTTTGTAGAGTTACATCCCCTTGATTGATGAAAATGCCTATTTTTGGGCTATACTTCATACTCCGAGTCCTGAAATTCATCTAAAAGCGCTATCCATGCCTTCTGTGTCGTTTACTTACACAACTTATCCAATTTTTGTCCAGAAATGAGCGAAATAAGCAGTCTTGCGGTATTTACTTACTTTACTTAAGTTACTTATCAGTCATCATTGTCAGATAAGTAAAGTAAGTAAGCTGAGCTGATGCTGACCTGGTGTCCTGCGGTCTCTGATCTCACTGTTAATTGAATTCTACTCTCTTTACTTACGTTACTGATCTTCACATCACCACAATAAGTAAAATAAGCAGTTTTACAGTATTCTACTTAGGTTACTCAGTTTACTTACCTGGCACTACAGCAGTATAAGTAAACTAAGTAGATGTCAAAACATCTCTGCCCCTCGATCAAAACAACAACAACAAACAAAAAAAAAAAAAAAACATGCTACATAAATTTAAGTGCAATAAGCTAATTAATTGATCAAAAAGAACGATTTTACAAAAGTTTAAGAGAAGTATCTAAAAATTGCAGACCAGAACACTGAAGCATGATACTATAATACTGAAATTAGCTAAGTAGGATGAGTAACATAAGTAGGCGTATAGCTAGCCAAGGATGGTACATGTATCAACCTCACTCTTAAGATAAGCTAAGTAACGTAAGTAATGTAAGTTGACTAATCAAACCACCAAAAGTCAATCTTGATATAACAGGATAAGTACAAGATTAAGCGCAAGTAACCTAACTAAGTAACCTTGCATGTCTCTTATGACAAAAGCTACTACCATCCCAACAATGCTTAGAGTAAGCTAAGTAAGATAAGTAACCTAAGTTGGGGTGATATATTTCATCCATGACTATGAGCAGTGTAAGTAGGATAAGTAAGTTAAGTAAGGTAAGTAACATAAGTATTGTAATTAACTGATATACCAGTAACATCAGCGACACCAGAGTAAGTTAAGTAAGCTAAGTGAAGTAAGTAAGTATTGTGGTTTCGATCTCAGCACATGAGTAAGCTGAGTAGGGTAAGAAAACTAAGTAACCTAAGTAGAACTCTAAGTAGTAAGTAAATGTCCTACCAGCTACAACAGCCATACCAGAGAAAGTTAAGTAAGCTAAGTAAACTAAGTAGAAGTAAAACAAAGATCAGGAATTGATACAATTAACTTACTCCATCAATAAAAGACACCAAAGGGAAAGAAATACAAACATTAAGCGACCAGACCATAATGGAAACCTAAACAAAGGAAGGCCATATGGACAGTTACTTTCCCACAAAATGGCCATATGGCCATCCAAAATTAAAAGACACAAGTGATACACACAGTAAGTAACAAACAACAACACAAACAAATCGCCACAGAAGAGCCGCCTTGGAACGGTCAGTGAAAGATTTCCACTGGGGGGGGGGGGGGGGGAGGCTTAAATCGATTTTACGTGGCCACAATCCTCGCCCTTACTTCCGCCGCGATTTAGACAAATAATTTGTTCAGTCCGCATGAAGGCCTCCTAACTCATCAGTGCAACATCTCTGTGAACACAGAAATCAAAGAACCACAGAGGTGAGACAACGGTGAGGACTCGACAGCAAGAAACCACTGAAATGCTGGAGCAAAAGAAAACCAACAGTTAGACTCCGATGAGCCCGACCAGAGACAGAGCATCAGGCACCAACCAACATTATCTCTTTAATTTTCAATAAGCTTTACGTTGGAGCCGTCATAGAATCTGAGGCCTGACCCACCGGCGTGCAATTAAAGAGGGAAGCAAAGTTGCCAACCGTGATTGGGTTAACCACCATGCATGCAGTCTGTCGTATAATATCCATGTTGTACCCAATCTTTTTATATCGAAGAATGATTTTACGAACATCCTAGTCTACTTAAAGTACAGGGATGTCAAACAAGCAGTTGTTATACAACGAGGAACGAACATCGGTTTAATAATGACCTTCAACAGGTATCTAAAGGATGTCGATTTAAGGAACAGTGAAAAGCAATTGCATAAGCAATCCCTGAGGATTGGAAAAATAAGAGCATTAAATGCATGTACGGGGAGACCTTTTACAGCCGCCACACGGCACAAACAAAACAGCCCTGATATGCAAAGTAGAAGTAAAACAAAGATCAGGAATTGAGTAGGCGTCCTGGTCACTTCGTAACAGGATGCTCAGGGTAAGTAGGATAAGTAAAGTAAGTAAGCTGAGTAGACTTATAAGTAACATAAGTAATGTAATTAACCTCTCCGCCAGCTACACAAACCATACCAGAGTAAGTTAAGTAAGCTAAGTAAACTAAGTAGGCATGATGGTCACTCCGAACAGGGTTGAGTAGGGTAAGTAGGATAAGTAACCTAAGTTAATTCTAAGCAACATAAGTAAGGTAAGTAACTACTCCATCAGCTACGCTACCCATACCAGAGTAAGTTAAGTAAGCTAAGTAAACTAAGCAAGCGGCGACGTCTGTCCCAACGAGGATGAGTAGGGTAAGTAGGATAAGTAAACTAAGTACCCAACGAGGATGAGTAGGGTAAGTAGGATAAGTAAACTAAGTAACCTCAGTAGAATTCTAAGTAACATAAGTAAGGTAAGTTACTGCTCCACCAGCAAATCTACCAATACCAAAGTAAGTTGAGTAAGCTAAGTAAACTAAGTTGGCGACCTTGTCACTCCGAACAATGATGACTATGGTCAATAGGATAAGTAAACTAAGTAACCTACGTAGAATTCTAAGTAACGTATGTAAGGTAAGTAACAGTCCTACTAGCTATACCACCCTTACAACAGTAAGTTAAGTAAGCTAAGTAAACTAAGTAAGCGGTGAAGTCTGTACTGAAGAGGATGAGTAGGGTAAGTAGGATAAATTAAGTAAGTATCCTAAGTAGAATTCTAAGTAACATAAGTAAGGTAAGTAACTACTCCAACAGCCGCTCTACCAATACCGGAGTAAGGTTAGTAAGTTAAGTAACCTAAGTAAACGGCGAGGTCTGTACCAAAGAGGACGAGTAGGGTAAATAGGATAAGTAAACTAAGTAACCTGAGTAGAATTCTAAGTATGGTAAGTTACTGCTTTACCAGCAAAGCTACCAATACGAAAGTAAATATAAGAAAGCTAGGTAAACTAAGTTGACGACTTTGTCACTCCGAACAATAATGAGTAGGGTAAGTAGGATAAGTAAACTAAGTAACCTGCGTAGAATTCTAAGTACCGTAAGTTAGGTAAGTAACTGTCCTTCTAGCTATACAACCGATACCACAGTAAGTTAAGTAAGCTAAGTAAACTAAGTAAGCGACAAAGTCTGTACTGAAGAGGATGAGTAGGGTAAGTAGAATAAGTAGTCTAAGTAGCCTGCGTAGAATTCTAAGTAACATAGGTAAGGTAAGTCACTGCTCTACCAGGAACGCTACCAATACCAAAGTAAGTTGAGTAATCTAAGTAAACTAAGTTGGCGACCTGGTCACCCCGAACAATGATGAGTAGGGTAAGTAGGGTAAGTAAACTAAGTAACCTAAGTAGAATTATAGGTAACGTAAGTAAGGTAAGTAACAGTAATACTAGCTATACCACCCTTACCACAGTAAGTTAAGTAAGCTTAGTAAACATAGTAAGCGGCAAAGTCTGACCCAACGAGGATGAGTAGGGTAAGCAGGACAAATAAAATAAGTAACCTAAGTAGAATTCTATGTAGGGTAAGTAACTACTCCACTAGCCACTCTACCCATACCTTAGTAAGTTAAGTAAGCTAAGTAAAGTAAGTAAGCGGCGAGGTCTGTACCGAAGAGGATGAGTAGGGTAAGTAGGATAAGTAAACTAAGTCACCCAAGTAGAATTCTAAGTAACATAAGTATGGTAAGTTACTGCTCTACCAGCAAAGCTACCGATACCAAAGTAAGTTGAGTAGCTAAGTAAACTAAGTTGGACACTTTGTCACTCCGAACAATAATGAGTAGGGTAAGTAGGATAAGTAAACTAAGTAATCTAAGTAGAATTCTAAGTAAAGTAAGTAAGGTAAGTAACTGTCCTAAGTTAGTTGATTAAGCTAAGTAAACTAAGTTGGCGACTTTGTCACTCCGAACAATAATGAGTAGGGTAAGTAGGATAAGTAAACTAAGTAATCTAAGTGGAATTCTAAGAAAAGTAAGTAAGGTAAGTAACTGTCCTAAGTTAGTTGAGTAAGCTTAGTAAACTAAGTTGAAGACTTTGTCACTCCGAACAATAATGAGTAGGGTAAGTGGGATAAGTAAACTAACTAACCTGAGTAGAATTCTAAGTAACATTAGTAAGGTAAGTCACTTTTCTACCAGCAACGCTACCAATACCAAAGTAAGTTGAGTAATCTAAGTAAACTAAGTTGGCGACCTTGTCACCCCGAACAATGATGAGTAGGGTAAGTAGGATAAGTAAACTAAGTAACCTAAGTAGAATTCTAAGTAACGTAAGTAAGGTAAGTAACTGTCATGCTAGCTGTATCACCCATACCACAGTAAGTTAAGTAAGCTAAGTAAACTAAGTAAGCGGCAAAGTCAGTCCCAACGAGGACGAGTAGGGCAAAGTAGAAGTAAAACAAAGATCAGGAATTGATACAGTTAACTTACTCCACCCATAAAAGACACCAAAGGAAAAGAAATACAAACATTAAGCGACCAAGTAGGATAAGTAAACCAAGTAACCTCAGTAGAATTCTATCTAGGGTAAGTAACTACTCCACTAGCCACTCTACCCATACCAGCGTAAGTTAAGTAAGCTAAGTAAACTAAGTAAGCCGCGAAGTCTGTACCGAAGAGGAGGAGTAGGGTAAATAGAATAAGTAAACTAAGTAACCTGAGTAGAATTCTAAGTAACATACGTATGGTAAGTTACTACTCTACCAGCAAAGTTACCAATACCAAAGTAAGTTGAGTAAGCTAGGCAAACTAAGTTGGCGACTTTGTCACTCCGAACAATAATGAGTAGGGTAAGTAGGATAAGTAAACTAAGTAACCTAAGTAGAATTCTAAGTATCGTAAGTAAGGTAAGTAACTGTCCTTCTAGCTATACAACAAATACCACAGTAAGTTAAGTAAGCTAAGTAAGCGGCGAAGTCTGTACTGAAGAGGATGAGTAGGGTAAGTAGGATAAGTAAACTAAGTAATCTCAGTAGAATTCTAAGTTACATAAAGAAAGGTTAGTTACTACTCTACCAGCAACACTACCAATACCAAAATAAGTTAAGTAAGTTCAGTAAACTAAATTAGCGGCGAAATCTAACACAACGAGGATGGGTAGGGTAAGTAAGATAAGTAAACTAAGTAACCTGAGAATTCTAAGTAACATAAGTAAGGTAAGTTACTGCTCTACAAGCAACGCTACCAATACCAAAGTAATTTGAACAAGCGGAGTAAACGAAGTTGGCGACCTTGTCACCCCGAACAATGATGAGTAGGGTAAGTAGGATAAGTAAACTAACTAACCTAAGTAGAATTCAAAGTAACGTAAGTAAGATAAGTAACTGTCCTACTAGCTATACCAGCCTTACCACAGTAAGATAAGTAAGCTAAGTAAACTAAGGAAGCGGCGAAGTCTGTCCCAACGAGGATGAGTAGGGTAAGTAGGATAAGTAAACTAAGTAACCTAAGTAAAATTCTAAGTAACATAAGTAACTACTCCACTAGGCACTCTACCCATACCGGCGTGAGTTAAGTAAGCTAAATAAACTAAGTAAGCGGCGAAGTCTGTCCAAACGAGGATGAGTAGGGTAAGTAGGATAAGTAATCTAAGAAACCTAAGTAGAATTTTAAGTAACGTAAGTAAGATAAGTAACTGTCTTACTAGCTATACCAGCCTTACCACAGTAATTTTAGTAAGCTAAGTGAACAAAGTGAGCGGCGAAGTCTGTCCTAACGAGGATGAGGAGGGTAAGTAGGATAAAAAACTAAGTAACCTAAGTAGAATTCTAAATAACATAAGTCACTACTCTACTAGCCACTCTACCCATACCGGAGTAAATTAAGTAAGCTAAGTAAACTAAGTAAGCGGTGAAGTCTGTCCCTACGAGGAAGTGTAAGGGTAAGTAGGATAAGTAAACTAAGTAACCTGAGTAGAATTCTAAGTCACTTAATTAAGGTAAGTTACTGCTCTACAAGCAAAGCTACCAATACCAAAGTAAGTTGAGTAACCTAAGTAAACAAGTAAACTAAGTTGGCGACCTTGTCACTCGGAAAAATGATGAATATGGTCATTAGGATAAGTAAACTAAGTAACCTAAGTAGAATTCTACGTAACGTAAGTAAGGTAAGTAACTATCCTACTATAAATACCACCCTTACCTCTGTAAATTAAGTAAGCATAGACAATTAAGTAAGCGGCGAAGTCTGTACTGAAGAGGATGAGTAGGGTAAGTAGGATAAGTAAGCTTAGATTCCATTGAAATTAAATTGATTCCATTGTGGAATTTTGAAAATATCTGAGGGTCACTGATGAGGCCTAAATGGCCGAAACTAGCTAGTTTGGCCCAGAAAACATGTACACTCCATATTTTTCACTTCTGTGGTGTATTCTTTGCTTCCAAAGGATAGCCCTTTTAAAGAACATTAGTAACCTAAGTAGAATTCTAAGTAACATAAGTAAGGTAAGTAACAGCTCTACCAGCAAAGCTAGAATTCTAAGTATGGTAAGTAAGGTAAGTAACTGTCCTAGTATCTATACCACCCTTACCTCAGTAAGTTAAGTAAGCTTAGACAATAAAGTAAGCGGCGAAGTCTGTACTAAAGAGGATGAGTAGGGTAAGTCGGATAAGTAATCTAAGTAACCTGAGTAGAATTCTAAGTATCATAAGTAAGGTAAGTTACTGCTCTACCAGCAACGCTACCAATACCAAAGTAAGTCGAGTAGGCTAAGTAAACTATGTAGGCGACCGTGTCTCCCCGAACAATGATGAGTAGGTTAAGTAGGATAAGTAAACTAAGTAACCTAAGTAGAATTCTAAATAACGTAAGTAAGGTTAGTAACTGTCCTACTAGCTATACCAGCCTTACCACAGTAAGTAAAGTAAGCTAAGTAAACTAAGTAAGCGGCAAAGACTGCCCAAAGAGGATAAGTAGGTTAAGTAGGATAAGTAAACTAAGTAACCTAAGAAGAATTCTAAGTAGGGTATGTAACTACTCCACCAGCCACTCTACCCATACCACAGTAGGTTAAGTAAGCTAAGTAAACTAAGTAAGCGGCAACGTCTGACCCAACGAGGTATGGGTAGAGTGGCTTGTGGAGTAGTTATTTATGTTACTTAATTCTAATTAGGTTACTTAGTTTACTTAACCTACTTACCCTACTCATCCTCGTTGGGACAGACTTCGCCGCTTACTTAGTTAATTTAGCTTACTTAACTTACTCTGGTATTGGTGGGATAGCCAGTGGGACGGTTACTTATCTTACTTACGTTACTTAAAATTCTACTTAGGTTACTTAGTTTACCTATCCTACTTACCCTACTCATCATTGTTCGGGATGACAAGGTCGCCAACTGCGTTTACTTAGCTTACTAAAATTACTTTGATATGGGTAGCGTTGCTGGTAGAGCAGTAACTTACCTTACTTATGTTACTTAGAAATCAACTCAGGTTACTTAGTTTACTTAACCTACTTACCCTACCCAACATCGTTGTGATAGACTTCGCCTCTTACTTAGTTTACTGAACTTACTTAACTTATTCTGCTATGGGTAGAGTGGCTAATGGAGTATTAACGTACCTTACTTATGTTACTTAGAATTCTTCTTAAGTTGCTTAGTTTACTTAAGCTACTTACCCTACTCATCCTCGTTGGAACAGACTTCGCTGCTTACTTAGTTTACTTAGCTTACTTAACTTACTGTGGTATTGGTGGTATAGCTAGTAGGACAGTAACTTAGCTTACTCAAATTAATTTGGTATTGGTAGCGTTGCTGGTAGAGCAGTAACTTATATTACTTATGTTTCTTAGAATTCTACTCATGTTACTTGGTTTACGTATCCTTCTCACCCTACTCATCCTCGTTGGGACAGACTTTGCCGCTTACTTAGTTTACTTAGCTTACTTAACTTACAATGGTAATGGTGATATAGCTAGTAAGACAGTGACTTACCTTACCCCCTAGAACTTCAGCTAAATAAAGCAAATTCTTCTGATACCGAGGCCCCGTTTTTGGATTTACATCTATCTATTGTAGATGGATTTGTTTCGTGCAAAATTTATGATAAACGCGATGACTTTGATTTTGAGATTGTAAATTTTCCTTTTTTGGATGGTGATGTTCCTCGTGCGCCATCCTATGGCGTTTATATTTCGCAATTAATTCGATTTGCTAGAGTGTGTAGTCATGTAACTGACTTCAACACTCGTAATAAATTATTAACGACTAAACTCCTTACTCAGGGATATCGGTACCACAAACTACGCAAAGCCTTTTCAAAATTTTATAGACGCCATTCTGATTTAATTTCAAAATTCAATATTGGATTTAAATCTCTTCTGCAACAAGGTCTATCGGAACCCGACTTTTATTGTGACTTAGTATATAAATTCAGAAAAATATATAACCGTAATGACTTCAGCACCCAATTTCGTAAAAGCATTCTGCGATATAAAAAGATTGGGTACAACATGGATATTATATGACAGACTGCATGCATGGTAGTTAACCCAATCACGGTTGGCAACTTTGCTTCCCTCTTTAATTGCACGCCGGTGGGTCAGGCCTCAGATTCTATGACGGCTCCAACGTAAAGGCTTATTGAGAATTAGAGAGATAATGTCGGTTGGTGCCTGATGCTTTGTCTCTGGTCGGGCTCATCGGAGTCTAACTGTTGGTTTTCTTTTGCTCCAGCATTTCAGTGGTTTCTTGCTGTCGAGTCCTCACCGTTGTCTCACCTCTGTGGTTCTTTGATTTTTGTGTTCACGGAGATGTTGCACTGATGAGTTAGGAGGCCTTCATGCGGACTGAACAAATTATTTGTCTAAAGCGTGACGGAAGTAAGGGCGAGGATTGTGGCCACGTAAAATCGATTTAAGCCCCCCAGTGGAAATCTTCCACTGACCGTTCCAAGGCGGCTCTTCTGTGGCGATTTATTTATGTTGTTGTTTGTTACTTACTGTGTGTATCACTTGTGTATTTTTATTTTTGGTTGGCCATATGGCCATTTTGTGGGAAAGTAACTGTCCTTATGGCCTTCCTTTGTTTAGGTTTCCATTATGGTCTGGTCGCTTAATGTTTGTATTTCTTTCCCTTTGGTGTCTTTTATGGGTGGAGTAAGTTAATTGTATCAATTCCTGATCTTTGTTTTACTTCTACTTTACTAACGTTACTTAGAATTCTACTTAAGTTACTTAGTTTACTTATCCTACTTACCCTACTCATAATTGTTCGGAGTAACAATGTCGCCCAACTTAGTTTACTTAGCTTACTAAAATTACTTTGGTATTGGTAATAAAGGCTCTGATCGAAGAAGACATTGGAAGCATTGTTGAAAAAGAATGGCCTGCGTGCTTAACACATGTCGAAAAGGCTGAACAGGACTATTGTTTTGTTTGAATTGAGGTTTAACGTCCCCGTCAACACTATATTGGTCATTTTGGAGACGTTTCTTCCAATTTTGTGGGACTTTTACCCGATATTGAGATGAAATGACTTCTCAAGCCCTGTCGCCCAATGAAACCAATAGAGTTTATAAGCATTGACGGGCCGACTCGCACCGCTTTGCCTGGGCAGGCTTAGATCCCTTTAGCGGTTTACCAGTACTCGTGAGCGGTCGGTACATACGGGAAAAGTTCGGCCATATGAAATCAAGGGAAAACAAGGGAACACACCTGTACTGGCAGTTTTTCCAGGTAGCTTCCAGAATTACGCTACGTGACACCTGTTTTAAAGCAATTCGGCTATTGTCGGAAGTTTTCGGTCACTATCGGTGGTGACCGTTAATCCTTGTCTCACAGTTATAACAGTGGGATATTTGTTTTAACTAAATATGATGATTTATTGGTCCATATATAATACGGATTAAATTGCTTTTCAAATATTATAGCATTTTAAGGGAAAGTGTTTGTTTTATGCCGCATTTATAAAATAACCTAATGCCACTTTTATTTATCTATTTATTTATTTATTTTATTTTATTTTATTTTTTTATTAATTTTTTTTGCGAAGTCGTTAGTTAACGAGTCGTTTAACTTTTGATCATTTTGTACAGCAAAAAAAAAAAAAAAATGCGAATAGGGTTTGCATCAATTTTGCAAAAAGCTCCTCAAATTTTCCAGCAGAAACACAAGAGTATTAGGTGCCTATTGAATAGTTAACGTTTTAACCAGTAGCGAGTTCATTAGCCCATTCAGTTTACCAGACCAGAAACCCTAAAGCGGTACCTTGGCAAACAGTGCAGTCCCAGACCAGATGCCACAGAACGCGGCGTCTGATCAGGGCCTGCACTGTTTGCTTAAAGTTCAGTCATTTTCCAAATAGATTTTGATGAAAACACAACCTGACACCCCTAAATTTTTAAATGGAGTCCTGCTGTATATAAGGTGGAAGATTCCATTTGGTACAAAAAGGGTTAACTGACGCTGCTTTGAACAACTTGGCCTTGATGCTCAATGTGTGTTAAGTAGAACGCAGTTGACTCAGTTGACACGCAGTTTTAAGGTTTTGATAGTTTGAGACGGATTGACAAACGCTTCTTAGAACAGTAGCTTTGCACTGCTGATTTCACGTGACTGTCACTGGTTTGTTTGAAACCCATCATTGAGACTGCTCTAACGAGTACCCACAATCTATCTCTTTGACCAGAAAGAGCAAAATAATGGATGCCCATGTTAATACAGAGAGTGTTTTTGAGGGGTTCTTCAAAGACTTGCTTTACGTGATGTGAAACGGCTATGTAAAGCCGCACGTCAGAGAGCGAAAGAAGGTGCACTGTACTGGTTAATCGCTTACGTATAAGCCTGTCCAGTAAAAGAGTGGATAGGTAAACTGACCGACTCAAAAATGACCTAAAATAGTGTTGACTGGACCGCTAAATTCCAATACAAACAAAAGCTCTGTTGGCCTCGTTAAGCAATAAAGGGGAACACAGTAAGCGAAATTTATTGTATTGTATTGTATTGTAAAGTTTAAGCATTTTACATCCGCTACGGTCAGGCGCGTTAGCATTGCCCCACAACAGGACGTAAAGTTTGAGTGCTTCTGGGCTGCAAAACGCGGCAGATTCAGTGAAATGTGGGTCATGCTGAACTGCCAGTGCCTTCCCGTAAGTAAAGTAGAAGCACTGTAATTTAGAATTTTGAACGCCAGATCGAAAATGGGCATAAAACTGCAGAGGAATCAATGCCAATTTCGGCTGCGAATCGAGATTTCTCTGTCCCAGAGCATACTAGTTTATGTTGCTCTCTCTTAGGGCCGTGTGTAAGACTTTAGACTGGTTAGAAATGAAGAAAAAACCATGTTATACAGGGTTGTCAGATGTGCGGCCCTAAGTTTGCGGTATAATGTATATAAAAGAGATATATAAATAATACAGAAGTATACATAAATATATGTAATAAGTAAGAAAGGAAGAGACAGAGAAAAAAATATATATCCAATAAAAAAAAAAAAAAAAAAAAAAGAAAAGATAAAAAGGAAATAAAAACATTTAGTTCTTGCGTGTTTTGTAAAGTCATAGTTTAAATGTATAAAATAACAGAACTTCAAAGGCTGATTGTAAGTTATCATATAAAAGTGCTTAATAGTTTTTTGATCATTAAATTGGCAAGCTCATAATTGGATAGTAGTTATGAAAAAGTAAAGTGGTATTTTTTATGAACAGGTGCTTGTGCATTGAAACATGGTTTCAATTACAATGTCAAATTGCATTTTTGTGAATATGGTCTTAAGTTAAGATGCAATTAGAATTCAATTGTAAGAAAAATGGTAGACTTCAAAGGTTTTTGAATATTTCACAAACATATAGGCAAACAAAAGAGCTATCTAACTGTCTAAAGAAGCATCATATTGACTTTGACCATTGAAATATTTGATAAGTAAAGCAAAGTGTTTCACTTTTAATCATTTTATTTGACAACTAATCGGTTTTTAATCCGTTGAACCCATACTGGCCTAACATCACTTAACCCTTTTTGTACCAAGTGGAATCTTCCTCCTATAGCAGGAGTCCATTTCAAAATTTAGGGGTGGCATGTTGTGTTTTCCTCACAACCTATTTGGAAAATGGTTGAATTTTTTAAAACAGTGTAGGCCCATTTCAGTCTGATCTGGGCCGTCTGATCTGGGCCTGCACTCTTTGCCAAGGTACCCGTTTTGGGGTTTCCAGTCTGAAATGGGTTAATCACGATTAGCAGGGAAATATTTGCATATCTGAAACAAATAAGGATATTATTTTCACACCGCGAAGCTTGTGATAAACAGTATACCGGCATAGTCGCGCATAAAATGAAAAGATTTCTGTTTTGTCGAAACAAACAAAAAAAAAAAAAAAAAAAAAAAAAACAGAAAATATTTCATCTCGTGTATTGAAAATAATAAAAAAATCACCCATGCTGCACACTCGTGAAAACTATGACGTTTTCAACGCACTCGTTGGAAGGTTATCTTTTTTTTTTTGCACGAGTGAAAAATATTATATTTTCAATACACTCGATGAAATAATATTTTTGGTATTTACCTACAAAAAAGTAAATACATACACAAGGTTAACAAGTCCGTGAAATCAACACCCTATAAACCCCACTTTGTTTAGGGTAAAACTTGGGTTTACGGGGTATAAACTATTTTGCGCTAATTGAGGCGGTTCTAACGAACACCCATAACCTATGTTTGCAGTATAAATAAGAAAATTATCACGGATTTTCATTAGAAAAATAACAATTTTGGAGAAATGAAAAAAATGCACGTTGACGCGCGAGTGTGTTAATTCTTGCTCCAAAACATCGATTGTGGGTACTCGTTAGGACCGCTGTAAGAGATATATCTTGGAGAAGAAAATAGGATACTTGATAACTAGCGAATAGGATTATATGACAGACCCCAGACCAACCTGGCATCTGCACAATCTGATCAGAGTGTTCATTGTGCGTTATGTGGATATAATTTGTTATAACAGAAAGACTTGAGTTGTGCTCAACCCTTTTCCTTTCTTTTTTTTGTGTGTGTGTGTGGGGGGGGGGGGCGCGTGTGTGTGTGTGTGTGGGGGGGGGGGGGCTAAATTCTAATTCTAATTAACAGAAGCTAAGGGCTGAAAGGGAAAGCGTTAACTGGACCGAGTCCATTAACTACAGAGAACGTTTGTCTAAAGATTACCTAACATAAGTTTGTCGATATCATGTCAACAATTAAGGCTTCCGGGTCATAAAGCAATTAATTTGAATATACACACAGCACGTGTCAACTCTTAAATTCTATGCATGTATTAATTGATGCGCCGCATTCGTTGTCCCAGAGAGAAATCTTCAGGTACCGATTAAAACAAACCAACACCTTTCAGTATTCACAACTGAACTGATTGCCATTCACTGGGCCATCTCATGGGCCATCACAGTTAAGACACCCAAAGCCACAGTACAACCTTAGCGCTATCCAGGCCCTACAATCAGGAAAATCCAAAACATGACCTGAACAAATTGACTCAATCCTGTCTAAACTAGATAAGGCAAAAAGAGAAGGGCAAGACATTGAAATCGACTGGATCCCATCCCACGTCGGCATCCCCGGTAATGAGGCGGCCGACGACACAGCCAGATTAGCACTAGATAAAGGTATTAAAGATTATACTCTCCCTTCAAAACGGGAGATCTATACAATCATAGACACCGCCATAACGAGAAAATGGCAAGCTCTATGGGATAGAAACCCAACCAACACCGGGAGACATTACCAACTCCTCCAGCCCACAGTAGGTAAATCTGCCCACCAATTTAGCAACAACAGAAAATTAGACGTGGTGCTCTCCCGTTTGAGATTTAACCATAACGGCCTAAATGCCAACCTCACTCAACTAGGAAATACAACGGGTCTGTGCAGAAAATGCGATAACTATGAACTAGAGACAACACAACACATCTTGTTTGAATATGTAACAAACGCCCATGCACGAGAAGAGATAAAATCTGAAATGTTCAAATTAGGATATGAATCGGTACACCTACAAGGTCTCCTCGCTCCCCCCGTAAAACGCTGCTCGGCCATAGCCGAGGTGGTTAAGAAATTCCTTAAAGACACAAATTACTGGGAAGTAATATAAGAAAAACAGATGTTGTTACCCACACACCGCGCTTAGGCAACCGTCACCTACCGTCAATCTGCACTTGGACCTGAGACGGGGGCGTCAAAGCGAGACACTGTGGTTGCGGCTCATTTGCTTTCCACTTATGGGTGCCCCGCCGAGACTACCCCCCGTCAAAGGACATACCAATGATCCTCCCATACCTTCAACATCATAACAGACCACGGGCAAGGGTGCATCATAAGAAAATCCCATAGCCCGTTAAACTCCCACGGACATGCTTGAACCTGCGGCGACAAGCCGATTCGGGACACTGTGGTTGCGGCTCATGTGCTTTGCACTTATGAGTGTTCCGATGAGCTAACATGCCGCTGCAGGACAGGCAGCCCCCATGGGAAGGGTATTCTTCACAATAACCGCGCCACCCGTTAACTTGGTTTTGAACAAGTTACCCTAAGAGCCGGACCGTGCCTTATAGGGGGGACTCCCACCTCACAAGCCCGGCCCGCCCTGTGCACAGAATGGGAAGCCAAAATATGTGACGGATGGCGCGGTCATGTTAGCACAAGCGTAATATGCACTAATGACTTTGGTTTGTATTACAGGTAGAGGTGGGACCCCGGGGGACAAGAAACTTGACACAACTACACTGATCCGAGCGCACACATGGGGTCCCAAAAGCACTAATCCGACTTTTCTATTTCAGGAACGAGAGGAGGCTCGACGGAGAGCGTCAGGACAACATCCTGAGGGCACCTGAGAGAAAGC
The DNA here is from genome assembly GCA_963580285.1 of Lucinisca nassula. Lineage (NCBI taxonomy): Eukaryota > Metazoa > Mollusca > Bivalvia > Lucinida > Lucinidae > Lucinisca > Lucinisca nassula. The sequence goes on along the minus strand of OY757016.1, from coordinate 1,776,846 downwards.
CCATACTGGGCTCCCCCTAGGTACCAACAGAATGAAGTCCCCAGAAGTATGCAACGCGAAGGCATAAATACTGCCAGAACAGAGCATACAAACGGGGACAGGTCACGCGCTAAATATCTTTATAGGCGGGGCAACGGCAATATCCACCATTCGCTAGGTATTTGGAAATAGGAAGTCCCTTAAAAATGCCTTTTGGAAGACCATTCAAAAATAAAAATTAGCGGGATTGCAAAACGGCTGATTAGCCTCATCACTGCCTTTCCCAAACAAACACATACCTCCAAACACACCACGAAGACACACCTGTCCAATTTTGAACCCCACCTGCATAGGCAGGTCTCCGTGATGAGAGCACGGGTACTAGGACTTTTTGCAATAGCCGGAATTGGCTGGTCTATTAGTCACCCATCCTGGCTCACTTTAGATGCCTGTTCAAAATTCAAAAATTTCATGCGTTATCACACTTTAACAAGCATCGTGACCGAAGGCGTTTTCTTTGCCATGTCAGGGGTGGAGGCAGAGAATAATGGAAGCCGGAACTGATAATGTATGTTAGCTTTTTTCCTCGGCCAGACATTCGAAAACAGGGCTGTGCTCTGACACATTTGGCAGTCGAAATTGGCAACACGTCATCACATACTAGAGCCCGTCTTTGGTCTGATTCCTGCACTCAAAATTCTAAAATCGCTACAGAACTGTGTTTCTTAGGACAAACGCTGTTCCTTGGGTGCGATTTGTGCCTTCCTCCGATTAAGAGTTCAGTATATTCCCATTGGTCAGCTGACACCTGTCGAATTGACAAGTGCCAGCACATTGGAGGCCCTGGGAAGAGCAGTTCATAAACTAATCCCATTTAGCGAGATGGGGGTAGCCCCTATGTGCTTTTAGCGCCCGGTTACCTTACAAAATTTATCAAGTCAATTGATGCATATTAATCGAAACTTGTTAAATCAGCTGTTGTTTTACAACCCTGACAACACATTACAAAACATGCCTCTACAACTATACAGTTAATTTTATTGCCGAAAAAGAGAAGATTTTTAGATGAAAAATTGTGAAATTTTCTGTTGCACAAAAATATAGATTGTGTAACGAGTACCCACAATCTTTATACAGAGTAGAAGTAAGAAACACGGTTTACCTCTGTAAAACCCAGTTTTATTATATAAAAATGGGGTTCAAGGGGTCTAAATTATGTAGGCGTGATTTCGTGATGTTATTTTTCTGTGTGTAATTACATGCAATTTATCCCAGAAAATAATATTTGAACCAGGGCACAGCACTCCCTATAATTTACGTGTGCCCAGCAAAGAATCACATCAGCGTGCGCATCCTAGACTTCTCTTGCTGCATGAAGAAGCATTGGATCTTTCGCACAACGTAGACTCTGATCAGAAAAAGTACCTGGGGGTTTTAAGTAGTATTCCCACAACCGGCATGATTGGCAGTAATTAGTAACAATTGCCAATTAAGCATGTGTGTGAAGTATCCGAAAAAAAAAAGATTTTTCACCGAAATCAATATATTTTCGCTAGTCAAAAAAATCAATAATTAAAGTTTTTTTTTTCTTTCTTCTTCTTTTGTAAACAATATGAAGTGTTTGTTAATTGCGCATCAGTCAGAAAAAAACAAAACAAAAAAAAAAAACAAATCAAAAACAGTAATATATAAATAAGACGAAATAAAAATAAATTTATTTCAGCATTAAATGTCATTAACAAAAATGTTTTCAGCAGCTCACTTTGACATTCGTCTTAAACCAGCTCAAACCCGGAAATTTCCGATTTAATCCGATAATCGCGTAATATGAGAACCGGTAGCTATAAATAGATACAATGAGGAGAGACGGCTAAAAATACTGAAAATGGCAAGAAAACAACCTGAAAATGACCAACGTTGTTTTTATTTGATCTTCAATTATTTGATACTGTTGGGAAGAAAAATCATTTTTCTTCTAGAATTTAAAGTCACATTTTTAACAACGTATTTTATAATTTAATTATTACAGTATAAAACAGACACCCTCGTGATTTTTTTGCTAATTTTCTATTGAAGTAAACGAGAGGTTCGCGAGACGAAGGGTCCTATTTTCATTTCAAAATTGACCAGTTTAAAATTTTATTAACAAAATATAAAGTTATAATCAATATTAAAATAAAAGATTGAATTTTCATAGTTTTCAATCACATTTTCGCTATCTAGCCTAGTATTTTTTCAATCATGTCGTAGATTCACATGCCCTATTAATTTCCATACAATTTGTCGCGCGGTTTAAATCAGACACAGGTAATAGGCGGATTACATTTGTCCCACATGTCAGCTCGACGTAGAAGCATCGTGCAGCCCATCTATTTCTTTAAGCCCAAATGGGCGGGGGCTGAAGAGGACTATTGTAAAACTGACCTCGCTCTTGAGCCTGAAATGGAGTGAATCATTAAACACATGGACTCTGAGAGTGAATCTTCCGACACTGCCGAAGAATCAAAACTGTTTTTGTAATGCAATTTCGAAATATGAAATTCTGAAATTCAAGTTGATGTGAACCGCTGAAATTTGAAAATAATGAATAATATACTAATATTAAAAACAACAACAAAGGAAATATATAATACAGAAAAAAAAGAAAAAACGTTTAAAAATAATGACACTGTGCGAGTGTCTCTTCCATCCCTCGCCCTCATCACACCGAGGACTTCAATGATTCTGACCTGTAACTGTAACCACTCGGCTATTTGTTATTCAAGAGCATTTTTGCGTACAGTCAACCTACATTCAAAACCATGCCTACCATCAAATTATTACGTAAGGTATTCGTTTTTAAGTTTTTAGTTCTTCTCGTAAATTTGTGTCATATGTTTATTTTCTATCTTTTATAATTCAAACAATGTGTTCTATTGTTGCCCATGGGAATGAGTTTCAGCTTTTATTTAAGAAGTTTGCATTCACTGATGACATTGTCATCCCTAGATAACGGTATCAGATGGACCGGCCCGTGTGACGTAATGTTCAGTAAACATTCATCGACCTATATATATGTTTCGAAAAACAACAGAGGTGTCCCATACATGTAATAACAACAACAACACAAAAGCAAAGGCAACTTATACTAACAACTTTATGATGCTTTACTGGCAGGTTAGAGATGGAAGAAACAAAATGATGCATTCCGCTTCCATGAAGTTAACTCAAGATGAGTTCGATCAATACACTGGCGCAATGATAGATCTTCTCGAGGACCCCTTGTTTTTGAAGAAAATGAAGGACGCACAGAATGCTACAGAAGCAATACGAGAGGTAAAAACAGTTAACCCGACCTTCAATATCACTCGATCTACCGGCATTTTCCGTGGAAACAATTCTTATTACAAGATGAGGGGAACTAAATAGAGCATCTTACATGAGTGTTCATGTATTATTGAATTTATTAAACGAGTTGAGGAAAAGGGATAAAATGCGAGGCTTTGCCCTTTTCCTCAACGAGTTTAATAAATTCAATAAAACATGAACACGAAGGCAAGATTCTATTTATCATATGACATTTAAAACGCATTTTATTCACATTAATTACAGAAAAATGTCAATATTTCACCATTAGTAAACGCGACGTCATTGACAGTTGAGCATCAGAGTGGCCTGCGTAGGTAGATTTAAAAACAAAATTCTCGTGCGTCGATTCGATGGGACTACTTGCAATTTTTAGACTTCCAGTCGACTAGCTAATTTGACAGCTAATTCCTCAACTGTCGTTTACTTTCGAGCTTTGACAATGATTAATATGATAAGTAACATGAAATAAAGGCACTGCCTGTTAAGCAAACACACTCATTTACAACACTTAAGTTTTACAACACTTAACTTATTTAGTTAATTAAAAACATACCGATAGTGCTAGATCGGTAGCTCAGTGGTTAGTGCACTTGCCTCTGATTCTAGAGGCCTCCGGTTCGATTCACAGCAGCGACAATAAAGTTTGGTGTCTAAATATGTTCCACTGGCATCATTTGTAGGGATGAATGCCACAAAGTGCAGGGAGAATCATCCCGTATGCAAGTTAAAGAGCCTTATCGTAATTTCATGATTATCGCCCGAGCATTCGTCCTGCAAAGCGAGTGTATGTACACCTGCGAGTAATGGTCAAATGGGACCTATCGCAATAATACTAGATAGATAGATAGTCACGCTAGCAAGTCCTTGGCTAACCGCCTATATACAGATGCAGATGGTATTTATGTGGGGTACTTAACATTTCTTATATCTACTCCTTAGCAAAATTAGGGGAGTCATTGACACCATTCTCCTATGGTATTTTCAGTATGTTGGCAGTACTTTCTATGCGTTCCCCAACTGAGATCATTTGCATCTTGTCTGGCAGACCAAAAGTACAGATGTCAAAAGAGGCAGTCGTGCAAAAGCCAGCTTACTTTGACCAAAGTGCAGACCAAACCTTGCAGCAGGAATAGATGAAGGTCAACAGATAGACACCGCAGCTCTGGACAAAGTTCCATATAAATGGCTTGAGTACTGTCAAGCTCAGAAATGCCAGCATGCAACCACTTACAGTGGATCCAGAGCTTCCTTACCAACACGGGCTAACCAAACCTGGTCAAGGCCAGTTTGCACTATTGCGCCAGCTGTTTCCGGTGTCCCTCAAGGTGCAATGCTCAGGCATTTATTATTCTGCCCATGCGTAAATTACCTGCCACAGAAAGTCATCTCTGGAGCTGACCTTCTTGCTAATGACCTGCTTTTATATCACCAACTCTCAAGCATGACTCGTACTGCAGCATTCCACAGGGAACTTGAAAGACTACAGCAATGTCTGTAATGGAATACAGACTGACAAAAGTCTTTTCAACCCAACCAAATGTGCGGCAGTCAGGGTAATAAAACGGAGCACATTGCCATGAACTGTCAGTCTAGAAGGCTTGAAAGTACCTGGGTATCCTTTACTTCAGAAACATATCATGGGTGCCCATTTTGATGCAACTGCAAAAAAAAGGCTGCCAGGCGTTTCTTGGAAGGAACATAAGCAGCTGTTCTGAAGATGTTAAAGCATGATGGAAGAGACCATAATTAGACATATCCTGGATTATGCCACATCAGTAAGGGATTCACATTTTGTATCCAGCGGCTGGAAACGGTGCATCGGCGAGTAGCTCGGTTTGTCAGAGGTGACTACCAAACAACCAGCATTAGTTCCCGAATGATGCAACACTTTGGCCGGCAAACTCACCAGCATTGACATCTTGTGTCCAAGTTGTGGTTCATCTCTCCGGGCTAAGTGGACATCCATGCTCGCAGTGCCTCCGACCCGAAAGGAGCGAACTGTATAGGATACTCCTGCGAAAACATCTGTCAGCTCTCCTTCAGACTTATTGGACGTCACTACAGCTGTTGTCTGGGAATGTGTGGCGGCCGTAAAAAGTCTCCCTGGCGTACATCGTAGTGTAGTTTATATTTTCTTGTATTTGGGGATCATTGATTCCATTGTGGAGTTTTAAAATATTTGAGGGTCACTGATGAGGCCTAAATGGCTGAAACTAGCTAGTCTGGCCCAGAAAACATGTATACTCAAAATTTTCCCGTTTTATGTTGTATTCCTTGCTTCCAAAAGATAAACCCTTTCTAGAACATATTTAACGTCACTACAGCTGTTGTCTGGGAATGTGTGCCGGCCGTAAAAAGTCTCCCTGCCCTACATCATAGTGTAGTTTATATTTGCTTGTCTTTTGGGATCATTGATTCCATTGTGGAATTCTGAAAATATCTGAGGGTCACTGATGAGGCCTGAATAGCCGAAACTAGCTAGTCAGGCCCAGAAAACATGTACACTCCATATTTTCCCGTTCTGTGGTGTATTCCTTGCTTCCAAAGGATAACCCTTTCTAGAAAATATTTAAGGACCTGGTCAAGGCCAGTTTGCACTATTGCGCCAGCTGTTTCCGGTGTCCCTCAAGGTGCAATGCTCAGGCATTTATTATTCTGCCTATGCGTAAATTACCTGCCACAGAAAGTCATCTCTGGAGCTGACCTTCTTGCTAATGACCTGCTTTTATATCACCACTTCTCAAGCATGACTCGTACTGCAGCATTTCACAGGGAACTTGAAAGACTACAACAATGTCCATAATGGAATACAGACTGACAAAAGTCTTTTCAACCCAACCAAATGTGCGGCAGTCAGGGTAATAAAACGGAGCACATTGCCATGAACTGTCAGTCTAGAAGGCTTGGAAGTACCTTGGTATCCTTTATTTCAGAAACATGTCATGGGAAACCCATTTTGATGCAACTGCAAAAAAAAAAAAAAAAAAAAGGCTGCCAGGCGTTTCTTTGGAAGGAACATAAGCAGCTGTTCTGAAGATGTTAAAGCATGATGGAAGAGACTATAATTAGACTTATCCTGGATTACGCCACATCAGTATGGGATTCACATTTTGTATCCAGCGGCTGGAAACGGTGCGTCGGCGAGTAGCTCGGTTTGTCAGAGGTGACTACCAAACAACCAGCATTAGTTCCCGAATGATGCAACACTTTGGCCGGCAAACTCACCAGCATTGACATCTTGTGTCAAAGTTGTGGTGTCATCTCTCCGGACTAAATGGACATCCATGCTTGCAGTGCCTCCGACCCGAAAGGAGCGAACTGTATAGGATACTCCTGCGAAAACATCTGTCAGCTCTCCTTCAGACTTATTGGACGTCACTACAGCTGTTGTCTGGGAATGTGTGGCGGCCGTAAAAAGTCTCCCTGGCGTACATCGTAGTGTAGTTTATATTTTCTTGTATTTGGGGATCATTGATTCCATTGTGGAGTTTTAAAATATTTGAGGGTCACTGATGAGGCCTAAATGGCCGAAACCAGCTAGTCTGGCCCAGAAAACATATATACTCAATATTTTCCCGTTTTATGTTGTATTCCTTGCTTCCAAAAGATAAACCCTTTCTAGAACATATTTAACGTCACTACAGCTGTTGTCTGGGAATGTGTGGCGGCCGTAAAAAGTCTCCCTGCCCTACATCATAGTGTAGTTTATATTTTCTTGTCTTTTGGGATCATTGATTCCATTGTGGAATTCTGAAAATATCTGAGGGTCACTGATGAGGCCTGAATAGCCGAAACTAGCTAGTCTGGTCCAGAAAACATGTACACTCCATATTTTCCCGTTCTGTGGTGTATTCCTTGCTTCCAAAGGATAACCCTTTCTAGAAAATATTTAAGGACAAACTTACACAGAGTATTATCACATCAGGAATCATTGAGGGCTCTAAGAGGGATCGTGCAAGTCTTCCCTAAACTACGTAAAAACTGTCTTTCAAAGTTTTTAATTTGTTCTGTTGTGAGGCAAAGGTGTCGCTTGCATCACTGAGGAGTCCAACTGGTATTGACTTACATTCTGGCAAGGCCTGCTGTCCTTGCAGCAGGCAGTGTAGAGGTTAGGGCGTTGTTCTTTATGTTTCTACACTTTATATTTTCTTCTGCCCTGTTCCTCCCTCTCTTCTCCTCTACTACCACTTCTATCTTTTTTGTCCCTTTCTCTGAGAAACGACAGAAAATGACCTTATCAATAGTTTGAGCTTCACCGCCGCTTTGCACATACCCTAAATATGGTGATGCCCCAATGTTTGCCCTGTGTGCACTTCATGGGAAGAAAATTGGATAGGGTATCTCAGTTAGTTGGCAGCATGGATATTTTAAAGTATTCTGAAGCACTAGCGCTATGCTATGGGATTTGGGTCTCATCATCGCTTTGTAAATCTTGGGAAGGTAGAAATCAGCATGTAATCAGATAGCTCATTGTGTCTCTTACTATTCCAAACACTTTATTGTATACCCGGAGTAAATGTGTGAAGAAGTTTTAATTGCTTGTCCAGGTGAGAAGCGCTTTCCACACTACCGAGAAGTTCTGGTAAATCCTTCGGTAAATCTCCGGCAAATCGTTGGTCCAAGCGCGGTGCTGTGTTTTACCCGCTAATACGTGACGTAGTTTCGAAACTTTCCCGCTGTCAAACTTCAGCGTTTGATGCAACAGTCTTTGAAAAGAACTTTTTAAATGTATTTCGACGTTTTTTTGTGTTTCTGTTGTAATGGAACTTGACTCTTTTTGGGGGTTTTTAGAAGCAATTTTGGATATGAATACCATTCTCGTGAACTCTGTAAAGATGGCGGATTATCGCGGGAAATAGAACGAGATTCCAGGCGAGATTTTGGTGCCTAAGTATGTTGTTCCAGCCTCTCTACAGTAAAGCAAACACTTCGTGTGTTTGCTATAAATATGATTTTATTACAGTAAATGTCTAAAACCGGATTTTTGCATTCAGTGTACGCCCATCATGGGTTTGAAAATGGCCATTTATCAACCCTACCAGTACCATCAGGAAAACGAAAAATACACAAATTTCATGTTCCTCACGATTATTCTCACCTTTATCATCACTTCCGGCATACATTCATCTATCCACATGAAAATTTGTGCCAAAATCGGTGGATGACCATTTTTTGTGCCATTTTGTTCTGACCACTTCCGGCTTGAGTCACCATGAAAATGTGTAGGAGACCGTTTCCATCTTTCCAAAATGGGCCCTAAAATGTCAGTTTCAGTTAAATTTGTGAAGAACAACTTACAAAATTCCTCTCATAATTCTTCAGCATGTTGATTTCAAGTCTTGTGATATAATACTATATCTCCTTTAACAACAGTAAGCCATACAAAGTTTATTTAAATTTTAAATTACTGGTGACACATCAAATCATCAACAATATGTCACTGCACACTAAAAGTGAATGTGTAAACTTTCAGTTTGTTGTGACGAAATCAGTGACGTCAAGAAACAAGATGACGAATTGAATCAAAGGCCGCAAACTACTGATTTTTTTTCAACTGAAAATTGGTCTCTTTCTCTCTGTCTCTCTCTCTCTCTCTGTCTCTCTCTCTCTCTCTCTCTCTCTCTCTCTCTCTCTCTCTCTCTGATCGATGGATTCAATTAAATTCTGGATACTTATGTTTTTATTCTTGCTGAAAAACAGCACTCACTCTCTTCCCTCTCTCTCTCTCTCCCTCTCTCTCTCTCTCCCTCTCTCTCTCTCTCTCTCTCTCTCTCTCTCCCTCTCTCTCTCTCTCTCTCTCTCCGTTGGATTCAAAGTCTGCATAAATATTACTGTTACTTTTCTGGTTGAGAACAGGCAGTCTAGCCTCTCCCTCTGTCTCTGACCGATTGACTGGATCAAAGTCTGCTTATAAATGTTTTTTTTTCTGACTGAGAACTGACATTCGTCTCATCTCTACCCCCTCCCCTCCCCACTCTCTCTCTCTCTCTCCTTCTCTCTCTCTCTCTCTCTCTCTCTCTCTCTCTCTCTCTCTCTCTCTACATTCGTCCCATCTCTACCCCCTCCTCTCTCTCTCTCTCTCTCTCTCTCTCTCTCATATGTAAAGCATAGATGGTGTATGTAAGTTATCGAGACACGCATGCGCGAACTGCTAAACTTGAAGGAAAAATAGCTCTCAGTCGACAGCAGATTTCCCAAATAAACCACGCTCGCGACAACTCCCACTCAGCCGAATAACGGACTGATATGTCTTTGACATGTATGCAAAAAATCAGCCGAATCTGAGGGTGACCATTTTTTGTGCCATTTTTCCCAAGGCGGGTATCACAATACGGCGACGTCAAGAAATCGGGTGGTGCTGTTAATGAGGCGTCTGCTCCGTCAGTTTAAGATCTCATGTTCTCTGCCTTAATTTAAAGGCTTAAGAAAAGACGATTCTCATTAACCGTCTTTGTTTTTTCATCATGTCCCATCTCGGACCAGAATATTGAGGGCACAAAGTCACCGGAAGTTCGAAAGGTTTTCTTCCTATTTTTTTCTGACAAAATAGAGTCAAAAACAGCGGAAGAAGATTGCGAATAGAATCATAGCAACAGCCCTTGGTGACGTCCTACTGTGAGGACGTCGTGCGTGTAACGTAACGGGACGTATCTAACTGATTTGCATATTTAATCCACTAGTGGATTATCGAATTTATTACATGGCGTTATTACACTCTTAGACGCGACGTCATATGAAAAATGATATAACGAAACCACGCCTATACAAATATTTTGTAAATTTTACCACCGAAAAATGAAAATTTTGGGATGAATAATGTCCAATTTGTTTCTTATTTCTGTTTTTGAAGAACATGAAGGACGCACAGAATGCTACAAAAGCAATACGAGAGGTAAATACAGTTAACCCGATCTTCAATATCACGACGAAACTCGATCTACCGGCATTTTCCGTGGAAACAATTCTTATTTGAGCTCCGCCAAGCGAATTTGTGTCTTCGAGCATTCCGTCATGGCAAATTTTAACTGCGCGATGCCCATCCATTCAGAGGGGCCAGGGATATGACTTTCTGTCTGAAGGTTCCTCTTGATTCACTGCTTGTATGAGCGAGCAGCGAAGGTTCTGGCGAGACTGCGCGGATGCGCAGGCTCGCCTGAACCTTCGCTGCTGGCATAGGCGATAAGTACCAAAATCGCTTGACGGGGCCCTTTTCAAGATGAGGGGGACTAAATGATATTACCACCGAAATTTTCGGATGAATAATGTCCATTTTTTTCTTATTTCTGCCCAAAACATAGATTGTGGGCACTCGTTAGAACATACTCGACGAGGCGGTTCTAACGGATACCCCAAATACGAGGCGGCTCTAACGAGTACCCGCAATCTATGTTTTGGAGCAGAAATAAGAAAAATAATGTATAACCTGCGGGCCTCAGTTTTACTATATAAAAGTGGGGTTCAAGGGGGGTCAGTTTATAAAGGCGTGTTTTCGTGGTGATATGAAAGAGTATTGTATCCGATACTTCAAGAAACAAATGCTGTGGGCATTTTTAGACTCGCCTCACTCCGAGGAACAATTGTTGTGGGCATTGTCAGAATGGCCTCACTCGAGACGATTCTAACAAATATCCACAGCATCTGTTTCTTGGAGTAACCCAAAGGAAAAAGCCTTTCATTGCCTTTTATACTACTTCTGATTGTGATTCTTTATAGCTTCAAATTCTTTACAACGGTAAAATGTTTGGGTAACAATTCTGTCGTTATAATTTAGGTCCTATTAAAAAAAGTTTTGCCACAATACTACACTGAAAGCGCTGATTTCTCATTTGTTATGGCTTATTCGCAAGCGTCTTTGAATTTCTAAGAGATTATTTGAGTCCTCTGTGAGAAGAAATAGGGATGGTTTAGAAAGATATTTGTAACGAAGAGGTGTGTTGCAGTTTTCGTTAGAATCACCTCAATGAGGCGTTATTAATGAGTACTCTCGCTAAAACTTCATTAATTGTTAAAGACACTTAATGTCTCCTGACATGACGCTGTTAAGAATGTAATCATAGCATCTTTATTTTAGACCATACACAAACAGCGCAGATACCGCAAAATATGTTGTCTTACCAGGGTCTTCGCTCTTTACTCATGTCAACTTCTATATAAAAATACAATAAAATCAAGGATAAAAGTACAACACACCCCTAAAATGGGAAATGGACTTGTCAGGTATATAAAATGAACAGTTCACTTACATCGCGTGAGTTAATTGCAATCATAATTATTGTGATATAGGACATGCACTTTTGAGGATAGACTACGCCATGATTTGTCCATTTTTATGGATTGTTTGAAACGTGTATATTCCTTGTCAGTTTAACCATCCAAGTGTTAAACACAAGTTTTGGCAGTTGAAAGGGCGATATTTGAAGAAACATATAATTTAAACTTAAATAGATTTTACGTGGCCACAATTCTCGCCCTTATTTCCGTCGCGAATTAGACAAATTCTTTGTTGAGTCCGCATGAAGGTCTCCTAACTCATCAGTGCAACATCTCCATGAACACAAAAATCAAACAACCACAGAGATGAAATAACGGTGAGGACTCGACAGCAAGAAACAACTGAAGAAACCACTGAAATTCTGAAGCAAAAGAAGACCAACAGTTAGAGTCCGATGGGCCCGACCAGAGACAGAGCATCAGACACCAACCAACATTACATAAAAGTAGATACTTTCTAATTCTCAGTAAGCCTTTACACTGGAACCGTCATAGAACCTGAGGCCTGACCCACCGGCGTGCAATTACAGAGGGAAGCAAAGTTGTCAACCGTAATTTGGTTATTTACCATGCATGCAGTGTGATGTATAACATTTTCATGTTGCACCCTATCCTTTTACCTTCAAGGAATGATGCTCCGCTTATAAAGAGGAGACAGATAACTATAACTACAAGGCTATAACTGAACAACAAGTCTAATGGAGTTTCATTGGTTGAATTAAATATTTTACTTTTTTCTCATATTCACTGGAACTGAGGGCGAGGGTTGAAATTTCATAAACTCCGATGTTGAAGCCCCCAGTAATTTTACTACTGATCGTTCCAAGGCGGTCGTTCTTTTGTAGTGTCTTATTTGTTATTTGGCTTTTTGCCGCAACAGAGACTAGCTGGAGCAGGAAATAATGGCCATATATTCTGTACTCTGCTACAGAGACTAGCTAGAGCATGAAATAAATTATTTTGTCATCTAAACAGTCCTCAGCAAAAGGCGAAAAACCGTCGGGGTTATGTGCAGTCTGATCTATGCCTTTGTTGTTGGCATAGGCCTTGGCTCATTTATGCCACTTTCTATAGCCTGTGTATGAATCTATCCGTTCTAATAAGTACACACAATCTATAATCAAAGCACTGAGAGTGCTGATGGAGCGTAGCTTTGGTAATTTGATTTAGCGTCTGATTGGTATTTTAAATCAGGTTCGTATAGATCCAATGAACATAGCTGTTTGAAGCTATTCTGGGCCAGAAGTCGTGTTAAAGCAACAAGACCTATATTTAAATTAACTCACGCTAAGGTGTAGACCCCGTAACAACCATCACGAAAACACGCCTGTACAAATACATTGTCAATTTTTCGGCAGAAAAAAAATGGAAATTTTAAGATACAAAATTGTTATCTTTTCTTATCTCTGCTCAAAACATTGATTGCGGGGACTTGATTGAACCGCCTGGACAAGGCAGTTTTATCAAGTACCCACAATCAATGTTTTTGAGCAATATAGCAACCATGCAGTTCTACAGTTTACTCGAAGATTTCTGCTGAGCTACAGTTCGTGCAATAACTGCGGCTTGCGCAATTGTTTGGCGGCTTTAAAGTTATTTTATGTAATTGGTTTTTGAAAAATTACCTGGGGTGGGGGTGGGGGAGTGGGTATTTATCTTGCATTAGACATTCTCATTGGTTACGTCTTGATGATGTTTATCTTCATGTCAAAAATTATCATATTTTTCCCAGCGGTTTATAAGTTATACATCCGTAATCAGTCTTTAAAAATTGCCTCGGTGAGGCTGTTTATAAAGCTATCTGGCATTAGACAATATCATTAGCTTGATCTTGTCAATTTACATCTGCATGCAAAACATTGTAAAATATACCCGTCGGTTTGAAAGTTATACGACCGTGTCAGTGGGTGAATTTTTACCTTGACGAGGCTAAAATAAAGAAATTGGGCATTCAGGAATCTCGTTGGTTAGATCTGTACATTACCTATCTGTATGCTAACAGTTGTCAAAAATATTCCAAGCAGATTAGAAGTTACACTTCGAAATAATTTTTTAAACTGTTTGCCTAGGCGAGGCCGTTTGTAAAGTAATTTGGCATAAGGCAATTTTGGGGTTATGTATTGTCAATATCAACATGTATGCCGAAAATGATCAAGGCCGGGTTTTAAATGTTATACTCCGTGTTCATTTTTTTTATATTATTTTGCCTCGGCGAGGCCATTTATAAAGTAATCTTGCATAAAACAGCATCATAGGTTAGGTAATTGTCAATATCAATCCGAATGCCAAAAATAATCGGAATATTCAGAGAGGTTTGAACATTATACTTTGTTAACATTTTTCTAAATATATATTGCATCGGCGAGGCCATTTATGAAGTGATCTTGCATACGACAGTTTCTTGGATTAGTTATTGCCAATATCAATCCATAGGAATATTTGAAGAGGTTTAGACATTATACTCCGTTATGACGAGGCCATTTATGAAATAATCCGGCTTTAAGGCAATTTCTTTGGTTAGGTATTGTCAATACAGCACAGTGCACAGTCTTTTACCGGAAACCAACAACTGTCCTTCTTGAATCAGCGAAAGGGATAGAATCACCGTGGAACGGATTTCAAGATCAATCTCCTGGAAAGAATGTTGCCGAACCCGGCAGGTATCGACTTGCGTCTGAGCTGTCAATTTGCTTTCTATATGGTCACATGCCTAGGACGCAGACAAGTCGCTTTAAACAAAGTAACATTGTCCCCCCCCCCACCCCCCCCCATTAACCCATACTCTGAGTACATGTCTAGCAGCCTTTTTATCAGACCCAGATCAGACGCTACAACAAGTGGCGTCTCATCTGTGTCTAAACTGCAGAATTTACTGCTTATATTGCCTTTCTCCTTGTATCCAAATTCATTGACTGGATGATTCCAGCTGTCTTATTTTGGTGTTACATTATCGACCCACACTGCGTACTTTTAACCCATTTTAAACGAATGGAATCCTCAACCTTATGTCAGTATGGAATGAGTTCATTTTAAAATCAGGGATGTCAGGCTGTGGCTTCTAAGCAATATTTTGCAAACATGGCTGAACCTTCTATTGGTATGCAGTGTAGGTCATAATGAGACTCCGCGTTCTGTGGTATCTGATATGGGTTTGTCCTGTTTGCCAGTTGCCAGGTTTGGGATTATACGGTACAAAATGGGCTGTAAACTGGGTTATATGAACTGAACTATAAAAAGATTAGACTGCTACACAGTTCATCTATTCAAAATATTAATCTATTCCGTTTGAAAAATGTGGTCTGTGAAGCAGTCTATAAGTGGATACCGCATGGCGTAATAATCTACACTGTTAACACGGGGCTCTATATTCTTAGGTCATACGCAGTAACTCCGAAAGTAGTGCCGAAATCACTTCTCATTCCACTGGAGCTACGCTGCTACAGCTACGCTCCAAAAACGGACTTTTCTCTAGGTCAGCAAAGTGGAGTTTGGCGGGGTGTTCATTATCTAATTGAGATTGAGCATGGTGGATTTTAATATAATGACCCGTGCATAAAGTTATTTTCTCTGGTATAAACATTTAAGATAATAATGGATGCTTGCAACCTCCTATTACCATGGGCGCCACCAAAACAAAGATCAGGAATCGGTACAATTAACTTACTCCACCCATCAAAGACACCAAAGGGAAAGAAATACAAACATTAAGCGACCAGACCATAATGGAAACCTAAACAAAGGAAGGCCATAAGGACAGTTACTTTCCCACAAAATGGCCATATGGCCATCCAAAATTAAAAGACACAAGTGATACACACAGTAAGTAACAAACAACAACATAAATAAATCGCCACAGACGAACCGCCTTGGAACGGTCAGTGGAAAGATTTCAACTGGGGGGCTTAAATCACGAACCGCCTTGGAACGGTCAGTGGAAAGATTTCAACTGGGGGGCTTAAATCGATTTTACGTGGCCACAATCCTCGTCCTTACTTCCGTCGCGATTTAGACAAATAATTTGTTCAGTCCGCATGAAGGCCTCCTAACTCATCAGTGCAACATCTCCGTGAACACAAAAAATCAAAGAACTACAGAGGTGAGACAACGGTGGGGACTCGACAGCAAGAAACCACTGAAATGCTGGAGCAAAAGAAAACCAACAGTTAGACTCCGATGGGCCCGACCAGAGACAGAGACCAGAGACCAAGTTGTCTTTGTTCTGCCAGTGACCAGAATTGAATCTGACACTGTGAGCAAAGTATTATAATGCCTCTTTATTACTCCACCAAAGTACCATAATGCATCTTTACAACTTCACCAATACTTGAATCTTTCTCTGACAAATATATAGGTTCCTTGTGTCTAATATTGAGCCGGCGCATGACACACCCTACAATAAAAACGGAATGACCAGCAGAGACTCTAATCGACCTGCGCACCAATCCACTATGTCAAGATCTTTTGCTTATGTATCTTTGCATAGGTATTAGCCTTTAGAAGGTACCTGCGATCAGCGAAGGCTCTGATGAGATTTTCGCTGGTCGCTCAAGACTTCTTGCAGATTTTGTCATGCGCTGGCTCATTTGTCTCTTGAGGTGTCACTGACGATACAAATTGGGACACAACAATACAACCCAAAACTAAGGAGGCCTTCATGCGGACTGAACAAATTATTTGTCTCAATCGCGACAGAAGTAAGGGTGAGGATTGTGGCCACGTAAAATCGATTTAAGCCCCCCCCCCCCCCCCCACCCCCCCCCCCCCCACAGTGGAATTCGTTTCCGCTGACCGTGCCAAGGCGGTTCTTCTGTCGCTGATATGTTAGTTATGGTTTGTCTTTGGGTGTCGCTTATATTATTTTATTTTGGATAGCCCTTTGGCCATTTTGTGGGAAAGTAACTGTCCTATTGGCTTTCCGCTGTTGGTGTTTCCGTTGGGGTCTGTTGTTTCATGTTTGTGTTTCTTTCCCTTTGGTGTCTCTGATGGGAGCTGTGGGTTAATTGTATCGATTCCTGATCATTGTCTCTACTTCTATTTGGCAATGGTGTTTTATTAAAGGAAAAAGCAAAACGAAACAAAACACACTCACACACATACACACAAACACACCCACAAAAGGGACAAATTCAAATGTTCAAGCTTTCCCACTGCCAGCTGACTGAACATGGAAACATCCATTCCAAGGGCATATGCTTCTTTAATTTTCCTTTGATTCGGGCGAAGCTCTGAATAGTTCAGTTTCGCAAAATAGAAGTGAAGGCAATGACCAAGAATCGATACAATTAACCAACCAATCAGAGACAACAAAATAGAAGTGAAGGCAATGATCAAGAATCGATACAATTAACCAACCAATCAGAGACACCAAACTAGAAGTGAAGGCAATGATCAAGAATCGATACAATTAACCAACACAACCAATCAGAGACACCAAAATAGAAGTGAAGGCAATGATCAAGAATCGATACAATTAACCAACCAATCAGAGACACCAAAAAAGAAGTGAAGGCAATTTTTTTTTTGGTTTGGGTTTTACGGCCCTTTCAAGATTATTTCACTCATATCGAGCCGATCGTTAATCATAGGTGGGCGAAAACCGGAGTACCCGGAGAAAAACCACCTGACCTTCCGTTGCAGAACTTGGCGTCTCACACGTGACCCGAGCGAGGCTCGAACCCACGGCGGTGAGAGACCTAATGACTAAGAGTCAGCGCTCTTATCCATTAGGCCACGGAGGCCCGTAAGTGAAGGCAGTGATCAAAAATCGATACAATTAACCAATCAATCAGAGACACCAAAGAAGAAACGCGAACATGAAATAACTTGTTCTTGATGGAAATAATACTAACGGAAAGCCAAATGGGCAGTTACTTTCCCACAAAATTGTCAACTGACTATCAAAGCAAAAAGATATAAGCGATACACACATTTGTAAAAAATACGAATAATAACAAAAAAAACGCGACAGAAACTGACAGTGAAAAGTATCCCTTTGTGGGGGGGGGGGGGAGGGGCTGGGTTCAATCAATTCGAAGCGGTGCAATACTCACTTTTTC
The DNA here is from genome assembly GCA_963580285.1 of Lucinisca nassula. NCBI lineage: Eukaryota > Metazoa > Mollusca > Bivalvia > Lucinida > Lucinidae > Lucinisca > Lucinisca nassula. Next base: position 1,759,192 of record OY757016.1, on the reverse strand, counting down.
TTCTGACGTAGTTTAGACAAATAATTTGTTCAATCAGCATGAAGGCTATCGGAGTATAACTGTTGGTTTTATTTTCCTCAAGCATTTCATGTATTTCATGCTGACGAGTCTTCAACGTAGTTTCATCTCTGTAATTATTTGATTTTTATGTTCTCTGAGTTTTGTGCTGATGAGACTGGAATCCTTCATGCGGACTGCACAAATTATTTGTCAAAACGACGACAGAATTAAAGGCGAGGATTACGGCCGCGTAAAATCGATTAAAGCCCCTGCCCCCAGTTAAATCTGGCCTTTCCCAGGCGGTTCTTCTGTCGCGGCGAAGCTCTACAAGTCCTCACAACACACGCCATCATACGCATCCCGATGGCGTTTGCTGTCGACCGTTCTCGATCATGAAGTGAAACAACGCAATCATCCATCCAGATATCCGTTGCTTAAATTCGCGAAAATGGCAACTTCCGTACTCGATCGGCATGCTTGTTTAGTGTCATCAACTGCATAATTAATTCGTATATGAAACGTGTAATGGGTTTGAATGTTCCATTTCTGATTAAACAGTTTGTTTCATGTATTGCTATTTGAAAAAATCCTCTACCTGTTTCAAACATTGACGTCGCATTTTGTGTTGTCTGATTTGGTGTACGATGTTTTTCATGGCCCAAAATGGGGCGCTAGATATGTTTGCGTTGATGATGTCAAAGTATATCAATATAAACATTTTAGGTACAGAGAGCCCCCTTTCATATCTCCAAAACAGCCGAATTTGAAGTTCTAAGAAACAAAACAACAGAAATAGAAGCACAGAGTGAATACCTTAGGCAAGAAATAGACGATCTGAAGAATGAACATGAAATGTTGGAGTCATCACAAGATGAAAAGATGAAAAGTATACGCGGACTAATACAGAAGGAAACTGTTCAAAGGGAAAATGCAATTGCGTTCCTGATCGAACAAATAGATCAGAAAGAAACTCGCATGAAGGAGGTATATCTAGATTTAGAATTTTACAGGATGTTTTTGAACAAGTAGATCGATGAAGGAAGGGGCGGGGCTTTTTTTTTATTTTGTTCGCTATAAGCGCAAACCATTATACATCGTAGGAACATTGTTCATTACATTTGCGTAATACGCACAAGAAAAATTACGCATATGAACTATCAAAAGCACCAATGTCTGAATTTTGAGCATGTGTAAGAGAGTAAAAAGCTAAAAGGTTGCCTTTGGAAACAAAACAAATTAAGAAAACGAAACAATCGTTTGGTGCCTGATGCAATGACTCTGGTATGGCCAACCGGATTTCAACTAAGCGCCCCCCCCCCCCCATGTCAATTTGTTTCACTGACCGTTCCAATGTGGTTCTTCTGTCGTGGTTTAGTTTTGTCGTGGTGTCGCTGATGGGAGCTGTATGTTAATTGTATCGATTCCTGATCATTGCCCCTACTTCTATTTTGTTATTGTTTGTCGCTTATATATATTTTTTGCTTTGGAAAGCCAATTGGCCATTTTGTGGGACTGTGACTGTCCTTTAATGCTTTCCGCTGTTGGTGTTTCCATTGGGGTCTGGTTGTTTCATGTATATGTTTCTATCCCTTTGTTGTCTCCGAGGGGAGGTGTGGGATACTTGTATCGATTCCTGAACCTTGCCTTCACTTCTATTTTCCTTTGCTTCAGCATTTCACTTATTTCATACTGTGGTGTCCGAACCGTTGTTTCATCTCTGCATTCGTTATATTTATGTTCTAAGGGATGCTGGATTGATATCCTTCACGTCGACTTAGGAAATTAATTGTCCGAACTAAGATAGAACCAAGGGCGAGGATTTTGGCCTCGAAATATTGACTAAAGTAGAAGTAAAACAAAGATCAGGAATTGATACAATTAACTTACTCCATCCATAAAAGACACCAAAGGGAAAGAAATACAAACATTAAGCGACCAGACCATAATGGAAACCTTAACAAAGGAAGGCCATAAGGACAGTTACTTTCCCACAAAATGGCCATATGGCCATCCAAAATTAAAAGACACAAGTGATACACACAGTAAGTAACAAACAACAACATAAATAAATCGCCACAGAAGAGCCGCCTTGGAACGGTCAGTGGAAGATTTCCACCGGGGGGCTTAAATCGATTTTACGTGGCCACAATCCTCGCCCTTACTTCCGTCACGCTTTAGACAAATAATTTGTTCAGTCCGCATGAAGGCCTCCTAACTCATCAGTGCAACATCCCCGTGAACACAAAAATCAAAGAACCACAGAGGTGAGACAACGGTGAGGACTCGACAGCAAGAAACCACTGAAATGCTGGAGCAAAAGAAAACCAACAGTTAGACTCCGATGAGCCCGACCAGAGACAGAGCATCAGACACCAACCAGCATTATCTCTCTAATTTTTAATAAGCCTTTACGTTGGAGCCGTCATAGAATCTGAGGCCGAACCCACCGGCGTGCAATTAAAGAGGGAAGCAAAGTTGCCAACCGTGATTGGGTTAACTACCATGCATGCAGTCTGTCGTATAATATCCACGTTGTACCCAATCTTTTTATATCGAAGAATGGTTTTACGAAATTGGGTGCTGAAGTCATTGCGGTTATATATTTTTCTGAATTTATATACTAAGTCACCATAAAATTCGGGTTCCGATAGGCCTTGTTGCAGAAGAGATTTAAGTCCAATATTGAATTTTGAAATTAAATCAGAATGGCGTCTATAAAATTTTGAAAAAGGCTTTGCGTAGTTTATGGTACCGATAACCCTGATTAAGGAGTTTAGCCGTTAATAATTTATTACGAGTGTTGAAGTCAGTTACATGACTACACACTCTAGCAAATCGAATTGCGAAATATAAACGCCATAAGATGTCGCACGAGGAACAACACCATCCAAAAAAAGGAAAATTTACAATCTCAAAATCAAAGTCATCGCGTTTATCATAAATTTTGCACGAAACAAATCCATCTACAATAGATAGATGTAAATCCAAAAACGGGGCCTCGGTAGCAGAAGAATTTGCTTTATTTAACTGAAGTTCTAGGGGGTAAATCTGACTGATCAAACCATCAAAATAGGTATTATCAATATTTAATAAATCATCTAAATATCTAGAAGTAGAGCTAAAAGCTTCAATAATGTCAGATTGGTTATCAATGGAAAGCGACAAAATGAAGTCTCTTTCATAACAATACAAGAACAGATCAGCCACAAGAGGTTCGCAATTAGTACCCATCGGAATACCCGCAATTTGTCTAAATAACTTAGCACCGAATCTAATATAGATATTGTCAAGTAGAAAGGTGAGGGCATCACACACTTTCTGACATGACCAAAGTGTATAATTCTTATGCTCTTTAAAAGTGAAAAATGCATTTCTGACATTACATGCAAGATAGAGAGAATCTTCTCTGTGAAAAGCCCATTCAATTAAATCATTAAGCTTTTCTTTTATAAGATTATGAGGAAGTGTAGTGTAAAGAGTGGAAAAATCGTAGGTAGACAGACTAGAAGCACGAAAATGTCTAGATTTCAATTTATTTAAATAAAAATCAAAAATTGAGTTCCTTTAAGATCAATGAAAACATTCATAAGAAAGAACCTCATTCGAATTTTTTATAGACCAAAACAGATTTCTTCCTGATCTTTCAAAGACTTTATCACAATATTTAATTACATGCATTTTAATAGCAGTAAGACAGGAAGTTAATAATTTAGAAAGTTCAGTGGTAGTGCAAGAGCTAGAATTTGCAATAAACCGTGCTTTGTAAGGTTTTTTATGAAGTTTAAGTAACCAGTATAGCGTAGGAAGCTTGTCTAGGCCCTCGTTAACACACACAGCAAACTTGGTGGCTGAAAGACAAACATGTTTATCTACTATAGCTCTCTCTTCAGCTAAAGGCTGAAGTTCATAGGCCTTAGTACCACCAAGCTCCTGCTTAAGCGTGTTAACATAGTGGAGCCGTCACACAACGACGACGTTGTTAGCGGCCTTGTCTGCAGGGGCCAAAACAAACTTCTTATGAAATTCTTGAATACCTAGTTTAAGATGACGTAAAGACGTCTTGTGCTTAGGAGGTAATAAGTTAGTATTTTGAGAATAGAAAGAAATGCGTTTATTCACTAGTTTTAAAATGCTAAGTTTCCAGTCCTTAAGGGCTTTATGTTCAACATACTCTCGCTTACACCATCGATTACCGAATTCATTTAATGAAGCAGCGATTTCATCTCTACATTTACTGAAATCAATTTTTGAAGGAAAGCAATATTTCGGTCCTTTAGAAATTATATTCCTTATCCTAGAATCAGGAATAATTTTCAAATTGCCAGTAATTACATGACCAGCAGCAGGATAGCAATACTTTGAGTTTTTACAATCACATGAATCAGGAGTATTAGTATCAATATCAAAATCTGAAAAAGTTTAGTGAAATTAAAAATGATAGATCTAACAGGTTTGTTATATTTATAGCAAATTATAGGTGTTTCAGTATTTTGAAAACTAGAGAAAGCGACCTGTCGGTCACGTATACCCCCGGCCAGTGCCACCCTCTGATATATCTTTCGAGCTTGTATGTAACATGAATGAAGAAGTCTAGAAGCTAGAAGAATCTATAACATGCTTATAAAATCTAAACCAAACATAATCTTTCTAAATGGACCAAGGGAGTGAGAGCATCAAGTTACTGAAGGGGTGGGGGCATCAATGTTACTGAAGCAGCAGGGTGGGGCATGCATCAATGAAATCTTTGAACTGGTATGCAACATTGATGCAAGTATCAATTGAATTTGTCTTAGAGTTTAGAACATTATGTAACAGGCATCTATAAACTTTGTCATAAAACTTTAACCAAATGTAAACTGTCTAAGTCCATGACCCTGAGGTCTAGGTCACTGTGGGTGGAGAAGCGACTTGCATCTCAAAATCTTTGGACTGGTATGCAACATTGATGCAAGTGTCAACTGAATTTCTCTTAAGAGTTTAGAACATACAGGCATCTATAAACTTTGTCATAAAACTTTAACCAAACATAAAATTTCTAAGTCTGTGACCTTGATCTCAAGGTCTTTGTGAGGGGTGGTACATGCATCACTGAAATCTTTAGACCAGTATGTAACTTCAGTGTAAGTATCAACTAAATCTATCAAAGGGTTCAGAAGATACAACCTCTTAGAAACTTTAACGCAAAACTTTAACCAAGATGTAAAATTTCTAAGTCTGTGACCTTGACCTCAAGGTCACTGTGGGAGGTGGGACATGCATCAATGAAATCTTTAGACCAGTATGTAACTTCAGTGTAAGTATCAAGTAAATCTATCAAAGGGTTCAGAAGATACAACCTCTTAGAAACTTTAATGCAAAACTTTAACCAAAATGTAAAATTTCTTAGTCTGTGACCTTGGCCTCAAGGTCACTGTGGGGGGTGGGACATGCATCAATGAAATCTTTAGACCAGTATGTAACTTCAGTGTAAGTATCAACTAAATCTATCAAAGGGTTCAGAAGATACAAACTCTTAGAAACTTTAACGCAAAACTTTAACCAAAATGTTAACGGACGGACGGACGGACGGAAGGATGGACGGACGGACGGACGGACGGACGGACAGACGGACGGACGGAAACACGGACGGACGGACGAACGGACGAACGGCAGGACGAAAACTATATACCCCCATAGCATACTTCGTATGCCGGGGGTATAATAAGCAGGAATGGAAGAAAGTACCGATCTCTCACGGAAGATACTGGGCAAATCTATAAAATCCATACCCTTATTAATGAAGGATATTTTGAAGAAATGGCGTTTATGATTAATTTCAGTATCAATGTAAGGACGGAGAGTATGTTGAGTATAGCCTCTAGTTAAGAGAGCCGCATCATATAACTGATGAGATCTATCGTATAATTTATTCGCCTCCGTGTCCAGAAGAAGTTAAACAGAAACGGGTAATGAACTTAAAAATGAAAGCATAGAGTGGCGTCCATGATTTAATAATATAATTGACAGTCACTTCAGTCTAGTATTGTTTCGTTTAAACGCACGTGATTTACGTTTAAAGTTACCATTTTTCCTGGTGCCGTGAGATCTAGTTCTGCGTTTTCGACATTCCAGGAGTGAGAAAATATCAAAGTCCGGCATTCTGGAAATATTACCCTCATGATAAATGTTGTCATTAAATCCCAGTGGAAAAGGGGTCATTAAAAATTTAATCCATTTCAGTTCAGCTTCATGTCTTTTGATTATTTTGAATCTAGATGTAGAATTTGCATCGTAATAAAGTTTTTCCACTGGTTGTATAACAATGTTATTTACAGAATGACCTGTACGTCGAAAGTGACGGTACAAGAAAGTGTCAATTTTCTTAGGCTTACTCACTTTCGACGTACAGGTCATTCTGTAAATAACATTGTTATACAACCAGTGGAAAAACTTTATTACGATGCAAATTCTACATCTAGATTCAAAATAATCAAAAGACATGAATCTGAACTGAAATGGATTAAATTTTTACAGACCCCTTTTCCACTGGGATTTAATGACAACATTTATCATGAGGGTAATATTTCCAGAATGCCGGACTTTGATATTTTCTCACTCCTGGAATGTCGAAAACGCAGAACTAGATCTCACGGCACCAGGAAAAATGGTAACTTTAAACGTAAAACACGTGCTTTTAAACGAAACAATACTAGACTGAAGTGACTGTCAATTATATTATTAAATCATGGACGCCACTCTATGCTTTCATTTTTAAGTTCATTACCCGTTTCTGTTTTACGTCTTCTGGACACCGAGGCGAATAAATTCTACGATAGTTCTCATCAGTTATATGATGCGGCTCTCTTAACTAGAGGCTATACTCAGCATACTCTCCGTCCTTACATTGATTCTGAAATTAATCATAAACGCCATTTCTTCAAAATATCCTTCATTAATAAGGGTATGGATTTTATAGATTTGCCCAGTATCTTCCGTGAGAGATCGGTGCTTTCTTCCATTCCTGCTTATTTTCAAAATACTGAAACACCTATAATTTGCTATAAATATAACAAACCTGTTAGATCTATCATTTTTAATTTCAATAAACTTGTTTCAGATCTTGATATTGATACTAATACTCCTGATTCGTGTGATTGTAAAAACTCAAAGTATTGCTATCCTGCTGCTGGTCATGTAATTACTGGCAATTTGAAAATTATTCCTGATTCTAGGATAAGGAATATAATTTCTAAAGGACCGAAATATCGGTTTCCTTCTAAAATTGATTTCAGTAAATGTAGAGATGAAATCGCTGCTTCCTTGAATGAATTCGGTAATCGATGGTGTAAGCGAGAGTATGTTGAGCATAAAGCCCTTAAGGACTGGAAACTTAGCATTTTAAAACTAGTGAATAAACGCATTTCTTTCTATTCTCAAAATACTAACTTATTACCTCCTAAGCCCAAGACGTCTTTACGTCATCTTAAACTAGGTATTCAAGAATTTCATAAGAAGTTTGTTTTGACCCCTGCAGACAAGGCCGCTAACAACGTCGTCGCTGTGTGACGGCTCCACTATGTTAACACGCTTAAGCAGGAGCTTGGTGGTACTAAGGCCTTTGAACTTCAGCCTTTAGCTGAAGAGAGAGCTATAGTAGATAAACATGTTTGTCTTTCAGCCACCAAGTTTGCTGTGTGTGTTAACGAAGGCCAAGACAAGCTTCCTACGCTATACTGGTTACCAAAACTTCATAAAAAACCTTACAAAGCACGGTTTATTGCAAATTCTAGCTCTTGCACTACCACTGAACTTTCTAAATTATTAACTTCCTGTCTTACTGCTATTAAAACGCATGTAATTAAATATTGTGATAAAGTCTTTGAAAGATCAGGAAGAAATCTGTTTTGGTCTATAAAAAATTCGAATGAGGTTTTAAATAAATTGAAATCTAGACATTTTCGTGCTTCTAGTCTGTCTACCTACGATTTTTCCACTCTTTACACTACACTTCCTCATAATCTTATAAAAGAAAAGCTTAATGATTTAATTGAATGGGCTTTTCACAGAGAAGATTCTCTCTATCTTGCATGTAATGTCAGAAATGCATTTTTCACTTCTAAAGAGCATAAGAATTATACACTTTGGTCATGTCAGAAAGTGTGTGATGCTCTCACCTTTCTACTTGACAATATTTATATTAGATTCGGTACTAAGTTATTTAGACAAATTGTGGGTATTCCGATGGGTACTAATTGCGCACCTCTTGTGGCTGATCTGTTCTTGTATTGTTATGAACGAGACTTCATTTTGTCGCTTTCCATTGATAACCAATCTGAAATTATTGAAGCTTTTAGCTCTACTTCTAGATATTTAGATGATTTATTAAATATTGATAATACCTATTTTGATGGTTTGATCAGTCAGATTTACCCCCGAGAACTTCAGTTAAATAAAGCAAATTCTTCTGCTACCGAGGCCCCGTTTTTGGATTTACATCTATCTATTGTAGATGGACTTGTTTCGTGCAAAATTTATGATAAACGCGATGACTTTGATTTTGAGATTGTAAATTTTCCTTTTATGGATGGTGATGTTCCTCGTGCGCCATCCTATGGCGTTTATATTTCGCAATTAATTCGATTTGCTAGAGTGTGTAGTCATGTAACTGACTTCAACACTCGTAATAAATTATTAACGGCTAAACTCCTTAATCAGGGTTATCGGTACCATAAACTACGCAAAGCCTTTTCAAAATTTTATAGACGCCATTCTGATTTAATTTCAAAATTCAATATTGGACTTAAATCTCTTCTGCAACAAGGTCTATCGGAACCCGAATTTTATGGTGACTTAGCATATAAATTCAGAAAAATATATAACCGCAATGACTTCAGCACCCAATTTCGTAAAATCATTCTTCGATATAAAAAGATTGGGTACAACATGGATATTATACGACAGACTGCATGCATGGTAGTTAACCCAATCACGGTTGGCAACTTTGCTTCCCTCTTTAATTGCACGCCGGTGGGTTAGGCCTCAGATTCTATGACGGCTCCAACGTAAAGGCTTATTGAAAATTAGAGAGATAATGTCGGTTGGTGCCTGATGCTCTGTCTCTGGTCGGGCTCATCGGAGTCTAACTGTTGGTTTTCTTTTGCTCCAGCATTTCAGTGGTTTCTTGCTGTCGAGTCCTCACCGTTGTCTCACCTCTGTGGTTCTTTGATTTTTGTGTTCACGGAGATGTTGCACTGATGAGTTAGGAGGCCTTCATGCGGACTGAACAAATTATTTGTCTAAATCGCGACGGAAGTAAGGGCGAGGATTGTGGCCACGTAAAATCGATTTAAGCCCCCCAGTGGAAACATTCCACTGACCGTTCCAAGGCGGCTCTTCTGTGGCGATTTATTTATGTTGTTGTTTGTTACTTACTGTGTGTATCACTTGTGTCTTTTGGTTTTGGATGGCCATATGGCCATTTTGTGGGAAAGTAACTGTCCTTATGGCCTTCCTTTGTTTAGGTTTCCATTATGGTCTGGTCGCTTAATGTTTGTATTTCTTTCCCTTTGGTGTCTTTTATGGGTGGAGTAAGTTAATTGTATCAATTCCTGATCTTTGTTTTACTTCTACTTTACTCATTCTACGATAATGCTCGTTCAATCTAGTTTTAAGCATGCGGTTAGTTTGACCGACGTACTGCATATTACAGTTTGCAGCACGTCAAGTAATTAGGTAAATTAAATCTGTAGACTGTCATGTCAAATCAGACTTGTTAACTACAGAGAAGCGTCTACCGTTTACAGATGAAGTAACGGTAGACGCAGTGCTTAGTCAATAATTTAGAAAGTTCAGTGGTGGTACAAGAGCTTGACTTCGGAATAAATTTAAAAGATAGCCACCAGGAGCTGACACAATCAGATCCCAAGTTCTTCCCACAATACCAATAGGGAAAGAAGTCGAAACATATAATGACGTTAGTAAACAAAACAGTAACAGGTAAACCGAGTCAGCAGCTCTTTCCCAAACAGGTGATTACTCAGAATATCCAAACCTTACTAAAAGGAGCAATATACAAAATGTGGGAAAGAATCAGAATCACCAACATGACAAACATTAAACTGGAAGGACAAACGCAAATAAAAATGAACACCCGAAAAGGGGGAAGAATCAGAATTTTCAGCGTAACAGCATATGTGATTAGGGAAAAATCAAAACCAACAACATCAAACATGAAGGAACCACAGCAAATGCACCGACTAGGAACGGTCAGTAAATAAAGACGTCTTAGGTTTAGGAGGTAATAAGTTCGTATTTTGAGAGTAGAAAGAAATGCGTTTGTTCATTAGTTTCAGAATGATAAGTTTGCATTCTTTAAGGGCATTATGCTCAACATACTCTCGTTTACACAAGCGATTACCAAATTCATTTAAGGCATCATCAATTTGAAATCAGTTTTTGAAGGAAATCCATATTTTGGTCATTTAGAAATTGTATTTGCCATTTGTTTCTGGTGCCGTACGATCTGGATTTACGCTTTTGACAATCCTGAAGTAAGAACATATCAAAATCTGGCATTTTAGGTGAGTTAGGAGGCCTTCATGCGGACTGAACAAATTATATGTCTAATATGTTCTATAAAAGGGTTACCCTTTGGAAGCATGGAATACACCACAGAAGTGAAAAATATGGAGTGTACATGTTTTCTGGGCCAGACTAGCTAGTTTCGGCCAAATAGGCCTCATCAGTGACCCTCAGATATTTTCAAAATTCCACAATGGAATTAATGATCCCAAAGGACAAGAAAGTCGCGACGGAAGTAATGGCGAGGATTGTGGACACGTCAAGTCTATTTAAACCCTTTCACTGACTGATCCAAGGCGGTTCTTCTGTCGCGCTTTATTTTTGAAATGGTTTGACTTTGAGTGTCTTGGGTGTTTGTATCGCTTACATGTATATTATTTTATTTTGGATAGCCAGTTGGCCATTTTGTGGGAAAGTAATTGTCCTTTTGGCTTTCCGCTGTTGATGTTTCCATTAGGGTCTGTTTTTTTCAAGTTTGTGTTTCTTTCCCTTTGGTGACCCTGATGGGAACTATGGGTTAATTGTATCGATTCCTGATCATTGCCTTCACTTCTATTTGGAAATATTACCCTCATGATAAATATTGTTATTAAAAGCCCAATGGCAAAGGTGTCTGTAATAATACAATCCATTTTAATTCATTTTCATGTCGTTTAATAACTTAAAATCTTGCTTTAGAATTCATTAAGTGTTTTTTCCACTTGTTGTATAGAAAATGACCTGTACGTTTAAAATGACGGTACGAGAAAGTGTCAGGTTTCTGTCGTGGTTTATTTTTGTTGTGGTGTGTCTTTTAGTGTGTGTATCGCTTATATCTTTTTTGTTTTGGATAGCGAATTGGCCATGTGTGGGAAAGTAACTGTCCTTTTGGCCTTCCGCTATTGGTGTTTTCATTAGGGTCTGTTTATTTCATGTTTGTATTAATTTCCCTTGGCGTCTCTGATGGGAGCTGTAGGTTAATTTTATCGAATCCTGTTCATTGCCTTCACTTCTGTTTTTCAGGGTTACACATTCTACGATAATGTTCGTTAAATCATGTTTTTACCATGGTATAAGTTTGCCCGACGAACTGCATTTTACAATTTGCAGCAGGTCAAGTTATCATACGAGTACATATCAAATATGCAGACCAGCATTTCAGTGGTTTCTCGCTGTCGAGTCCTCACTGTTGTTTCAGCTCTGTGGTTGTTTAATGTTTGTGTTCTCATGAGATGTTGTACTGATGAGTTAGGAGGCCTTCATGCGGACTGAATAAATTATTTGTCTAAATCGCGACGGAAGTAAGGGCAAGAATTGCGGCTGCGTAAAATCGATTTGAACCCCTCTCTCCCCGCAGTGGAATTCGTTTCACTGACCGGACCAAGGCTTATTTTTGTTGTGTTTTGTCATTGAGTGCGTACATCACTTGTATTTTTTTATTTTGGATAGCCGGTTAACCATTTTGTGGGAAAGTAAATGTCCTTTTAGCTTGACGCTATTGAAGTTTCTATTAGGGTGTAATTATTTCATGTGGCTGTTTCTTTCCCTTCGGTGTCTCTGATGGGAGCTGTGGGTTAATTGTATCGAGTCCTGATCATTGCCTTCACTTCTATTTTACACGTCAAATCGGAAAGGTTAGCAAGACGTGTACAGATGAATAAATGGTAAACGCAGTGCCATAAATTCGAATAGCGTCTGCACCTCTAAGCATTGCACTTAGGAATACTAGGATACATTCCACTTCTTTTGAACGTATTGGTATGTTTTCGAAGGATGGGCGAATTGATGGGACATAGTCTTACTCTAAGATTATTTGTAAACAAATTAGTATTGCCTGCTCCACTGAAATTAACGGAAGCGGCAGAAAACAAATTTATATGTCTGTCAAATACCGATGAAAACTTTGCTCTAAAGTAATTAATAGAATGGGGAATCCATACAGAGGAAGCAGAATGTAACCTAAGGGGAGATATTGCAAGTTTAAATTTATTTGTGATACTAAGCCGCCTTTTATGTCGTGATTTGATCTAGTTAACAACTGACCTCCAAACTGTGATTTAGCACTCAATACTTCATTCCTAGAGCTAATCGTTTTCTTAATCATATGTTAAAATAAAAGACTGGTGCTGCGACAAGTGCAAATGTGCTGTCGGACAGCGAAGACTCAACATGCCTCCGCATTTGCGTAGTCTTATCAGAATGCCTTTGCTGTGCGCAATAACATAAGTATCTCGGTTCGGAGCGGAAATACTGTTTCTTACCCATGAGAGACCCGTGTCTCCCTGCCCTACATCATAGTGTAGATTATATTTTCTTGTCCTTTGGGATCATTGATTCCATTGTGGAATTTTGAAAAAATCTGAGGGTAACTGATGAGGCCAAATTGGCCGAAACTAGCTAATCTGGCCCAGAAAACATGTACACGCCATATTTTTGGTTCTGTGGTGTATCCCTTGCTTCCAAAGGATAACCCTTTTATAGAACATATTTAACTTCACTACAGCTGGTGTGTGGGAATGTGTGGCGGCGGTTAAACGTCTCCCTGCCCTACATCATAGTGTAGATTATATTGTCTTGTCCTTTGGGACCATTGATTCCATTGTGGAATTTTGAAAATATCTGAGGGTAACTGATGAGGCCAAATTGGCCGAAACTAGCTAGTCTGGCCCAGAAAACATGTACACTCCATATTTTTGGTTCTGTAGTGTATTCCTTGCTTCCTAAGGATAACCCTTTTATAGAACATATTTGTTCTAATTGTATTCTGTCCTACCCATGGGCTGAAACAGGTCAAACGCAACATTTTACCGAGTCTCCGAATGTTTCGTTCCAGCATTTCAGTTAATTCATCCCGTCGAGTCCTCATCATTGTTTCATCTCTGTATTCGTATGATTTAGAGTTGCCCTGATGAAGTATAATCATCACAAATTATTTGGGCCCCGTCAAGCGATTTTGGTACTTATCGGCTATGCGAGCAGCGAGATTCAGGCGAGCCTGCGCATGAGTCTAATTCCACTCTCCTTGTATAGCAGGAGTCTAATTCGACTATCTAAAGCATGAGTCTAAATTGACTATGTATAGCATAAGTCTAATTTGACTCTTTATGTATAGCTTGAATCTAATTCAATTCTCCATGTATAGCAGGAGTCTAATTCGACTATGCATAGCATGAGTCTAATTAGAGTATGTATAGCGTGAGCCTAATTCGACTCACCATGTAATGCACGAGATTATTTCTATTTACATCCATCTATTGTAGATGGATTTGTTTCGTGCAAAATTTATGATAAACGCGATGACTTTGATTTTGAGATTGTAAATTTTCCTTTTTTGGATGGTGATGTTCCTCGTGCGCCATCCTATGGCGTTTATATTTCGCAATTAATTCGATTTGCTAGAGTGTGTAGTCATGTAACTGACTTCAACACTCGTAATAAATTATTAACGGCTAAACTCCTTAATCAGGGTTATCGGTACCATAAACTACGCAAAGCCTTTTCAAAATTTTATAGACGCCTTTCTGATTTAATTTCAAAATTCAATATTGGACTTAAATCTCTTCTGCAACAGGGTCTATCGGAACCCGAATTTTATGGTGACTTAGTATATAAATTCAGAAAAATATATAACCGCAATGACTTCAGCACCCAATTTCGTAAAATCATTCTTCGATATAAAAAGATTGGGTACAACATGGATATTATACTACAGACTGCATGCATGGTAGTTAACCCAATCACGGTTGGCAACTTTGCTTCCCTCTTTAATTGCACGTGGGTCAGGCCTCAGATTCTATGACGGCTCCAACGTAAAGGCTTATAGAAAATTAGAGAGATAATGTTGGTTGGTGCCTGATGCTCTGTCTCTGGTCGGGCTCATCGGAGTCTAACTGTTGGTTTTCCAGCATTTCAGTGGTTTCTTGCTGTCGAGTCCTCACCGTTGTCTCACCTCTGTGGTTCTTTGATTTTTGTGTCCACGGAGATGTTGCACTGATGAGTTAGGAGGCCTTCATGCGGACTGAACAAATTATTTGTCTAAATCGCGACGGAAGTAAGGGCGAGGATTGTGGCCACGTAAAATCGATTTAAGCCCCCCCCCCCCCAGTGGAAATCTTGCACTGACCGTTCCAAGGCGGCTCTTCTGTGGCGATTTATTTATGTTGTTGTTTGTTACTTACTGTGTGTATCACTTGTGTCTTTTGGTTTTGGATGGCCATATGGCCATTTTGTGGGAAAGTAACTGTCCTTATGGCCTTCCTTTGTTAAGTTTCCATTATGGTCTGGTCGCTTAATGTTTGTATTTCTTTCCCTTTGGTGTCTTTTATGGGTGGAGTAAGTTAATTGTATCAATTCCTGATCTTTGTTTTACTTCTTCTATGTAGCCTGGAAACCCATAACTTCGTTCACCTAAGGTTGAGCAATCCGTGTACTCGTGTGGGGTCGGTTTCAGCTCTGCGTGGAATCATCATGAAGCCCATCTATTTCTTCAAGGCCCGATGGGCGGGGGCGGACTCTCTATGTATAGCATGAGTCTATATGACTCTCTATATACAGCATTGGTCTAATTTGATTCCCTAATTGGACTATGCATAGCATGAGTCTAATTCGACTCTCTATGCATAGCATGAGTCTAATGCGACTATGTATAGCATGAGTCTAGTTCGACTCTCCTTGTATGAGTCTTTTTCGACTCTATATATAGCACGAGTCTAATTCGACTCTCTCTCTATATACCATGGATCTTATTCGTCTCTCTTTGTATAGCACGACTCTAATGCGACGTTCTGGCGCCTAATCTGGATCCGCACTGTTTGCCAGGGTGCACTGAGCAGAAACTTTATATATATCTGCCCTACTATATGGGCCCCGTCAAGCGATTTTGGTACTTATCGCCTATGCGAGCAGCGAAGGTTCAGGCGAGCCTGCGCCTCCGCGCAGTCTCGCCAGAACCTTCGCTGCTCGCTCATACAAGCCGTGAACCAAGAGGAACCTTCAGACAGAAAGCCATATCCCTGGCCCCTCTGAATGGCTGGCCATGCGCAGTTAAAATTTGACATGACGGAATACTCGAAGACACAAATTCGCTTGGCGGGGCTCATTAGTCTTAACTACGACAGTACCAGGGGCGAGGATTGTGCCACTTACATTCGATCAAAGTCCTCCACCTCCATCCCTTAAGTTAAACAAACATCTACTTGCCGTTCCAAGTTGTGGTTTATTATTGTTTAAATTTATTTTTATTTTGTGAGCCCCGCCAAGCGAATTTGTGTCTTCGCGCTTTCCGGCATGACAAATTTTTAACTGCGCACGCCCGGCCATTCAGAGGGGCCAGGGATATGGCTTTCTGTCTGAAGGTTCATCTTTATTCACTGCTCGCCTGAACCTTCGCTGCTCGCATAGGCGATAAGTACCAAATCGCTTGACGGGGCCCATGTATAGCCGTTTTGACCATTTTATATTAAAGTAACTGTCCTTTTGGCTTTCCGCTTGTAACGTTTTCGTTATGGCGAAGTTGTTTATGTTTGTGTTTCTTTCCCTTTAGTGTCAGGATGGGCGATGTGAGGTAATTGTACGATTCCTGGTCATTGTCTTTACTTCTAATTTACCCCAGCATGCAGTTTGACTGATTTCACTTCATTGTGTAAATCGAGAATCTTACACTTATTGAAACGAGCCGTTTGGCGAGTTTAATAAATTTCATATAAAATGACAATGAGTGTACGACTCTGTTTATCATATAACGATTAAATCAGTTCAAAGAAAACTTACGGGTTTTAAATATCTCCCCCAACTAGGCCTATCGGAGGCAGAATTTTTAAGGTAACTTAGAATATATAGATTAAGAAAACTGTATGTTTGCAATGACTTCAGTACCCAATTTCGTAAAATAATTATTCGATATTAAAAGATTGGGAACAACCTAAATGTTATATGACAAACTACATGCGGGTTAGTTTTTTCGATCACGGTTGATAACTTTGCTTCCCTCTTTAATTGCATGCCGGCGCGTCAAGCCTCAGATAGTATGACGGTTCCGAAGTGAAGGCTGTCTTCTGTCTTTTTTATTTTTGTTATGGTTTGTCTTTGAGTGTGTGTAACGATAATACTTTTTATTTTGGATAGCGAGTAAGCCATTTTATCGGAAAGTAACTGTCCTTTGAGCTTTCCGCCATTGATGTTTCTACTGGGGTCTAGTTATTTCATGTTTGTATTTCTTTCCCTTTGACCAATGTCTCTGATTGGAGATGTGGGTTAATTATATCGATTCCTGATCATTGCCTTCACTATTTTACTTAAAATGTAATTTTATGTAATGTTGGTCGGCACCTGATGTTCTTGGTCTGGTCAGGTCGCCGTTGTTTCATCTCTGTAATAGTTTGATTTTTGAGTTCTCGAAGATGGAGCACTGATGAATTAGGAAGCTTTCATGTGGACTTAACAATTTTTTTGTTTCAACCGCAACAGAAGTACGTGCGGGGATTGCGACCGCGTAAACTCGATTTAAGACCCATGTGAAATAAGTTTCACTGACCGTTACAAGGCGGTTCCTCTGTCGCGGTCGGTTAATTGTTTTGTTACAGTTCGTCTTTGAATGTGTAAATCGCTTATATCTTTATGGTTTTGGATAGCCAGTTGGACATTTTGTGGGATAGTTATTGTCCGCTAGTGATGTCTCCATTAGGGTCTAGTTATTTCATGTGCGTGTTTCTTTCCCTTTGATGTCTCTGGTGGGAGTTGGGGGTAATTATATCTATTCCTTATCATTGCCTTCACTTCTATTTTGTATGTTAAGGACGGCGTCATAACGCTGCGCACCAGTAACCATATCGTCCATTCTCAGTACTTTTACAGTGAACCCCTATAATTAACTACCGGGAAGCAATGTCGTTCATAATGTTATGAAAACATTGACTCACACGACGTCAGTGACTCCGATATAAATAATGGTTCTCTTCAATGGTGACGGTATCGCGCCATCGACGCTGTTTCGATGCCAATTGTAAAGCACGTGTGCAATAGTTTTCTTCTGGAAGTTGAGAAGCCCCCGTGGTCGAGCGGTTACGCTACTCGCCTTGTAAACCAGGGGTTGCAGGTTCGACCCCGGGCTTCTCCAGACTTTCGGATGAGTCTTTAAACCGAGGTCCCGTCTCCGTATGACCTTAGCTGTTGGTGGGACGTAAAACTGAAACACTCACTCTTCTTGAAGTTTAGCCTTTAAACCAGAAATTGTCAATGGGAAATAATGTAAATGTTCTGCGCAAAGTAAGAATCGGTACAATTCTAGAATTGTCCTGCGCAAAGTAATTCTCACTTTGTTGCGCAAAGTGAGTATTCCTACCTGGCGCAATACAATTCCGGAATTGTCTCGGCGCAAAGTGGGAATCGGGACAAAGTGAGAATTCCTACCTTGCGCAATTACAGTATCGAAGTTGCCTCTGCGCAAAGTGGGAATCGGGACAAAGTGAGAATAGTAAAATATTATTACGGGACTTTATCACATTCATATGGAAACTGATCCCTGGTGGTTAAAAATCACTCTATAAAATGTAGTCAAAACTTCGCTTCTATCTCATATTTTAATTTTCTTAAAAGAATACGAGCGGCATCACGCATAAGAGGTCCTTAGGGACTTCGCTGTACGCATTAAGAATATATGGGACTAGAGGAAGGTTCAGACAATGAATCAAATATCTGGCCTCAGTGAGACTTTGCGCATGTGCATTTATGTGATCAATTTTACGGATATACGCTAAGTACCTTTTATGCGTGACGCCGCTGATATCATAGGCAGACGCTCATTAGTCCAGTTTTGGTTATGATTTCTTGATGGCTGGGTACACTTGAATTTGTTTTGATATGCATTTTATGTTTGCCGATATCATTATTATTTTTTATTTTACTGCTGTTGCTTATGAAATTTTCCAACTTCATCAGTAACATCAGTTTTTTTTTACTTACGACAGCAAGATATCGGTAAAGCAAACACATTTCAGTCAAGTTGAAAGTAGTTGTTGCGGCGATGGGTTGTATAAAAACAGACATGCTCAATTTACTTTTATTATGGTGGTAAAACAAAACTGTGAGCACATGATGAACGAACATATGAAAGCACATATGAAATTAAAATGTACATTATATTAGCGAGTCTCCGCTGTTCTTGTGGATGACATCAGACTCAGAAATGAACCACAAAATACATCTTATAAATAGTAATGATTCTAAAACCTGGGACAGCCAAGTACGTGAGCAAACAGTGTACACTCAGATGAGCATGCATTCTGATCAGGGTGTACAGTGTTGACCATACAGCCTGCCCTATGACCTTTATGCGCGAAACATCAATAAGTGGAAAAGGAAAGGAAAAGATCAAGGTTTCCCACATTTTAGGCACATTACCGTACACTGTGAAAATTGATAAGTACCCCGAGATTTTTTTAAAGTTTTTCCAAAATTACAAGACATAACTAGAAGATCAGAGGTTTGATTTCGTACTTCATATTTTATTCTGTGTATACCTAAAATGTTGCTAAAACATGAAATAAGAAAACTTCAGAAGAGGTTATTGTGTGTGAAGGAAGTGCACTGAACTGATATTGTTTCAAAGCTATTCATGGGTAGATAAAATTAATAAGGCAGAGATAATAACCAATTGAAATCGTTAAGACGATGATGGTCCTCATTTCATACTTGAAATTAATCACACGTGTTGATTATGTCTTTTTTTTGACTTACCGATTTGAAAAAAAGTGAAATTAGCAAATGCATTGTGTACATGTAATATATAAAACATTCAGCTCCTACAGTCGCAAATAATTTTCTACTCACAAAACCATCAAAGTAATGTTACCCAGACTATACAGATGATAAATGCTATTCCCACATATGAAAATTCGATTCTCACTTTGTCCCAAATATTCCCACTTTGTCCATACGGATGAAACATTCGATTCTCATTTTGTCCAAAAGATTCCCACTTTGCGCAGAGACATTTACCTGTTTCATATAACATTCGAATCCCTTGCACAATTCTAGAATTGTACCGGTACAATTCTAGAATTGCGCAACAAAGTAGGGAATTCCTACTTTGCGCAAGAAAATTCTAGAATAGAACCGATTCTTACTTTGCGCTGAACATAAATGTAAGTAATAAAGGTAATTTATTGAACGTTCATCGAATTATGAACAACATCGGGCCACGAACAAAGTTACATTGAACCGCTTTGGGACTCGATGTTTTCCATACTTCGATGACCGTTAAACAAATTACGTTCGTTGTTTTTTTTTTTTTTTTTTTTTGGTTTCAGTTTTTTGGTTATGGCCCTTCCAAGATTATTCCACTCATATCGTACCAAACGCTTATCAGAGGTGGGCGAAAACCTGAGTACCCGAAAAAAAAAACACACCTGACCTCCAATTGCAAAACTTGCCGTTTCACATGTGATCCGAGCTAGGCTCGAACCCATAGCAGTGAAAGACCTATTGATTAAGAGTCAGCCATCCTATCCACTAGGCCTCGGAGGAACGTACATTCATTTCTTAATTCGTGGTGATTCTTTTAACAAAAATATAGATTCTGGTGCCTGTGAGAAAGCCTTGCTTAGTAAGAAGTTCAAGTTAGTAGACAACTCATATTAATTGCTTTAGAAAAAAAAAACAAAGTAAAACAGCTGTTAGATTAATGTAGACTCTTTTATCTGTAGATTGTTTTCTGTTCTTGTAAAGTTTGTGGATTTGATCTGTTTTATCATTCGATAAACACAATACCGGGTATCAGTTTCTATGAATACCATGAATAGATTGAAAGCGAATGCTGAATGATCCGAGTTATTTTGTTTGTTTGTTAGAGGTTTAACGTACCCGTCAACATTGTATTGTCATTTTGGAGACATTGCTTCCAATTTTGTGGGACTTTTACCCGACATTGAGAGGAAATTGCATCTCAAGCTCTGCCGCCCAATGAAACCAATAGGCCAGACTGCGGACTCTTTGATGACGGTCCTACCTTAAATCCTTTGAATTCGGGAAGGTTGGAACCGGATATGTCCTGAGTTTGACACTATGTGATTTAACGGGTGGTTTTCTTCTGCGCTGACGTCGGATTGTTGTTGTATCCTCAATCCTGATGCATGATTATATTAATCTATACATAACCATTTTATCATGTATTTTATCATGACTCAGTGTTGAAATAGAAAGCCTCCATGTGGATCAATTTGATATTGTTATTTTGTTTGATACTATACTGGAACTGAGGGCAAAGGTTTAAATTTCATAAACTCCGGAGTTGAAGCCCCGCCACACCCCCGCCCAGTAGTTTTGCTACTGACCGTCCCAAAGCAGTCGTTCTTTTGCGTTCTTAGATTGTGGCCTTTCCTGAGTGTCCTCTTCTTACTATTTTATATGCATGGACTGTCCGACTCGCACCACTTTGCCTGCACAGGCTTAGAACCTTTAAGCGGTTTATCAGAACTCATATGTGGTCAGATTCAGCTCTGCGTGGAAGCATCATGGATCCCAATCTATTTCTTCAAGTCCCTCCGGGCGGGACCGGAACCGAGTTAACGCTTGATGTGCACGCAATATCATTTTCATATAATGGACTTAATTTAATGTATTTGTAATCTTTCATAAACGGCTAGCAATTGCAAGCTCTCCAGTGTCCTGCACAGGCTACATAAATAAATAAATAAATAAATAAATAAATAAATAAATAAATACAATTTCATTTTGTTTTTGCAATTAAAACTGGATAATTGTATCATTCATCCAGCATTCATCGAAAAATAATGACGTTTTCAATGAAGACATTTGATTGGTAACCAGTGCCGTTGCCGGTCAACGCGCGTTGAGTTTGGCGACGAAGTCTTTGCGTATTCTTGACCTTAACCATTAAAACCAGCGACCTTATATGATAAATTAGTTACAAGCGCATATTATTTGTCATTGTTCATTTTTCGTTTCATTTTAAGCTAACTACGGATCTGCAAAATGTGAAGGGTTTAATGATGAAGGATAAAGATCTTTACAGAAAATTGGACACTCGTGTGAAAAACGTAGAGACCACTCTTCAGAAAACCAATGCAGAGTTCAAAGACATTCAGCGAAGTCATAACGCACTGATGCAACAAGTAGCTCAAATCCGAAGTGACCCAGGTAATTGGAACTTGAACACTGACACTGAAACAAAAGAACTGAAAGTCAAAAACGCAAAACTAGAAGAAAAAATAAAACAAATGAGTGAGCAAGTCGAGGATCATGATGATATCAAGCGTAAAAACGCAGAACTAGAAAGCCAGGTGTCCGAATTAAAAAAGTCCCTCGAGAAATTCAAAGAACAACAGAAACAGAATGAAAGCTTTCATAAATCGGAAACTACTGAAGGTCCAAACAAGCAATTAGAAAGTCAAGTGAATAGTTTACGACAGGAGCTTGAACAGAGTAAGAAAAAACAAACTGAAGATAAAGAAGAATATGAAGTCAAAATCGCAACGCTTGAGAATCAGAATGACAAACTTACACAGGACATAAAAAAGCATGAAAATGAATCAGTCGCAGAAGAAATAAAAGAGCTAAGAGATTACAGTTTCAGTCTCGAAACTGATTTTGACAGGAGTCGTCTTGAACTAGAGAAAACCAGCAGTTATTTGAAAACAATCGAGGAAAAATATCAACTAGAAAAGGATAGCAACAAAAGACTCAAATCTGATATCAGTAATGCGCAACGCCTTTATGAGAATGAACGTATGGAATTCGAAACACAAATAAAAGAAATCACGGAAGCAAAAGAGCAATCTGAGCGACTCACAACGGCGAAAGATGCGATCATCATAAACTTGGAAGAAGAAAAAATAAAAACTGAAGACGAATTAAAAACAACAATCATAGATCTTTTGGGTAAAAATGCCTATCAGGTAAGACTCTATAATTTAATAATAATAATAATAAACATCAACCGTGGTGTGATTTATATTTACACGATGTATACCCCATATAGCAAAGAACACCGGAAACACGCCACATTGATGTCGAGGGAAGGGGCAATAGAAATGACCATCGCCCATCATGCATAATCCGGCCTTTCACTCGTCCTTTCTTGTCAAATCTTGTGATTGCAACTCAGCCTTCACTATTTTATTTCAATATTTCATTATTGTTTTATTTTATAATATTTAGATTGCGCTAGTGAAACCCTTCCTGATAACGCCAGCAAATTGAAATCCTTTTGCTCTGGGGTGGTCCACATTCTTTTGCCGACAGTGATAACCCATTACCATTTGTTTACACCCTTGAAAATGATAATCATAAATGATACTGATAGGTTGCTGAAAACCCAAGGATTTCCACTCGGAGCAGGATCGCCGGAGGGTCAGGCCTCAGTCTCTATGATAGACCCGACCTAAGACTTTCTGAATAGGTCATTTGGTGTTTGCTGCTCTGTCTCTGCTTTGATTTGCTTCAGCATTTCAGTTATTTAACACTGTTGATTTCTCATCGTTCATTCCTGATGTTGTTTGATTTATATGAAGCTCTGGTGAGTTAGAAATCCTTCTCGCAGACTTAAGAAATGACATGTGAAAAGGGCCAGGGTGAGTAACCAGGTGGTTTTTGTTATGAAACACTGCACTGAAAAATTGCGGCACATGGTGAGAGTTTCACTCTCATCGGAGGTAAACAGTATTTTGATCAGTAATGTCCAGAGAGTAATACACCATTTTCCAGCCCACATTTTCCAGAACTAGTGTAACTAGGATATCGTCATAAAATTCGTACTGTGGGTAAACACTCGGTCCCGAAACTCGGAAGCGGCGAAGGTCATAAAAGAAGTGAAGGCAATGATCAGGTACAATCGATACAATTTACCCACAGCTCCCATCAGAGACACCAAACGGAAAGAAACACAAGCATGAAACAACAGACCCTGCAACACCAATAGCGGAAAGCCAAAAGGACAGTTACTTCCCCACAATATCCAAAACAAAATAATGTAAGTGAAAAAAAAAACCACTAAAGACAAACCATAACAAAAATAAACCGCGACATAAGAACCCCCAGTTGAAATCGTTTCACTGACCGTTCCAAGGCGGTTCTTCTGTCCTGGTCTATTTTTTGTTATGGCTTGTCTTTTAGTGTGTGTATCCTTTATATTATTTTGCTTTGGATAGCCGATCGGCCATTTTGAGGGAAAGTACTTGTCCCTTTGGCTTTCCGCTAGTGATGTTTCAAATAGGGTCTAGTTGTTTCGTGTTTGTGTTTCTTTCCCGTGGTGTCTCTGATGGGAGCGTTGGGTTAATTGTATCGATTCCTGATCATTGCCTTCACTTCTGTTACAGATAAGATGCACAAACGGTCGACGATCGCGGCTGATTCATATACATGGAATCTTGCAAACAAAGCGAGTAATCGTAGCAACTGAAATACTCGGTTTTACCATGACAGAAGTTGAATCTAATATCACTAACATTAATGAAAAAAGTTGGTAATTTAGTTTTTAATATGTGTTGTATATTAATCATAGGGTCTTAATTGTTTTCTTTTTGTTTGACGATCCAAGTACAGCAAAGACAATTATGAATAAATACACATAAGAAATGAGAACCCGACAATCGGGGCTTTTAGAAACAGGTAAGACTGCATGGTGCTGACAGAACGGAATCCACCAGGCTATGAGTACTGGTAAATCGCTTAGAAGGTCTAAACTTGTCCAGACAAAGTGGTGCGGATTGGACCGCTCCTAAAACTCTAGTGATTTCTAAAGTGGTAGGGCTTTAGATGTCATTTTATCGCAATGTTTGGGTAAACGTTCCACAAAATCGGAAGCAATGTCTACAAAATGATTTAAATAGTGTTTACGAGAATTCATAACGTCAACATAAACAAACAAGATGTGTTTATGAAACACTGATGCCCCAGGACAGCGCATATTAAATATGAAAGCAGTATCACTAAGCAATTGAAAGGTATGGCCAATGTTCAAGTCTTAGAAAGTTAGTCAAGGTCACAAGGTAAAAAAATTATGGAATCGTTTGAAAGGTCTTGTGACACAGAATGCACATGTGAAATATGAAAGCAATAACACTTACCAATCGAAAGTTATGGCCAATGTTAAAGTTTTTAAAAAGTTGTCAAAGGTCCAGGTCACGAGGTCAAAAATTATGGAAGCACTGGAAAGGTCTTGTGATAAAGAATGCATATGTGAAATCTGATAGCCCGATCATATACCAATCGAAAGTTATAGACTATGTTAAAGTTTTTAAAAAGTAGGTCTAACGTCAAGGTCACGAGGTCAAAAAATATGGTACCACTAGAAAAGTCTAGTGACAAGAAATGCACATGTGAAATATGAAAGCCCTACCGCTTACCAATCGAAAGTTATGGCCAATGTTATATTTTTAAAAAATTAGGTCAAATGTCAAGGTCATGAGGTCGAAAATAATGGTACCGCTAGAAAGGTTTTGGGACAAGGAATGCACATGTGAAATATAAAAAGCTCTATCTATTACCAATCGAAAGTTATGGCCAATGTTAAAGTTCCTAAAGATTTTGAAAAAAGTAGGTCAAAGGTCAAGGTCACAAGATCAAAAATTATGGTACCACTGAAAAGGTCTTGTGATACGGTATACACATGTGAAATATGAAAGCTCTATCGATTACCATTGGAAAGTTATGCCAAATGTTAAGGCTTTTGTAGACAGACAAACGGACAAACGGACAGACAAACAGACAGACAGACCAAAAACTATATGCCCCCGAATCTCTTAGATTCCGGGGGCATAAAAATACGCGAAGAATTAAAAATTGTCAAGTGTTCAAATTTTATGGGACAGAGTAGCTCTTTCGGCAAACTGAGCGCCATCAGTGACCCGCCTATATATTAAAAAAATAGAAGTGAATGCAATGATCAGGAATCGATACAATGAACCCACAGCTCCCATCAGAGACACCAAAGGGACAGAAACACAAACATGAAACAACGGACCCTAATGGAAACATCAATAGCAGACAGCCAAAAGGACAGTTACTTTCCCACAAAGTGTCCAATAGGCTATCTAAGCAAAATAATATAAGCGATGCAAACACTCAAAGGCAAGCCATAACGAAATAAACCGCGACCGAACAGCCGCATTTGAACGGTCAGTGAAACGAATTCCACTGGGGATGGGTTTAAATAGATTTTACGTGGCCACATTCCTCGCCCTTACTTCCGTCACGATTTAGACAAATAATTTATTCAGTCCGCACGAAGGCCTCCTAACTAATCAGTAAAGCCTGCTTTAAACTTATTCTTCAGAACTTATTTATATACTCAAGCTCAAAAATTGCATCATCGGTACTAGCTGTACCTCAGTACATATTTGGGCAAAACAGTGTAACTTATATTTCATACTATGCACTTACTTGTGACGCAAAAGACTTGCCTTGCTGTAAAACGGAAACAGCGGAAAGGGGCCCTGTTACTGTGACTTTTTTCATGGTCATTTAAACCAGACCTGCTCCGGTAGAGCTCTATTACCGACTGATTTTCCGACTGAATTCGGCCATCTGAAGCAACCGACATAGCTTGAAATACACTCTAAAACACAAAGGAACTCGCAAAAGACATGACTATTGCAGGCTGGATTTCACTGAGTGTGTTCATGGGAAGGGTTTAAAAATGTAACAGCGAAAAATAAGGCATGTGATAATTTGTAAAATTTAATGACTGAAATTCATATGCATAAGGCTTATATTTCCAAATGATAGATTGACTTATTTGAATGGGACATCCTTATGTAAGTGCAATCTTTTTTGTTTGAGATGTACAAACGTTTTCTTTTAATTGCTGAAAAGTATTTATTACTTCAGAACTTATTTGAATACTCAAGCGTGTCTTTGATGGGTGGAGTAAGTTCATTGTATCGATTCCTGATCTTTGTTTTACTTCTACTTTAAATTGCACAAAAAAATCAGTTATTAACAATAGTTTCAATTTACGTTTAGATTTAAATGACATAAAATGATTTTTAATGCATTAACATTTGTTATGATGTATTTTCGCTTCAAATGCTCCACATGTTTTATGTTTGTAAAAAGTGTATTCAGATGATGTAAACGCTTGTAAATCTATAAATTTATTTTTTCAAAACGCATTCATATTCAAAAAGGTCATTTACCTGCATACAGGTACGCTTGCGATTATCTTGTCAGCGCACACTCACTTGTCTCGCGTTTGTAACTCGTGAGATACGCACGCGAAGTTCACGCGTTCCAACTGCGAATTACATTTTAGCCAATGAATGTTCTTTATGAAAAACGCGATACTGTGCATAAATCGCGATTTCCGATCAACCAATCAGGCCTGCGTGTCGATAACGCAGATACAACCCTCTCTGCGTGTCCAAAGCAACCAATCAATACCGCGTAACTATTTCGGCATTATCTTTTCTTCCAATTTAGGTTGTTTAAGTTTTTTTTTATTATTATTATCTGATTACTTCCAAAACCAGAAACAGAATAAATTGAAACAGAGAAAATAAAGGTAAATGGACAAGACATTTATTCAGTTGCAGTAAAACTGTTTGCCTCGGGGTAAATGGTAAAATATAGGTACAGCATAGTGATTGAAGTTGACGAAGTTGACTGCCAAAATGCAGGATGTTTATTGATCAACAGTTTTATGACACCCAGGTGCACCTGGGAGCTATAAAGCTAGTTATTTAACCCATTGTATGCCAGTGGACTCTTCCATTGCTATATGTTGGACGATACCATTTTTGATATAAGGGGTGTCAGGCCCATTTTACGCTTTCATTCAATTTTTGATTGAAAATTCTGTTCGCAAATAGTGCAGGCCCTGATCAGACGCCGCGTTCTGTGGCGTCTGATCTGGGCCTGCACTGTTTGCCAAGGTACCCATTTAGTGGTTTCCCGCATACAATGGGTTAAAATAAAACCTCATTATCATCACTTATTCAAGATGTCAAGACCAGAAATAAACAGTTTTCATTCACTCACTCACTCACTCACTCGCAGAAGGGGTCATTTATTTATTTATTTATTTATTGTAATTTATTTATTTATTGCCTTTTTCTTAATTTATTTTCCATCTGGTCAACAAACCTATTAATGAACACCCTCTAAACCCCACTTTATTTTATAGAAAAGTTGGGTTTACGGGGTATTGAACACGGAAACACGTCCATGAACGAAAACCCGCCTATACAAATACATTGAAAACTTTACCACCGGAAACACGAAAATTTTAAGATGAAAAATTGTGATAGTTTTCTTATTTCTGCTCAAAAAAAAGATTGTGGGTACTCGTTAGAACCACCCCGAGTGCGCAAAATAAAGATTGTTGGTACTCGTTAGAACCGCCTCATCGAGGCTGTTCTATCAAGTACGCACAATCTGTATTTAGAGCAGAAATAAGAGAAAAAGATATACCCCAGTAAACCCCAGTTTTTCTATATAAAGTTGGGGTTCAAGGGGTCAAAATTATATAGGCATGTTTGCGTGATGTTAACCCCACTTGTATATCGCAAAACTGGGGCTTACAAAGGTATGTATAATTTTTCTTATTTTTGCTCAAAACATAGAGTCTTGATACTGGTTAGAGGCGGTTATAACGAGTACCCAAATATTTGTTTTGAGCATAGATATGAAAAATATAAGATTCTTGATCTGAAAATTTTCAGTTTTTTTTTTTTTTAATTTAAGAAATTTCAATATATCTGAATAGGCGTGCTTCTGTGATGCCCGTCCACGCGCATGATCTAAATGGCACTTTTCAAGTCGAGCTATGTATGCAGTCTGATGGAACATTCTGATGACAGCTCTTAATGTGATGCCAGCATATGCGAGTTGATTTCCATATTTATTCAGGTGTAATGTCCCAGATTTATAATGCCTCGCAAAGCAAGGGTCGTTGAATCGATTCCCGGCTTCTTCAGACTTTCAAATGAGTATTTACACCGAGGTCCCGTCTCCATATGACCTCAGTTGCTGGTGGGACGTAAAAGTAACTCTCACACACGCAGTTTTATAGAAAGTGAACAAAATCACTCGGACCACATGTGAACTGCAACAACGAGTCAGGTGGATTTTTCTCTTTTCAGGGTACTACTCCTCTCAATAAAGATCGGCCCGAAATAAGGGAAATAATCCTGAAAGGTAATTTAAAAAACAAAACAAAAAAAAAAAAAAAAAAAACTTACTTTGTTAAGAATTTTCGAGTACTGGCCAGTGGTAAATAAGGAATATTGTTGCAAAACTTTTAGTGTGACCTTACTTTTGCCCCCTACGCCTAACCCCCCCCCCCCACCCCACCACCACACACACACGCCTAAGGGCCTGGCCGAAGTGGCTGGTGCTATGGATAACATTGTATACTAAATAAGTATGACAAGTTTGCGTCGAGATATTAACTTTCACCCATATATATTCCTAGCGGTCCTTTTAGGGACATTGGCAAACAGTGTAGACCCAGATAAGACGTCTCGAACGTGGCGTCTGATCTGAGTCTACACTGTTTGCTCAAAGAACATACATTTTGGTACAACTTACATCAAACAGCACATACTTGACACCCTTATAATTGAAATTGAACCACTCCAAACGTGTAAGGTAGAAGATTACATTGTCATATGGGTTTAAAAAATGTGTTTTTCAGGCGTGTACAATATTTTTCCTATTTCTGCCTCAAACATAGATTGTGGGTACTAGTTAGAAACAGCCATCAACACCATGACAAGGCGGTTCTGATGAGTCGCCATTAACCAGTAAATAGCGGTGGCCTGTAAATTACATATCCCAGGGTAAATAATTACCCTCACCTGGTCCCCTACCTATATGACATTCTTCAGAATACCCCCAAGTGAGTTTTATCTCTAAAGGTGTTATGCAATCCAAAATGTAGGTGTGTTTGTGTATCCGAAGGAATCACAACTGATAAGACAGACCAATTTATATACTGTCATTAATTCACGAACGAATTAAAAAAAAAAAAAAAAAAAAAAAACATAAGGGTAAACATACAAGCAACGAGGATTTTGATTGGTCCGTGTTCTCTCGCAATCACTCGTTTTATACCTGTGTTATTCTTATTGGTTGAAATTCTCTCGCACAGAAACGCGTATAGAATTTACCTAACGCGTTTCGAATGATCACTTTTATTGGCTGATATTTAACGCGTTGAAATCGCGTATGAACGCGATGAATCGCGCATTGAAACGCGATAATTTCACACGCAAGCAATGCGCGTGTGTCACGCGGACAATACGCGTAAATGGACAAGTTTATCGCAATCTTAACTGTAATCATGCCGAAAAATTAATTACGTCATAGTGAGTCAATATGTTACGAAGATTCGATTGGTTTATTTGTGTAATAGAAAATTGCCGCAGTCAAGTAAGATTAAAACAACGTGTTAGTGCAAATAAAACAAAAGTGTAAACATGTTTTGCGAGACAAAACTACTGGAAACTATTATTTAGTTTTCAGTACGGTAATTGTTTCAACAATCTTTTCGCCATCTCGACAGTATTCACAAGTTATTACGAGCGGAAAAACATGATTACGGGTATTTTCAAGTACTTCATCGAATTACATTATCTGTGTGTAGTTAAACGTGTACACATGCCGACATTGGGATTACACGGTCGAAGAGTCGGATTTCACTGTTTGTGCTCTGACAGTCAATCGATTTTCTGTCAGAAATTGAATAGATTTACTAAAATCCACCTGGTATTCCTATTTAAAAAACGACTCTTCCAATTTATCAGATACTTAATACCATCATCAGCTTTGCAGATAACTATCATTTTCAGCCACATGTGATTTCCAGCAGTGTGGCATATTTGACCGTTGAGATTCAGATCAGCCTCCAAACGCAAACAGAAATAAACGCTATATTGGTTGCATGCGACGGTGGGATGGAAACAGTAAAATATATTGCAAAATTTAATGAATGAAATTCCTATGCATACACAAATAATGAATATCATTGGGGGCGTCTTTTAGTCCTAGGGTAAGCGTCTCTTGCCTAATGCCTCCAGTTGACCTGTTGTATGAGCTTCTTCGGTCGGTAGTGCTCGGATGGGGATGTGCTCTGTTCACGGGTCTTGTCCATCATCCATTTCTGTTTCAGAGCTACGGGCTGAGATATACTGATGAAGCGTAAATATCATTTATATATTTATGTCACTAAATTTGGTATAGTTACGCTATAAATGAGTAGGAAATCCTTATGTAGCTGCAATCAAGTTTTGTTTTAGATGTGCGAACTGTTTATATTAACTGCTATAGAATTATTTAAATTGCTTTGCTGACCTGATTGCGGCAATTTGCCATTGCAAAAATAAGCCAATCGACCCTTCGTAACGTATTGACTCATAATGACGTAATTAGATTTCTCGGCATGTTATTTGGCTCATTTGTCTGTCACTTGAGCTTATCGTTGCGATAACAACAAAGGCAATACGAGGGCAATATAGCGTTTGCCGGTCCGTCCACGAAGTCCAGCAACGCGGTCAATCATCCAGGTACTGACCGCGATATCCGTTACTTAACTTCGTGAAAAAGCCAACCACTCTATCTGCATGGCTGAAATAGCCGGCCTCTACAGCAAGTCCGTAGAAGTGGTATATATTCATACATATGACATAACATTTGTCTCCCTGATCTCTTGACTTCGTGCCGAGGTCACACATGCCTCACTAGGCGAACCCGAGGGCCGAGTCTATGCAAC
The DNA here is from genome assembly GCA_963580285.1 of Lucinisca nassula. NCBI lineage: Eukaryota > Metazoa > Mollusca > Bivalvia > Lucinida > Lucinidae > Lucinisca > Lucinisca nassula. The sequence goes on along the minus strand of OY757016.1, from coordinate 1,727,928 downwards.
AAACCAGCAACACTGTTTCCGTCCCACAGGTGCATGCCACCAATACGTAGATTTTTGTTACGTTTTGTCTTTGTGTATGTGTGTGTGACGCTTATATTTTTGTTTTGTTTTGTATTGCCAATTGGCCTTTTTGTTGGGAAGTAGCTGTCCTTTTTGGCTTTCCGCTGTTGATGTTTCCATTTGGATCTAGTTATTTCGTGTTTGTGTTTCTCTCCCTTTAGTGTCTCTGATGGGAGCTGTGGGTAAATTGTATCGATTCCTGATCATTGCCTTGACTTCTATTTTCCTTATCTACCTACTGTAATCAGAGACTAAAATTTTGACACTGTGGATTGTAGGCTTCCGCAGATTGTTGATGCGACTAACAAAGACTCTGATAAGACTGCGCTTGTGATCCTAGCCTGTGCTGGTCGTCAGTTCACATTGCTATAAATCAAGTCGTGGCTTATTTTGTCTGTCACTTGAGTTTAACGTTCCAATAACAACAAAGGTCATACGAGGAGAAGACCTCTGTTTAAAGCCTCGTCTCCAAAGGTCTGTAGAAGTTCGTGACCACTCGATCAGCGTTTGATATTAACAGTAGAAAGCTAAAATCTATATCATATTTTCCATTATTTTGTGTTTTAGTATTATCTCACAAAACGCTTTCACATGTTCGTTTTATTTGCACCAATATATTGTTTAGCGCGGCCATTGCTATTGCGGAAATCAACCAATCGAATCTTCTGTAACATATGAATTATGTGACATTATTAGACTTTCCGTCGTGCTTATGCAATTAAATGATATTTTCTTAATGTAGCTAAAAATTCAAACCATAATTTATTTTTTACAGATTTTTTACAACATATGAATACACGTTTTACATATGTAACACATTTTAAGCATTTAAAGCGAAAAGACACCATAAAAATGCTCATGCATTTAAAATAACTTTATATCATTTGATATCTGAAAATAAATTTACACCATTTTTTGCATTTTAAATAATTCTTTTAGAGTAACGGAAAAGCGTTTGGTAATCAAAATCAAAATAATTGCACGTACAAATGTTTAAATTTATCATTTAAATGAAAACGCCATGAATTTAGAGCAAAAATACATCATAAAAATGTTAATGCCTGTAAAATCCTTTTATATCATTCAAAATTATATTATGTCATTTAAAATCTAAAAATAAATTGAATGTTTTTTGTTTTTGTTTTTTATTTTGCAATTAAAATAATTCTGCAGCAGTTAGAATAAAAAGTTTGCACATCTGAAACAAAACTTACACCTACATAAGGATTTCCCCACTCAAATAATTCAATATTTCTTTATGCATATGGATTTCATTCATTAAAATTTACGATATATTACACACCATAGCCAAAGTCCTCCAATTTAAATTAAAGCAGAACTACATTATACTGGGCAGAAGAAAAAAAAAACTAAACAAACCATTCAATCAACAAACAAGCAAGCCTAAAACACAGCTTCTCGTATGTTCAATTCATTCTAGTTCAGCAATATTTTTGTCATAAAATGTTACCGCATATTTACTATCAAATACTTTGTTCTGTGTACGCGATACGAGCGTGCAATTCGTGCGGGTGTCATGTTAGCTGAGGCGTAAGCATGTTATGCCGTATCACACACCCACATCACACTCTACAAGCCATATCATACGTCTTACATTATCATATTCGGAGAATTCGGTTGTTATCCTATCACACCCCAGGTGAAAACCTGATATCACTGTCTACAGCATGTGACCTACCCGAGGATCACTTTTGGTGATTCCCATTAATTTTTTAAGGAAAATGTTTTGTTTTGTTTGTTTGTTTGTTTGTTTGTTTGATCTGAGGTTTAACGTCCCCGTCAACACTGTATATGCCATTTTGGAGGCGTTGCTTCCAATTTAGTGGGACTTTTACCCAGACATTGAGATGAAATGACATCTCAAGCCCTGTCGCCCAATGAAACCAATAGGGTTTATAAGCATGGACGGACCGACTCGCAGACAGACTGTAGCTGGTGTTGTGCCGTGTTGCGGCCGTAAAACGTCTCCCCGTTCATCATCATAGTGCAGATTATATTGTCTGGTCCTTTAGGATCATTGAGTTCATTTGGTAGCATTTTGAAAATAAGTTCTGCTTAAGCCGGTGCTAGAGAGCGTGGCCAGTGTTGCACATTTCAGTACTGGTCATAAACAGACTCAATAAAACCGAGTCTGCTACGAGATATTTTCGTTTATTTGGTGTATTCCTTGCTTCCAAAGGATCTAACTTCAGAACTTATTTATACCCTCTAAGCGGTTTACCAGTACTCGTATGCGGTCGGTTTCAGCTCTGCATGGAAGCATCATGCAGCCAATCTATTTCTTCAAGCCCCGATGGGCGGGGCCTAAGAAAATGTAAAAGGATAATCAGATACGCTCGTATGGTCATTGTTAAATGTATTTCTCCCTATTTGGAATTTATAAATATGTGATTTCATACTTAGTTATTCATAGACATGTATTGTCGGTAAGAAAAGTATAAACAATCCCAACTTTTGCTTTGCTCTCCACTTGAATAATTTCTCTGCTTTTAGCAGCGCTTTAAACATAAATCATAACAACACACCTAAAAGAAAAAGGTTTAAGCATAAAACCATAACAACACACCTAAAAGGAAAAGATTGGTAAATGGATTATAATATGGCAGTTGTCAGATCAAACCCAACATCAGCTCTCGGCCCATGTCAGCACTCAGTTCTTCGGGGTTTGATATGAAAGATGTCATATGATAATCTCTATATATGCTGGAATGTTGTATATGGAAATCAGTTGTCTTTTTTATATTAAAATTTAGTGAATTTTGGCTTCTTTTCCATTGGGGTTATTTCATGTTTGTGTTTTTCCCCGTTGGTGTCTCTGTTGGGAGCTATGGGTTAATTGTATCGATTCCTGACCATTGCCTTTAATTCTATTTTCTTCGTAAATACTAAGACGTATGATCACACAAAGTGAAGTTATCTTACAAAACCGATTATTCGATATTAATACATGTTTAACGACATCAGTTTCACAAGGTTCAATTTTAGGACCAATCCTTTTTAATGTCTTTATAAACGGCATTTTTTTATTTTGTCAGAATGTCTAATTTTATATAATTATGCAGATGACAACACATTGGCATACAACAAAAACAGTACTGATAGAGGAAAGTACACAGTTTACAAATCGTTTTGCCAAAATACAAAAACAAGCCAATCCTAATGAATATCAGACAATTATTATAGGCCTATTAGGTTTTGAAAATTGTAAAACTCTTGAAATGTGTGGTAGCACCATCCAATGTGACGAAACAGTCAAGTTACTTGGTGTTCCTTTTGGCTATATGTTAAATTTTGAATCACATATAGCAAATATTTGTAAAAAAGGCAGCAAGAAAAATTAATGTATTATCTAGACTATGTAATGCTCGCAATACTGAAGCCAAGATTCTTATATACAAATCTTTTAACTTAAATTTTAAATATTTCCCATAAGTTAGGCATTTCTGTATAAAAACTAGTACGAATAAGCTGGAAAAATCTCCGTTCCGAGCACTAAGACTAGTGTTTGGTGATTCTGAATGTTCCTATGAAAATTATTGGAAAAGGCTAATATGTCAACCTTTCGTATAAACAGGATAAGAATCATGGCTATTAAAGTTTCTAAAATTTTGAATAAGCAGTCCCCAGAGTATTTACATGCTTTAATCGCTTTTAAAAATACTATATGAAAAAATAGTTGAAGTACTACAAGTCCGCACAAGTCGTTACGGTAATGCTACATTTTGTTTTGAGGCAGCTCAACTCTCAACCCTAAAACAGTCTTCCAAAGGTCATTGCACCCACTTCTATCAGAACTACTACTAAGTATGGCGAGTTTGAAAGTTCCCATTGCAATATATTGCTTTTAGTTTTTACTTATGTGTGATTTTGCTTCTTTTTTAATGCATGTGTTTTATAAGTTTGCTTTTTATATTATGTAGTGCTGTCTGTGGTCTGTCCCCGCGGGCGGCGCACCCCAAGCGCTTATCCCTATGCAGGGAGGTGGGGCATGATGTCTTGGCATCGGTTTCTTCAGCATGCCTCTTTTCTTTGCATTCTCTGCGTAGTCATGTTTCTATAAGTGCATGTGTTTTGAGGACGATGACAGAACTTTGACATTGATAATTAACCCATTTCAGGCCGGAAACTCCTAAATAGGTACCCTGGCAAACAGTACAGGCCCAGTTCAGACACCGCAGAGCGCGGGGTCTGATCAGGAAGCGGCGTCTGATCAGGACCTCCACTAATTGTAAAAAGTTCAGCCATTTTCGTAATCAATTTTGTAGAAAACACAACCTGACACCCCTAAATTTTGAAATGGACTCCTGCTATATATAACGAGGAAGATTCCATTTGGTACAAAAAGGGTTAAGCTATTGGTATTTGCTTTTCTTGGTGACGAGCTCGTCTTTCGCCTTTTTTGTAGAAGGCTAATTGATATAGAGGATTTTACGTAAGTGTTCATGTATTATTGAATTAATTAAATCAGTTGAGGAAAAGGGATAAAATGAGAGGCTTTACCGAGCATTTCAAGTTATCCTTTTTCCTCAACGTGTTCAATAAATTCAATAATGCATTAACACGAATGCAAGATTCTTTTTATCATATGACATTCAAAACTAATTTCATTCACGATTGCTTTACAAAAATGTCATTATTTCGCCCTTAGTAAACTCGACGTTGTTAAGAACGTCGTACGCGTAACGTTACGGGGCGTATCTAACTAATTTGCATATTTAATCCACTAGTTACATGGCGTTATTACACTCTCAAACGCGACGCCATTTGATAAATACTTATTTTTTTCAAGAAAGGTTGCTTCCGAGCCATTATCGTTTTTTGTTCCCTTAAAATGTAAGTGAGCATGACAAAGCATATTAAATGAATTTTAAACTAGAATGTGATAAATAATTAAATAAAATAAGCATGTGTTATATGTATAAAATCTGCGTTAAAATAGAATTCTCCGTGATCTCTTTGTTCATATACTTGTACAACGTGTAAACATATGTTGGTCGGTAAAATAGCATTGGCTGTTAATGTCAGTATGAACATATATAAGAAAAATATTCTTGTATTTGGTATCTAACATTAACTGCATCAGCTAAAAATATACTATTAAAATTATAAATGCGGCGAAGATAAGCATTGTAAGCCAGCTGAGCAAATGGGACTGCGTACCGTCCCGGAATCTTATCCCATTGATATATTCGTCCGTGCAGTTTATCAAATTATTTTGTTCATGCTTTTTATCCATTTTACCAATATGTAAATTTTCAGGGTCTGAGTGGTCCGCTTCGAATTTTGTGATAGAGTGTTTACCCAGAGTACGAATTTTTATGACGATATCCTTGTGTATCATTAGTTCCGGAATAATGTTGGGCTGGAAAATGGTGTATTAATTTTTGGATAAAACTGGGTAAAATGCTGCTTACCTCCACTCAGAATGTATTTCTCGCCAAGGTTCTGCCAGTTTTTCATGCAGTGTATCATAATAAGAACTGTGTGATTACCCATCCTGAGGGCGAAGGTAATGGCCATTTAAAATCGATTTAATCCCACCCAATGCCCGGTAAAACTACAGGCCTTTCACTGGCGATGCTTTTGTTTATTTTTGTCATTGTATGTCTTTGCACGTATGTCCTGGTTATAAAAGATAAAAAACTATCACTGTTATAAATAACCGGTACCCCAATTTTGCACATGGTCAGCGAAAGTCACGAGGACAATAGCAGGCGATAAATAATGGACCAAAAAAGGAAACGAATGCAATTGGTAGCAAGTATTTTTGAAGCACGACGAGAAATCTTGTCTCCGTCTGTTTTCCTGTAAATTAAGGTTCCCCATAAGTCCGGTGTGTGCGCGTGTGTGTGTGTGTGTTACAAATCGAAGATCATATGATATCCCCTATATACTTGATGGGTAAATTACTGATTATCTTTTAGGAGGAAGAATTAGATCATCTGAAGCAGAAAGTAGATCAGCAGAAGCAAGAATTAGATCAGCAAAAGAACAAAATAGATCAGCAGAAGCAAGAAGTAGATCAGCAGATGCAGGAAGTAGATCAGCAGAAACAAGAAATAGATCAGCAGAAGCAAGAATTAGATCAACAAAAGCAAGAATTAGATCAGCAGAAGCAGGAAGTAGATCAGCAGAAGCAAAAATTAGATCAGCAAAAGCAAGAAGTAGATCAGCAGAAGCAGGAAGTAGATCAGCAGAAACAAGAATTAGATCAACAAAAGCAAGAAGTAGATCAGCAGAAGCAGGAAGTAGATCAGCAGAAGCAAGAATTAGATCAGCAAAAGCAAGAAGTAGATCAGCAGAAACAAGAAATAGATCAACGAAAGCAAGAAGTAGATCAGCAGAAGCAGGAAGTGGATCAGCAGAAGCAAGAATTAGATCAGCCAAAACACGAAATAGATCAGCAAAAGCAAGAATTAGATCAGCAAAAGCAAGAATTAGATCAGCAGAAGCAAGTAGATCCGCAGAAGCAAGAATTAGATCAGCAAATTCGACAACCGCTGAAAGAACTGGCAGAGAAACATGGTAAAAAGCAATTTTTGTCTAGGTCGCGGCGGGGGTCGGGGCGAGGGTTGCGGCTGCATAGAATCGATTTGGGTCCCCCAGTGAAATTCATTTCACTGACCGTTGTCTTTTGAGTTAGTGTATCGCTTCTGTAATTTTGTTTTGGATAGCCAATTGGCATTCTGTGGGAAATTAACTGTTCTTTTGACTTTCCGCTATTGATGTTTCCAATAGAGTCTAGTTATTTCATGTTTGTATCTCTTTCCCTGTGGTGTCACTGATGGGAGCCGTGGGTTAATTGTCGATTCCTGGTCATTGTCTTCACTTCACATCACGAAAACACACCTATATAATTTTATATAGTAAAACGGGGTTTTACGGGGGGGGGGGGGGGGTAAACCTTATTTTTCTTATTTCTGCTCTAAAATATAAGGCGGTTCTAACGAATACCCACAATCTATATTTATACCCCCGACATACGAAGTATGTCAGGGGGTATATAGTTTTCGTCTTTCCGTCCGTTCGTTGGTTCGTTAGTTAATTAGTTAGTTAGTTCGTTCGTTCGTTCGTACTTCCGTCTGTCCCGCCGTTCTTCAACCTTTACGTCAAAGTTTTGCGTTAAACCTTTTTGATTGCTCATATCTCTGTAACCAAATGTTAGATTCTCTTCATATTTGGTAAAGGATACCTCTATAACATTACCTTTCATATAGAATATCTAAGCCCCTGGGCCGAGCCCCTGGGTGGTCTGTCCGTCCGTTTGTCAACTTTTACGTCAAAGTTTTGTGTTAAACCTTTTTGATTGCTCATATCTCTGTCACCACATGTTGGATTCTCTTCATATTTGGAACAGGATATCTCTATAGCATTACCTTTCATATGGAATATCTAAGCCCCTGGGTCAAACCCCTGGGTGGGCTGTCCGTCCGTTTGTTACATTTTACGGCAAAATTTTTGTGTTAAACGTTTTTGATTGCTTATATCTCTGTCACCACATGTTTGATTATCTTCATATTTGGTACAGGATATCTCTATAGCATTACATTTCATTTGATATATCTAAGCTCGCGGGTCAAGCCCCTGGGTGGGCTGTCCACTCGTCAGTCCGTTCATCAACATTTACGTCAATGTTTTGTGTTAAACCTTTTTGATTGCTCATATCTCTGTAACTACATGTTTAATTCTCTTCATATTTGGTAAAGGATATCTGTATAGCATAACCTTTCATATGGAATATCTAAGCCCCTGGGTCAAGCCCCTGGGTGGGCTATCTGTCAGTTTGTCAACTTTTACGTCAAAGTTTTGTGTTAAACCTTTTTGATTGCTTATATCTCTGTAACCTCGTGTTAGAGTCTTATCATATTTGGTACAGAATATAGCTATAGTATTAACTTTCATATGGAATATCTAAGCTCCTGGGTCAAGCCCCTCGGTGGGGCTAGGGTCAATAATTAGGACTTACACATTTTGATTACGTCCAAGTTTTGTGTTAACTGTTTTGGTTCAAACAATATTTATTAGAATAAATTCACATATATACATCGCATTATAGTATATGGCACAGGATTTGATAACTGTTTTCATTATACTCCTTGCATACAAAGTATATCAAAGGTTATAATTTTTGTCTTTCCATCTGTTCATTTTTAGTTAGTTTGTTCTTTCTTTATGCTGTGACCCTTGTCAGATATTGGTCCTTGTGATCTTAGAAACTACAGCGACTAGAACTGTTAAATTTTGCATAATATTTTCTCTTGAAATGCAGACAACAATAAATGCAAGTAATAAAAAAAATGTATTGCTTTATTATGTCATTAAACAGCTACTTTAATTCAGCAAATGTTCTATGACAGCCTATTCTATGTTTGTTGTTTCCAGCTGAATTTTTATTATTCAGCAAAGACTTGCAGTTTCATCTTTGGATATGATAAATTATACTATATTTGTTGAAATGCAATAGTTATTCTCAGTAGACTAAATGGAAAGTTTATATGGAAAGGTTCAATGCTACAAACAAATTTTCATTTCCACTAAAAGGGGATGGACTGGTCGGGGGTATACGTGCCCCGATTGGGCACTTTCTCTAGTTTAAGCAGAAATAAGAAAAAAATCACAAATTTTCATCTTAAAATTTTCATTTTTTTTCAGCGATAAAGGTTACACTGGATTTGTATAGGCGTGTTTTCGTTAAGATTTTCATAACATAATGACGCTGTCATTAAGTGGACATGTCATAAAATCATATGACCACACATGTTATCAAACATGATTTCTGGCGCGGAACGTCGCGACGCCATCAGTGACAACTACATGTTTTCTAACGATATTCTTCCTCATAGGATAAACCGAATCGTGATCATTTCATATTAAAATTTATGAAACTTGCTGAAGGCTGTTTGCATAAATTTCATATGGAATGACTACTTGTGTAAGATGTTCTATTTTATTTAATATTGGTTAATATTTTTATTTCCATTGTAAAGCCTAATGCAAACCTGTGGAAAACATTGTAGTTCATACTTCCTGGAACGCATCGAGTCACATGATTTTCAGTGACGTCAGTCTAAATTATAGTTCTCTACGGGCGTTGGTGACGTCAATGCTCTTCCGCTCTTCGTAGAAAAACAGCGTGCAAATGACTTTCAGCTTTAAAAGTTTGCCCTATAAGCATTTTTTCGCCCAGTGACGAGGAGAAAAGAATGTTAAATGAAAATAAACTTATTTTTTTCTGCTTTTCATGAACGTATGAACGACAGCAGGTCGCTAGCAAAGTTTACACGAACCCTTACTTTGCAACAGGAAAACATACCTACATGTATATGATTTTGACCCCCTTTTATATAGTAAAACAGGGGTTTACAGGGTAAACCCTATTTTTTCTTATTTCTGCTCTAAAATATAGATTGTGGGTACTCGGTGGAGGCGGTTCTAACGAGTGTCCACAATCTATATTTTGAGCAGAAATAAAAAAAATGGAACAATTTTTCATCTTAAAATTTTCACTTTTTGGATATTTAAAGTTACAATCTATTTGTATAGGCGTGTTTTCGTAATGGCACGCGACCCGCTGCGTCAATTCTTTAATGAACAGCAGAAAAATAAAAAAAAAATTCTTAAATGGTTGCAGCATGCAGTTTCTGTTATTTTTACAAGAAAGGGAACTGCTTTAATTTCATGACCGCTTTCGCATTAACAGGAGACTCACTGAGTACCCTCTAAAAGGGAAGAATGAGTTCCCGAGGGACGGCGGGCGTTATTTTACAAACTTTAAGGCAATATTGTACTCTATTTCCATTCAAGAGAGGATCCCTATTATCAAGGGAGACAAAACTAGAGAGAGGTCTGATTTGTGTCTATTATTTATTTGTCCTTTTTATTTACTTATATATTTATTATTCAATTTTCCCATTGTAAACCTTCCCTTCCTGAGCAGTAATACCAGTATACGGCGTTCACCTTTCACAGTTAATCCGTTATGCTAGAGCCTGTTCCAAGTATCAGGACTTTATGGAACGTGGGAAGGTGCTCACTACCAGGTTGTTATGCCAGGGGTATCAAAAAACCAAACTGGTTGACACTATAGAAGTTCTATGACCTTGTTGATCCGTACAATGTGGCCATTTTCAGAATTATTTCTAATGTGTTTGCCAATGGAAAGCCATGGAAAGACTTCCGAAATCTCGGGCATACCCTTCTCGGCATTTACTCCCTTTTTTAGTTCAGGTCGACAGGCATGGTGGGCGATGCTTGCTTACCAAGTAATGCTTACTATCGTAGGACGCCTGATTACACTCTTCTGGAGTCCATGTCTGTTGATCTTAACATTATTATTTGCCATTTGTCTATGGATTATTGATTTTGGATTAACGCTTTGGTACTACGATTGTCAGCGACTGAGTTAATTATTGGCTGTCTAATAGAAGGTATTTAGATGTAACAGAGTAGGTGTAGGCTAGAAAAGAGAGATGGCAGCTCAGCACAAGTTACATATACAGTGATATGTTGATTGAAGAACGTGACTGCTGAAGACAGTTTTTTTTTTTTTTTTTTTTTTTTGGTTTGGGTTTTACGGCCCTTTCAAGATTATTTCACTCATATCGAGCCGATCGTTAATCAGAGGTGGGCGAAAACCGGAGTACCCGGAGAAAAACCACCTGACCTTCCGTTGCAGAACTTGGCGTCTCACACGTGGCCAGAGCGAGGCTCGAACCTACGGCGGTGAGAGACCTAATGACTAAGAGTCAGCGCTCTTATCCACTAGGCCACGGAGGCCCGTACACTGCTGAAGACAGTGACCAGTAGTGGAGGTTTAAGGGGAATAGATGCACTTTCAGGGGAGGCATTTCCTGCATAAGTATTTTGTCTCCCATGTCAATAGGGACGAACTCTTGAAGAAAAAAGTTTACTCCTGAGGAGCAAATACGGGCCTCCGTGGCCTAGTGGTTAAGAGCGCTGACTCTTAATCATTAGGTCTGACACCGCTGTGGTTCGAGCCTGGTTCGGGTCACATGTGAGACGCCAAGTTCTGCAACGGAAGGTCAGGTGGTTTTTCTCCGGGTACTCCGGTTTTCGCCCACCTCTGATTAACGATCGGCTCGATATGAGTGAAATAATCTTGAAAGGGCCATAACCCCCCCCCAAAAAAAAAAACCCCGAGGAGCAAATTCTTTCCTTTAAGAGTAGACCTTTCTTTTCCTGGGACAGGGTTTATAGACAAGTGAACAGGAAGTCCCGAAAGTTGAGTCCCTTTGCAAAATGGCGAAAAAATGAATCAGTCTATCCATTCCCCTTTATTGTATCTGATGCGATTTGTACAAACTTCAAGGAAAATTGGTGCGAGTCGGGCCCATCCTTCAATCCTGGTGGTTTCTTTGGGTGGTAGGGCTTGAGATGGCATATGATCAGGTTAAAGTCCCCAGGAATTAGAAGCAACGTCTCAAAAATTACCTAAATAGTGTAGTCGTGGACTCAACACACACACAAAAAAAATCAAAGTGTGTTGTATATTACGTATTTTTGCAAGTGCAATGACATTTATAATTATGTCTCCCCACAAAGTTTTTCAAAAAAAACTTTTTTCGGCGAGACATATTGTTTATCCCCCGGACGTCTGTCCGTCTGCCACAAAAACCTGTCCGCTCTATAACTTCAAAACCGTTCAAGCTATCTTCACGAAACTTTATATAAATATTAATATTAGACGACGTGCAGTGCGCAAGAACTATAACTCTCACATTTATACTTTTTGAGTTAACTCGCTTGGAAGTTTGTCGGTATGTATGTATGGGCAAATCGTGTCCGGTCAATAACTTTCTTATTTTCAGGTGGATTGTGAAATTACTTGACAGAAATATTAACAACCATGACACAATGTGTGGCGCGCATGAGGCAGCCCGGTACATCAAAGGTCAAGGTCATACTTAGAGGTCAAAGGTAAAAAAGGGGCCTTTTTCGTGTTTTGTCAATTACTTTCTTATTTTTAGATCGAATTTAAAATTACGTGGCAGAAATGTTAACTATCATAAGACGATGTGTTGCAGACATGATTCAGGTTGGTAGCTCAAAGGTCAAGGTCATACATAGAGGTCAAAGGTAAAAAAGTGACCTTTTTTCGTGTTTGGTCAATAACTTTCTTTTTTTTTCGATGGATTTTAAAATTGCTTGGCAGAAATGTTAACCACCATGAGACGATGTGTTGCGCGCATGACCCAGTTTGGTAACTCAAAGGTCAAGGTCATACATAGAGGTTAAATGTAAAAAAGGGGCCTTTTTGTGTTCGGGCAATAACTTTCTTATTTTTATATAGATTTTAAAATAATTGGCAGAAATGTTAACCACCATGAGACGATGTGTTGAGTGCATGACCGAGGTTGGTACTTCAACGGTCAATGTCATACTTAGAGGCCAAATGTCAAAAAAGGGGCCTTTTTTCAATAACTTTCAATGTTTAGATGGATTTTGAAATTGCTTGGCAGAAATGTTAACCACCGTGGGACAATGTGTTGCACGCATGATCCAGTTTGGTAACTAAAAGGTCAAGATCATACATAGAGGTCAAAGGTTAGAAAGGGGCCTTTTTGTGTTCGGTCAATAACTTTCTTATTTTTAGATGGATTTTGAAATTACTTTGCAGAAATATTAACCACCATGAGACGATGTGTTGTGTGCATGATAGAGGTTGGTATCTCAAAGGTCAAGGTCATACTTAGAGGTCAAAGGTAAAAAAGGGGCCTTTTTCGTGTCTGGTCCATAACTTTCTTATTTGTAGACGGATTTTTGAATTACCTGGCAGAAATGTTAACCACAATGAGACGATGTGTGTGTCGCCTTGCATGACCCATGTTGGTACCTCAAAGGTCAAGGTCATAGTATGAGGTCAAAGGTCAAAAAGGGGCCTTTTTAGTGTTCAGTCAATAACTTTCTTATTCCTGGATAGATTGTGAAATTATTTGGCAGAAATGTTAACCATCATTAGACGATGTGTTGCGCGCTACACCCAGGTCGGTACCTCCAAGGTCAAGGTCATACTAAGAGGTCAAAGGTCAATAAAGTTTTTTTTTGTGTCCAGTCAATAAATTTTTTATTTCTGGATAGACTTTTTAAAGTAACCTAGCAGAAATGTTCACCGTCATTAGATGATGAGTCGTGTGCAAGATCAAGATCCATATCTCCAATGTCAAGCTCATACCTAGAGGTCAAAGGTAAAAAGGGGTCTTTTTTGTGTACAGTCAATAACTTTCTTATTCTTTGATGGATTATGAAATTACTTGGCAGAAATGTCAATCATCATGAGAAGATATGTTTCACCTCAAAGGTCAAGGACATACTTGGAGGTCAAAGGTAAAAAAGGGCTTTTTGGTGTACGGTCAATAACTTTCTTATTTCTCTATGAACTGTTTAAAGTTACTTTAAATTTTCCAGTTACAGTTAACTGTTAAAGTTACAGAAATGTTCATATTCATGAGATGATGTGCTGCACACAAGACCCAGGTCAATACCTCCAATGTCAAGGTCATACCATTACGATAACATACCCGTGCGACATTGTGCATTTTTTCACATCTCCGAAATGGCTACTTTTCTCAGGAAAATCCGTGATATTTTTCTTATAAATACAGCAATCAGGTTGTGGGTGCTCGTTGGAACCGGTTCTAACGAGTACCTACAACCTATGCCTTGGAACAAAAATAAGAAAAATAATGGATACCCCCGTAAACCCCAGTTTTCGCTATATAAAGTGGGGTTTAGGGGTGTGTTCATTTCACGGACTTGTTCACGTGATGCTTTGAGGTCAAAAAGGGGGAGACATCTGTGTTTTTGTAGAAAACAAATTCTAGTATATTGTTTGTTTTCTCAAATTATTTCTTCAATGCTAAAGGGGTTACTCTAAAAATTGATAATTTGCTTTTAGATTGAGTGAGGTTCTATCTGCGTATAACCTTACTGTTGGTGAAACGTAAAGCGCTTACTCACTCACCAACACACTCAAGCGCTCACATGCACGAGCTTACAAGGGGGTGGTACGCCTCAAACTTATTTATTATTGAGCATTTCAAGGTAGTAATGTGAGGGATACAGGAGGAGAGGCAAATGATTGGATGTGTAGAAACAGAATAAATAACAACATTCCCCTCTACCCTTACCTGCTGCTAGGAAAACAGGCCTTGTCACAATATAAGCCAGTATTCGCTGGACGCCCCAGTGACGCGAGATACACGTTACCAGCCCAAGCCGACCACACGTGACCTCCAGTAAACGCTGAGAAGGTCTAAGCCTGCCCAGGCAAAGTGGTACATGGGCCGTCCATGCATATAAATCTTGCTGGTTTCATTGGGCGGCAGGGCTTAGATGTCATTTCATCTCATTGTCTGGTAAAAGTCCCACAGAATTGGAAGCAACGCTTCCACAATAGCCTAAATAGTTTTGACGAGGACGTTAAACCTCAACTCAACCAAACACACAAAACCTTTTTGTATTTAATAAATTTTGATATCGAACAAGTCCGTGAAATGAAGACCCCCCTATACCCCACTTTAGATAGAGAAAACTGGGGTTAAGGGGGTATACATTATTTTCCTTATTTCTGCTCCAAGACATAGGTTGTTGGTACTCGTTAGAACCGCCTCAATGAGGCAGTTCTAACGACTAAGACATAGGTTGTTGGTACTCGTTAGAACCGCCTCAATGAGGCGGTTCTAACGACTACCCAAAACCTATGTTATAAGTATAAATAAGAAAAATATCATTCATTTTCATCAGAAAATTACCTTTTTTGAGGTATGAAAAAAAATGCACTATATCACACGGATGTGTTATCGTATTGCTCTACCGCCTACACGGTCGACCTATTACGCTTGCAGATAATTTGATTATGCCATGTCCGGTTTCGTTGCGGAATCAACTATACACAGTGTGCATCTTTAATATTAGATGAGAAGCGATTGGGCATTTAGCAACTCTCTGTCGTCTAACACTTTCATTTTTTGCCGTCTTTGATGACTTTCTTCTCGAGCAAATAAAAGCCATAATATTTGTTGTTGTTGATATACATTCATGTGTCAAGGTCAAATCATAAAAGTTAATGTATAGTTCGCCAACAAATAGATCTGACTATTTGACCTATTTTACCGTTAGCCCCATAAGCTTTGCATTGTTCAGAACAAAAACAAGTCGTGACGTCACTGTCAACTATTCCTCGACGGACAGTACCTACATGGGTAAACTTAAATATTTAAGTATTTTCTTAGGTTAAGTAACGACTTAACCAAAAGACTTTCTTTGAAGTTCACTTTGTACGGCAGTTAAGTATTTTAGTACGAATTGTATTCCTGGTAAAACAAGCGCGATAACCCAAAATTTGTTCTTTGGAAATGTTTACTTACTGAACACCAAAATCAATCTACGCAGCCAAAAACAGTCTTAAAGTATGAAAGTCTTAAAGTATGTAAACCGTGGGTTAAGATACATCCATGAAACGCAAGAAAAGACTGATCAGTGTGTATGTGCGTGTATGTGTGTGTGCGTGCGTGCGCGCTAATCTGCCTGAGTGTCCGTTGGTTGCAGGGAGATAAGATTTGGTTGTCTTGGCAGAAATAGAAATAAGCTTTTACCCTTGAGTTTCTAAAGTGGCCTATTTCATGTATGAATTTGGACAGCATTAACATCTGGATCTACTTTGTATTGCTATATGTACCGATCTGGAAGATTTGACGAATTAAGATAATTATAATTTTATACACATGCTTCAAGCAAAATACTAAGTCTGTTCCGTCTGATAAGAGTATTAGCTGTTAACACGAGCCCCTAACATCTTCTGGGCTTTGCAAAGAGTGTTAAGCAAAATGGGTTGATAAGAAGACTGACCTGTAACTTTAATGAAAACACCCAGATTTTTTTTTGTCGTTCGCCGTCACACCCATGCTCAAAAACATTGAATGTGGGTGCAAAGACCCACAGTCTAAATTTGAAATATAAATGAATTCAACCGAAATTCACATTTGGTGCATTATAAATAATAATAATAATAATAATAATAATAATAATAATAATAATAAAGTTTAATAGAAGTGAGTGAGTGTTTGAGTGTTACGTTCCACCAACAGCTAAGGTCATACGGAAACGGGACCTTGGTTTAAAGACTCATCCGAAAGTCTAACGAAGCCCGGGATCGATCCTACAAGGCGAGTAGCATAACCACTGCACCACGGAGGCTTCTTAAGCTTAATAGGAATATGTGAGGTTTGGACAATGAAGGGCTTCGCTGTTCCCAATATGTTCCGTGACCTCCGTGGTCACGTGGTCAATCATATTATGTATAACACCGCTGTGGATTCAATCCATGGTTGGGTATCAAGTGGCGGCTTTTCACCTGCTACTATTGATTTCCCTGATAAACGATAGGCTCAATATGAGTGAGACCGTATAACCTCTCAAAAAACATGTATGTATATGCCTAACACGAGTCCCATTAAAACGATGTCTCCTATTTTTATGTTATCGAAGGCAACTTTGTAGCTTTATTAATCACACACCCCATCTCGTATACATTTCTGTTTAAGAAATATATCAGCTCTAACTGTGACTTGTTGAGTAATAAATCACAGTTTGGAGGTCAGTTGTAAAGAAGATCAAATCACGAGCGCGTAGCGCGCGTGATTTGTCTACTTACAACTGACCGACAAACTGTGATTTAATATTCAACAAATCACAAACTAGAGCTGATCTATTTCGATTCTTAGACTAACAGGCTGAAAATCGGCAATAATGTTGTTGTTTCCTTCAAAATCTCACAACTTTTCGCCATTGTTAGAAGAAATCCCGCTAGAATTATCGACTGAAACACATGCATTTATACCCTTTTCAAACGGTTCGATGCGAGAAAATGACGTTACACCGTCTAACGTCGAGGATATCGACTAGTGACGTCATTAATTGGCAGTTTTTAATGACGTCACTCTTCACGCTCTTCATTGTCGTGATTTGTTGTAGAATAAAACAGTTATTTTCCATTGCCTATATAGGCGCGCTGTTTTAGAATTTTTTACAATGCGAAGTTGTTAAGAAATATTTACTCCGGAAAACCCCGAAAAATACGCCAGTTCATGAACAAAAGTACATATCGCATCGCTAGGTTTCGGCAATATTGGGCATTTGCATAGTCTATAGCTTCTGAGCATATGAAAAGTCTAGTCAGAGTTTTTGCTTCTCGCATGAAGGTAGCTGAGACCTTGAGATAGCTTTAAGCAAGACGTCATACCGTAAATATAATAAACATTCGGACCTTTTCAGGACTTGCTGCAATTCTCTTAAAATTTTAACAAATTTATTTCATGTTTCTGCAAGGAGTCCAAAAGGTGCAAAAATCCAAAACATTCGGACGTCTTTGGGACTTGCTGTAAATACGTTCTATAAAAGGGTTATCCTTTGGAACTAAGGAATACACCACAGAAGTGAAAAATATGGAGTGTACATGTTTTCTGGGCCAGACTAGCTAGTTTCGGCCAATTAGGCCTCATCAGTGACCCTCAGATATTTTCAAAATTCCACAATGGAATCAATGATCCCAAAGGACAAGAAAATATAATCTACACTATGATGTAGGGCAGGGAGACGTTTTACCGCCGCCACACATTCCCACACACCAGCTGTAGTGAAGTTAAATATGTTCTATAAAAGGGTTATCCTTTGGAAGCAAGGAATACACCACAGAAGTGAAAAATATGGAGTGTACATGTTTTCTAGGCCAGATTAGCTAGTTTCGGCCAATTAGGCCTCATCAGTGACCCTCAGATATTTTCAAAATTCCACAATGGAATCAATGATCCCAAAGGACAAGAAAATATAATCTACACTATGATGTAGGGTAATTCTCCTAAAATTTAAACAAACGTGTTTCGCTTTCCGGTAAGGAGTCCAAAAGGTGCAGACGGAATGGCAAACAGTGTAGACCCTGATCAGCAGTCTGATCTGAGTCTGTACTGTTTGCTTAGGCCTGTTTGTACCAATACTTCGGATCATTATGGTATAAGTCTTGCCCTGTTAGTTTGGAACGCAGACTCATCTTGGTATTTTATTGCCATTTGTGCAACAAGTGCAACGTCTCATGGTATTCAAAACTGTGTGTTTTTCTGATGGTAAACACTCATATATTCTTTCAAATTATGTTTGGTGATATGGTTTTGTTTGAGATAAAGTAGAAGGTGCCCGTGATTCTAGACAGTGACACTCTGGACGGATTTTTCTATCCATCCCTCACACCAATGTAAGTTTCTTATATTCTGTCTGTTCGAGTGTATTCTTTCCTATACGAGTATACCCTGTTGATGAAGGCAAGATAACGATTAATGGATGAGTTATCTCCCATAAAGACGTATCTATTCCTATTATAGTACAAGTTTCCCTCTTTTTTTCAGAACATATTGACATGCCCACACCAGTCAATATCAAGCTGCCAGGCGATTTATATGAAGCGCAGGTGACAGGAGCAATATTTCTTTCTGGAGGAGAGCTTGTTGTCTGTGATTATAATAATAATAAAATCAAACTTTTGAGTAGCTCGTTCGACGAGATGAGAGGCCTGGACCTACATTCTGAGCCTTTGGATGTTTCAGAGATCGATGAGAACAATGTAGTTGTAACATTGCCTGCCGTGAAAGAAATACAGTATATACAAGTGTTGCCTTCCCTGCAAAAAACACGTGTACTGAAACTGGACAGACAGTGTTGGTCTATAACTATGGTTAAAGATGAAATGTATGTGATATATCAAGATATAGGAGTCAGAAGAGGAGTGATGATATTAGATAAGGACGGCAATGTTAAAAGATACATTGATGTCCTGACCCCAAGACAACTGTCGGATTTGTCTTTTTACACTACACATTTGCTAGTAGCAGAGACGGGACGGATGTACGTATCAGACTGTATACTTGATTCTGTTATATGCATTGATACCCAGGGAAAAATGCTGCATGAGTACAAGGATCCTGAGTTAATAGGACCTGCAGGAGTGTGCGTTGACAGTAAAGGTCAAGTTATTATATGCGGACGCGGGCCGTCGAATCTCCACATCATCACTCCCGACGGCAGTAAAATTAAAACAATGTCGACATGGGATAGTCCTCAAGCTGTTGCATATAGAAAAAGTGACAGAACACTTATTATTGGTTTTGCCAATAACAGCAATGTGATGGTTCTGTATAATTTCAAGTCATAACTTTTCTCGATAACAGTTGTATTTACTAAAAAAAAAAATAATAATAAGATAACACCCCCTTGCATCATGCAACAATTTTTCGTATTTCCAAAATGGTTACTTGTCGGATGAAAATCTGATATTTCTGTAATTTACACTGCCACACGTAGGTTGTGGGTGCTCGTTAGAACCGCCTCAAGGAGGCGGTTCTAACGTGCACCCACAACCTATGCCTTGGAGCAGAAATAAGAAAAATAAGGTATACCCCTGTAAGTTACAGTTTTTCCTATATAAAGTGGGATTTAGAGGGGTGTTACATAACACGGATTTGTTAAGACTATCACTAATTCATCACTTATCTAATTGTACATACAAAAAATAACATTTATTTTATTAAGATAATTGGTCTTACTGGTGCTGGGGCTGTCAAATTGTGATATCATATCTACTTCAGAAACTTCATATTTCAATTCCAACAGATAGAATATTAATTGATGATTATATTAAAAGCCCCTTGACATGTAAAGAAAGTCGGTGGAAGTTGGGATTATTTTGAAAATACCCTTGAAAATGCTTTCTGATCAATTTATTGATGTCGTGGTTCTGTGACATTTCAGCTGTTAAAGTCTGAAACACGGCAGTATAAGATGGCTACAAATAATAAAGTTGACGTTTTACCTCCAGCATATTATTAAACCGCAATAAGATTTACAGAACACCGAGAAGCTTGTATTGGTCTGATTGTGTCAAGCCATACTTCTCAGAAATCTTTTCTTCATCCCATAGTGATCGTTTTTTTGTCTGTGATTTGAGGTTTAACGTCCCCGTCAACACTCTATAGGTCATTTTGGAGACATTGCTTCCAATTTTGTGGGGCTTTTACCCGACACTGAGATGAAATGACATCTCAAGCCCTGTCGCCCAATGAAACCATAGTGTTTATAAGCATGGGCCGTCCGACTCGCACCGCTTTGCCTGGGTAGGATTAGATCCTCTAAGCGGCTTACCAGTACTCGTGTGCAGTCGGATTCAGCTCTGCGTGGAAGCATCATGTAGCCCATCTATTTCTTCAAGCCCCAACGGGCGGGGGCCGATGGTGATCGTTGTACAGTTACAGAAACAGTTATCAAATTCGAGCCAGTAAGAAAACTGACTGGAGATTTGAATGGGCTCTAATGACAATTCGGTGTGTGTGTGTGTGTGTGTGTGTGTGTGTGTGTTTGTGTGTGTGTGTGTGTGTGTGTGTGTTCGGGTGGGTTTGTGTGTAGGGGGGGTGTGGCGTGTATCTTGCGTCACTGGGACATTCAACTGATACTGAATAACAGTCGGACAAGGCCTGCTGTTCTTGCAGCAGGTAAGGGTAGAGGGGGAGTGTTGTTATTTCTTCTGTCCTTACACCACCATTGATGTTTCTCTTTCTCCTTTGACTCTCACTATCATCTCCTCTACTATCTCTTCTGTTACTTTTTGTCCATTTCTCTTGGAGATGACTCAAATGAAACACAAGCCTTACACAATCAATCATTCACTAATAGCGATTCGACCGAACATCAAATTTACGCTACTGACTGGTCGTTCATACAAAATTGCATTTATATCAATGTGACTACTTGGAAGAAATAGTGCAGACATTAAGAAATACGCCTATTCCAATGTTTTGAAAATTTTACTATTTTCAGATAAAAAAAAAGTTATATTTTTATCTGTACAACACATAGATTGTGGATACTCCTCAGAACCGCCTCGAGAAGGTGGTCCTAACAAGTACCCACAATCTAGTATTGTGGGTACTCGTTAGAACCGCGCCCCACGCAATCTGTGTTTTGAGTAGAAATAAGAAAAAAAGGTGTATCCGCCTGTAAACCCCAGTATTACTAAATAAAAGTGGGGGTTTCGTGATGAAACAGCTGAAAATAATATTTTAAGGAAAACATAAACTTTTAGACATAAGGCTCGGAATTAAAAAACTACAGGAAAACATATGCGAAAGAGATAGGTTGTATTGAAAGGCAAGATTGTCTAAAATGTCCTTTCGCTGGCATAATTTTACTACTAATAATAATAATATTTATAATAATAATAATAATAATAATAATAATAATAATTATAATAGTAGTAATAATAAAACGAAGTAGTATATTTAGTCCAGCGAGGAACAGGAATAAAACCTTCCTTACTAACCTAAAAATGTACAGTGAAATTCCGCTATTAAGACCACCTAAATTTAAGACTAATTCTAATTTGAAGGCTGCACTTAATCTTTCTTTGTGATTTCTGCCTAAAGTGGCCTCTGGTAATGGACCACCTTTGGGACTGTTCAAGCTGACTAGGAAGTTTCACACTCTGAGATCATAGGCTACCAGTAGCACCAGGGAAAGAACATATAAAACATACCCGTAAAAATTCGCCCAAAACATACCGTAAAAATTCGCCCAATACATACCGTAAAAATCCACCCAAAACATACCGTAAAAATCCGCCCAAAACATACAGTAAAAATCCGCCCAAAACATACCGTAAAATTCGCCCAAAACATACCGTAAATATCCGCCCAAAACATAACGTAAATATCCGCCCAAAACATACCGTAAAAATCCGCCCAAAACATACCGTAAAAATCCGCCCACAACATACTGTAAATATCCGACCAAAACATACCCGTAAAAATCCACCCAAAAATAACGTAAACATCCGCCCAAAAATACCGTAAAAAATCCGCCCAAAACATACCGTAAAAATCCGACCAAAAATCGGATAACTTGAGTACGTACTCCGACTCTTCTGAAAGTTTAATTAATCTGTCTCATGATCCAGCAAAGTGTCCATAAAGTGCAGCCAGAATGGCAAACAGTGTAGACTCTGATCAGACTGCTCCTTCAAGACGGTGATCATGCTCTGTATTGTTTGACTGTTTGCTTAGGCCTGTCTGTCCCAGTACTTAGGATCTTTACGGACATGCAAAACGGAACACCAAGCATGCGGCTGTTTCCATTACAATGTTATAAAGGAAATAAAATAAACAGCAGCTTTTAGCTCTACTGAATCGGGGGCTCTTGCATTGGTGAGCTTATAGTATGTGTAGGCTACGTTGTTGTCGTCGTCGTCGCCGTCTGTCTCTCTCTTTTGTCAAATTTTTCAAACATCTCCTCTGAAATCACTGGATGAAGTCAAATTTCACGCGCAAAGCATCCATGGGATGGAGGAACGAAGATTTGGTTGTAGGGTGTAGGTCACATGACCAAGATGGACGCCATGACCATATAAGGTAAAAACCCTACAAAAATCTGCTTCTTCGAAACCAGTGGGCAGGTTGTCATGTCATTTGATGTGTTGCATTTGAGACTCGAGTCAATCATAGTTTGTTCAAATGATGATCCCTGGATGACCTTGACATACTATAGGCAAAAGTAAAATTTGGCCACATAGACTATTTGTATGGGAAAAGGTCAAAACCGTTTTTCGGAAACTATTTCAGCCGATGATCTGAAACTTGGTACATGCAGTTAACTAAGTGAGTAAATGAAAGTTCAAGAATATTTAAGGCCATTCTCTTTCTGATGCCCCCCCCCCCCCCCCCCCACCGTTCTGTGGCATCTGATGTAGATCTTAACTGTTTTCTATAAATAGCCGTTACCTAAGCAAAGAACATCTCTGCTTGACACTAAATTTAAACTGTGGATAGTCAAAACTGAACCTGTAGTAATAGAACTAACAGCCGGATATTAAAAACCAAATACTAATTCCTGCTGAATGAATTATTTTAGACACACCCATTTCTGACTATCAACCAATCAAACTACTATATATAATGCATACGTTTAATTCGCAAACTGTATGACAAACAGTGTAGATTCTGATCAGAATGCTTCGGTAGCGTTGGTATTGGTTGTAGAGTTTAGCAGGACGTGCTGCTTAACATTTTAACCCTTTTTGTACCAAAGGGAATCTTTCACCTTATTTATAGCAAGAGTCTATTCCAAAATTTAGGGGTATCAGGTTATGTTCTCATCAAAATTTATTTGGAAAATGATTGAACTTTTAGCAAACAGTGGAGGCTCTGATCAGACGCCGTGTTCTGCGGTGTCTGATCTGGGATTCCACTGTTTGCCAAGGTACCCCTTTAGGAGTTTCTGGTACGAAATGGGTTAAAGGCGTGTATATGTTAACTGAAAAAGCAGTTTTTCATTATAAGCGAATTTTGTCTCTACATTGTGAGCTCAAATAAAGCCATGCTCTCCTTAAGGAAAACACGCCTATACAAATACTTCGTAAATTTTATTGCCGAAAATTTTAAGCTGAAAGACTGCCATATTTTATCTAATTTCTGCGCAAAACATAAATTGTTAGTACACGTAAAACGGCCTCGATTATAGATTGTTGGTGCATGTTAGAACCGCCTCGATTATAGATTGTTGGTAAAGTTAGAACCACCTCGATTATAAATTGATGGTACACGTTAGAACCGCCTCATCGAGACGGTTCGAACGAGTACAAACAATATTGTTTTAGAGCAGAAATAAGAAAAATAAGGTTTACCCCTGTAAACTCCAGTTTTACTATTTAAAAGTGGGATTCAACGGGGTCAGATTTATATAGGCATGTTTTCGTGATGTAAATTTTTTCTTACTTAATATTTTGCTATCTATTTTTCGATTAAAAACAGTTTTCCTTCTACCATGCTTTTGTTGTCTTCTCCTGTTGTTAATGTTGGACAGAGAGAGGGGGAGAATACTCTATAGGCTGTTGACATTTGATAAAATTAAGGGGAATGGGAACACCCGGCAGATTTTTCCGCCATTTTTGCAAAGAGAGATAACTTTCGGGACTTCCTGTTCGCTTTTCTATAAGCCCTGTCCTACTGAAAAAGGGGTCTACTCTTAAAGGGGAAGAATTTGCTCCCCCGGAGCAAATTCTTCCCTTTAAGAGTTGACCCCTATTGACATAGGAGACGGAACATCTTTTGCGGGAGTTGCCTCCCCTGATGGTGTTTTCATTCCCCCTTAAACTTCAATAACTCGAGCACTGATGGCTCGTTTACCATGACTGAGTCAATCTCATTTTTGAGTCAATAAAATTCTTTACCAAATAAGGACTAGTGAGGATTGATTTGAACAGATTTCCTCTATTTATCCTCAAAATGTATCTTTGTGTACTCATTAGAACCGCCCCAGTGACTCGATTTTAATGCGTATATATAATACATGTATAGCTTAAATAAGAATATAGAACCGATGTACCGATATTTTTCCCAGTGTTCTTTATAACCTAATGCTATGTACAACAGTCAGTTGGATCCCGCCCATCGGGGCTTGGAGAAATAGACTGGGCTGCATTATGATTCCACGCAGAGCTGAAATTGACCGCACACGAGTACATGTAAACCGCTTAGAAGCACCAAGTCTTTGCGAGACAAATCGTCCAGTTGACATGTATATAAGCCCTTGTGGTTTCACTGGGCGGTATGGCTTGAGATGTCATTTCATTTCAATGTCGGGCAAGGACCAAAGCTAGGAACTAAACGGACCAAATACGCTTCCAGGAACGGACAGCAGGAAAATAAAGTGAAACTTCGAAAACTCAAACATGGAAAGTTTGTTATTGTACACCAGATAAGGAAATCCGTAGTTTAAGCTTGGAATAGAACATTCGTAAGAATGTTATATGGGTGTTAGGTGGATGGAAAAATCCGCCCCGAGGATCACAGTACAGCATCACGGGGGACAGAACACCAGTGATCTTTACTTACTAGTGTTCATTATTCTTGCACACAAGACAAGGAAATCCGTAGTTTTAGCTTGGGATAGATATTCTATTCTAGCCCTGGTGTTCTTACCCAAAATCGAATAATCTCGCGTGTATGATAAATGCCCTGGTTGAATACGACCTCGTGGCCCCCGCCCATAGGGGCTTGAAGAAATATATGGGCTGCTTGATGCTTCCACGCAGAGCTGAATCCGGCTCGCACACTAGTACTGGTAAACCGCTTAGAGGATCTAAGCCTGTCCAGGAACCGCGGTGCGAGGCGGACCGTCCATGCTAATAAACCCTATTGGTTTCATTGGGTGACAGGGCTTGAGATGTCATTTCATCTCAATGTCGGGTAAAAGTCGCACAAAATTGGAAGCAACGTCTCCAAAATGACCTTTACAGTGTTGTCGGGGACGTTAAACCTCAAATCAAACAAACAAAATACGACCTCATATGCGCCGTCGTTAAGGTTGACGTCATAGGACGTTACGTGACGTCACTAAACATCACAATAGTGTCATCACAATATGGCGGACGTCGGCAACCGAAGTGACTGCAGTATTAAACATCCACGCTCAGAAATGGAAGGTATGCAAGAAAAAGAATCCAACATGGGTGTGAGGGGTGGACAGAAAAATCCGTCCTCGGGATCACTGTGCCTCGTGATGCCGGACAGCGACCCTCTGGACGGTGAACGGATTTTTTCATCCACCCTTTACATCCATGTAAGATTCTTATATTCTCCCCGGATATTTCGAACACGATCTAGAGTCCAAAGAGAATTTCTCCCATAATTCCAGATTCAAATCTTTAGGTTAATTTGTCTTTTTCTGGTTTTATATTAAGAAGGTATATTATGTGTACTCATTAGAATCGCCTCAATGAGGCGATTCTAATGAGTACACACATCATACCTATTTTTTGAAGAAAAAAAAAAACAACAAAGAAATACACTTAAGTCATTCCCATAATGCCTCATTTCCTGGTGCTACGATTTACCCACAGTAGTTCGAACAACTCTTATCTCGAACAAATTTTCATGGTCTTAAGGGGAATCGGAACACTTGGCAGATTTTTCCCCCATTTTTCAAAGGGAGACAGCTTTCGGGACTTCCTGTACGCTTTTCTATAAGCCCTGTCCCGATGTGAAAGGGGTCTACTCTTAAAGGAAAGAATTTGCTGCTCAGGAGCAAATTCTTTTCTTTAAGAGTCGACCCCTATTGACATGGGAGAGAAAAATACTTTTGCAGGACTTACCTCTCCTGAAGGTGTTCCCATTCCCCTTAAATGTGTTCGAATTATTGAAGTTCAATTGCACTATGATGCGTTAATGACCGGTGTGAACTCGACATAAACATGTTAACAAGTCAACAAAATTTTGAATGAGATTTTGGATCAAGAACCTGAACAGTCAAAGCAAAAGAAGACACGAAAAAAACTTCACATACCCCTAACGCATGAAGATGACCATTGAAATTTCGGTTCATGGTGCTGCTGAGGAGGTCATTCACTTTCGGATAACACATCTGTATCGCCAAGTTCTGCAAAGGAAGGTCATGTGGTTCCTGGTGCAGCTGAGGAGATCATGAGAGCATTCACGTTAGGATACCACATCTGTATCGCCAAGTTCTGCAAAGGAAGGTCATGTGGTTCCTGGTGCAGCTGATGAGGTCATTAACTTTAGGATAACACCTCTGTATTGCCAAGTTCTGCAAAGTAAGGTCATGTGGGTCCTGGTGCTGCTGACGTGGCCATTCACGTCAGAATAACACAACAGTATCGCCGAGTTCTGCAAAGGAAGGTCATTTGGTTCCTTGTGCAGCTGATGAGGTCATGCACGCTAGAATAACACATCTGTATTGCCAAATACTGCAAGGAAGGTTTTGTGGTTTCTGGTGCAGCTGATGAGGTCATGAGATCATTCACGTTAGGATTACACATCTGTATCGCCAAGTACTGCAAAGGAAGGTCATGTGATTCCTGATGCAGCTGATGAGGTCATTCACGTTAGGATAACACAACTGTATCGCCGAGTTCTGCAAAGGGAGGTCATGTGGTTTTTGGGGTAGCTGATGAGGCATTAACTTTAGGATAACACCTCTGTATCGCCAAGTGGTTCCTTGTGCTGCTGAGGAGATCATTCACATGAGGATAACACATCTGTATCGCCAAGTTCTGCAAAGGAAGGTCATGTGGTTCCTGGTGCTGCTGAGGAGGTCAGAATGACCTTGGCCATATTCATGTTGGGATAACACATCTGTATCGCCGAGTTCGGCTGCAAAATAAGGTCATGTTGTTCCTGGTGCAACTGATGAGGCTTTATGATAACACCTGTGTATCGCCAAGTTCAGCAAAGAAATGTCATGTGGTTCCTGGTGCTGCTGAGGAGGTCCTTCACGTTATGATAACGCACCTGTATCGCCAAGTTCTGCAAAGGAAGGTCATGTGGTTCCTGGTGCAGCTGAGGAGGTCATTCACGTTAGAATAACACATCTGTATCGCCAAGTTCTACAAAGGAAGGTCATGTGGTTCCTGGTGCTGCTGAGGAGGTCATTCACGTTAGAATAACACATATGTATCGCCAAGTTCTACAAAGGAAGGTCATGTGGTCCCTGGTGAAGCTGAGGAGGTCATTCACGTTAGAATAACACATCTGTATCGCCAAGTTCTACAAAGGAAGGTCATGTGGTTCCTGGTGAAGCTGAGGAGGTCATTCACGTTAGAATAACACATCTGTATCGCCAAGTTCTATAAAGTAAGGTCATGTGGTTCCTGGTGCTGCCGAGGAGGCCATTCACGTTAGAATAACACATATGTATCGCCAAGTTCTACAAAGGAAGGTCATGTGGTCCCTGGTGAAGCTGAGGAAGCCACTCACGTTAGAATAACACAACTGTATCGCCAAGTTCTACAAAGGAAGGTCTTGTGGTTCCTGGTGAAGCTGATGAAGCCACTCACGTTAGGATAACACATCTGTATCGCCAAGTTCTGCAAATGTCATTCTAATGAGTACACACAGCATACCTATATATATCAGAATAACAAATAGGTAAAATGTACCCTTATGTCAATCACATAATGCCTCATGGACCAGTGCAAATATTCAAGGTCCCAAAGAATTTCGAATTATTGAAGTTCAACTGTACTATGATGCGTTAATGACTGGTATGAACTCGACTTAAACATGTCAACAAGTCAACAAAATATGAATGAGAATTTGGCTCAAGAACCTGAGCAGTCCAAGCAAAAGAAGACAAGTAAAATTGCACGATCCCCTAAGATGAAAACCCTGACGCCTTAGCATTGAAATGTCGATTCCCGGTGCAACTGAGGAGGTCATTCACTTTCGGATAACACATAGACATCGCCAAATACTGCAAAGGAAGGTTATATGGTTCCTGGTGCAGCTGAGGAGTACATGCGATCACTCACGTTAGGATAACACATCTGTGCCGTCAAGTTCTGCAAAGGAAGGTCATGCGGTTCCTGGTGCAGCTGATTAGGTCATTTACGTTAGCATAACACATCTGTGCCGCCAAGTTCTGCAAAGGAAGGTCATGCCGCTCCTGATGCAGCTGATGAGGTCATTCACGTTAGGATAACACATCTGTGCAGCCAAGTTCTGCAAAGGAAGGTCATGCGGTTCCTGGTGCAGCTGATGAGGTCATTTACGTTAGGATAACACATCTGTGCAGCCAAGTTCTGCAAAGGAAGGTCATGCGGTTCCTGATGCAGCTGATGAGGTCATTCACGTTAGGATAACACAACTGTATCGCCGAGTTCTGCAAAGGAAGGTCAAGTGGCTCCTGGTGCAGCTGATGAGGTCATTAACTTTAAGATAACACCTCTGTATCGCCAAGTTCTGCAAAGGAAGGTCATGTGGCTCCTGGTGCAGTGGAGGAGATCATTCACATGAGGATAACACCTCTGCGTTGCCAAGGTCTGCAAAGGAAGGTCATGTGGTTCTCGGTGCAGCTGAGGAGGTCATTTATGCTAGGATAACACACCTGTGTCACCAAGTTCTGCAAAATAAGGTCATGTGGTTTCTGGTGCACCTGAGGAGGTCATTCACATCGGGATAACACAGCTGTATCGCCAATTCTATAAAAGGAAGGTCATGTGGTTCCTGGTGCTGTTGAGGAGTTCATTCACGTTAGAATAACACATCTGTATCGCCAAGTTCTGCAAAAGAAGGTCATGTGGTTCCTGGTACAGCTGAGGAGGTCATTCACGTTGGGATAACACAGCTTTGTCGCCAAGTTTGGCAAAGTAAGGTCATGTGGTTCCTGCTGCTGCTCAGGAGATCATTCACGTTAGAATAACACATCTGTATCGCCAAGTTCTGCAAAGGAAGGTCATGTGGTTCCTGGTGCAGCTGAGGAGGTCATTTACTTTATGATAACACATCTGTGTCGCCAAGTTCTGCAGCGGATGGTCAGATGATTTCTAGTGCAGCGGTGGATTATTAACGTTGGGATTACACTTCTGTACCGCCAAGTTCTGCAAAGGAAGGTCAGGTTGTTCCTGGTGCAGCTGAGGATTTAACTCACGTTCGGATAACACATCTGTGTCGCCAAGTTCTGCAAAGGAAAGTCATGTGGTGTTCAGCTGATGAGGTCATTTACGTTAGGATAACACATCTGTTCTGCAAAAGAAGACCATGTGGTTCCTGGTAAAACTGATGAGGTCATTCACGCTGGGATAACACATCTTTGTCGCCAAGTTCTGCAAAGGAAGATCATGTGGTTCCTGGTACAACTGATGAGGTCATTCACGCTGGGATAACACATCTTTGTCGCCAAGTTCTGCGAAGGAAGATCATGTGGTTCCTGGTACAACTGATGAGGTCATTCACGCTGGGATAACACATCTTTGTCGCCAAGCTCTGCAAAGGAAGATCATGTGGTTCCTGGTGCAGCTGAGGAGGTCATTCACGTTGGGTTAACAGATTTATGTCGCCAAGTTCTGCAAATGAATGTCATGTGGTTCCTGATGCAGCTGAGGAGGTCATTCACGTCGGGGCAACACATGTGTGTCGCCAAGTTCTGCAAAGGACCGTCATGTGGTTCCTGGTGCAGTTGAAGAGGTCACTCACGTTGGGGTAACACATTCGTGTCGCCAAGTTCTGAATATGATGGTTGTGTGGTTTCTGACGCAGTTGAGGAGGTCATTCACGATGTAATATCACATCTGTGTCGGCAAGCTCTGCGAAGGACCGTCATGTGGTTCCTGGTGCAGCTGAGGAGGGTATTCATATTAGGATAACACATCTGTGCCGCCAAGTTCTACAAAAGAAGGTTATGTGGCCTTCAAACAAGTTGTATCGATAGTGGACCTGTTCTGTAGGGCTAGAAAGCTAATCAGACCTAACCCCAAGCATCTGTGAACTCACCCACAAAAAAGTCTGGCAAACGTCGGCTCGACGTTGGCCGTTGGCCCGACCTACAACGATACGACGTGTCAACGCCGAATCGCTGTCGGTACGACGTTGGCCCGCTATTGTGTGTTTGATTGGAGGGTACTGATTATAGCATGATCTGATTAAAGCATGATCTGATTATATGCACAGGCTTATCTTAAGGTAATTGGTTACGAGTGTGATTCCAGACACAAGAAACCCTATCTAAGGTGTTGCGACCAGATTAGGACACAGGCCGATCTGATCACCTAAACTGACGAGTAAGATTCTATGAAAAGCGAACAAAAAGGAACTGATCAGACTGTGCCGATAGCCCCGCCCATCGGGGCTTGAAGAAATAGATGGGCTGCATGATGCTTCCACACAGAGCTGAAACAGACCGCACACTAGTACTGGTAAAATGCTTAGAGGATCTAAGCATGTCCAGGAAACGCGGTGCGAGTCGGACCGTCTATGCTCATTGGGCGACAGGGCTTTAGCTCAATGTCGGGTATAAGTCCCACAAAATTGGAAGCAGCGCCTCCAAAATGACCTATACAACCTTGACGGGGACAAACAACTAAACAAACAGACTGTGCCGATTTGCACCTATGTGGTTCCCATGTGATAAAAACAACAACAAATAAAAGGTTTTCTATTGACATGACCTCGCCGGACTCGGTACCTCAATCGGATGCGCGTCTGACTGGTGACCAGGAGGACGCGGGTTCGATACCTGCCGGGATTGGCAACATTCTTTCGTTGAGATTGATAATGAAACGTTTTCTACGGTCTTTTTTCCCTTCCGCTGATTCAAGAAGGGCAGTTGTCAGTTTTGCGCGAAAGAATGTGCACTGTACTGGTTAACCGCTTACGTATAAGCCTGTCCAGGTAAACTGACAGGCTCAAAAATGACCTAAAGGTTGTGTTGACTGGGCCGTTAAACGCCTATTCAAACAAAATTGACCTGACCTGGCTAATGTGAGGTAAGAAGATTATGCGACGGAAAGACTAGATTAATATCATAGCGCGAACGTACAAATTATCAGTTGCTGTAGAACTTTTTATCCTGAGCCGCTACGGTAGAAAATCTGTCTTTGAACGTGAACGTTAGGGTCTGCGCATCGACTCTGCCTGATCGAAACCCGCTTTTCCATTACAAAAACACGCCTATTCAAATATACTGTAAATCTGACTGCCGGAAAAATGAAATTTTTAAGATGAAAAATTGTGATATTTTTTACTTATTTCTGCTCCAAACATAGATTGTGAGTACTCGTTAGAACCGCCTCGGCAAGGCGGTTCTAAGGAGTACACACAATCCATGTTTGAAAGCCCAAATGAGAAAAAAAATGTACCCCCCCCCCCCGTCAAACCCCAGTTTTACTATATAAAAGTGGGGTTCTATGGGGTCAATATCATTTAGGCGTGTTTTCATGATAATCAGTTGTTCACCCGAGTATACAAATGACTGAGCGAGTACACAACCGACTAGTTGGGTGCACACCTGAGTGAGTGGATAAACAACTGACTTGGTTCGTACCAAGCTGACTGAGTGGGTATACAGCTAAGTGAGCGGATAAACAACTGAATTGTTTCATGTCAAGTTGATTGAGTGGGTACATAGCTAAGTAAGTGGATAAACAACTGACTTGGTACGTGCCAAGCTGATTGAGTGTGTACACAGCTAAGTAAGTGGATAAACAACTGACTTGGTTCGTGCCAAGTTGATTGAGTGGGTACACAGCTAAGTAAGTGGATAAACAACTCACTAGGTTCATGCCAAGCTGATTGAGTGTGTACACAGCTAAGTAAGTGAATAAACAACTGACTTGGTTCGTGCCAAGCTGATTGAGTGGGTACACAGCTCAGTAAGTGGGCGTACAGCTGACAGAGTGGACAGAGTTGGGCAGTTCACTCAGCCATCTGTGAACCCACTGAGACAACTGTGACCTCCATGCGTTGAAAGGGTAAACAACTGACTTGTTGGGTACACAGCTGATTGACTGGATAAAAAGCTGACTGGATTCGTGCCAAGCACTCTGCTGCTCGTCCAATCAACTATCTGTGTCCAAATACAGCTGTCTACCCACTCAATCATCGGTGTAACCACTCAGTCGGTTGTGTCCTCACGCAGCCATCTGTATAACCACTCAATCCGCTGTGCCTCACACAGACTTGAACCCACTCAGATAGCAGCGTCACCACACAGCTGCGTACTCACTCAATCATCTGTGTACCTACTCAGTCATCTGTGTAACCACTCAGTCATCCGTGTAACCACATAGTCATCAGTGTATCCACTCAGTCATCTGTGTACCCACTCAGTCATTTGTGTAACCACTCAGTCGACTGTGTACCGTATCAATCAGCTGTGTACCCTGTCAGACATTAGCGTCTCGCCACAGTTGTGAACCCACTCAGTCATCTG
This sequence comes from Lucinisca nassula, assembly GCA_963580285.1. Lineage (NCBI taxonomy): Eukaryota > Metazoa > Mollusca > Bivalvia > Lucinida > Lucinidae > Lucinisca > Lucinisca nassula. The sequence goes on along the minus strand of OY757016.1, from coordinate 1,695,072 downwards.
TGTATGTGTACCAACTCAGTCATCTGTGTACCCACTCAGTCATCTGTGTTAACACTCAGTCGGATGTGCACCCTCTCAGTCAGTTGTGTACCCACGCAGTAATCTGTGTACCCGCTCAGTCACCTGCATATTCACTCAGTCAACTGCGTATAACCACTCAGTCGGCTATATACCCACTCAGTCATCTGTGTACCGACTCAGGCAGCTATGTACCCAGTCAGTAGGCTGTGTACACACTCAGTCAACTGTGTACCCACTCAGTCATCTGTGTATCCACTAAGTCGGGTGGGTACCAACTCAGTCATTTAAGTACCCACTCAGTCATCTGAGTACCCACTCAGTCATCTGTGTAACTAGCCAGTAGGCTGTGTACCCACTCAGTCAGCTATGTGACCACTCAGTCAGCTGTGAATCCAGTCAGTCATTTGTGTAACCACTCAGTCGGCTGTATATCCACTCAGTCAGATGTGTACCCACTCAGTGATCTGCGTGGGGCTTTGAAGAAATAAATGGGCTGCATGATGCTTCAACGCGGAGCTGAAACCGACCGCGCTCGAGTACTGGTTAACCGCTAAGAGATTCTAAGGTTACCCAGGCAAAGCGGTGCGAACCGGCCCGTCCATGCTTAAAGACCCTATTGGTTTCATTGGGCGACAGGGTTTGAGATGTCATTTCATCTCAATGTCGGATAAAAGTCCTACAAAATTGTAAGCAGCGTTTTCAAAATGGCCTTTACAGTGTTGATAGTGACGTTAAACCTCAAATCATACAAACAAAATCAGTCATCTATGTACCCACTCAATCAGCTTTGTATCCACTCAGTCATCTGTGTAACCACTCAATCATCTTTGTAAACACTCAGTCGGCTGTGTATCCACTCATTCAGCTGTGTACGCACTCTATCGTTTTTGTACCCTCTCTGTCATCTGTGTATCCACTCATTCATATGTGTACCCACTTAGTTATATGTGAACCCACTCAGTCATATATGTACCCACTCAAGCATATGTGTAACCACTCGGTCATCTGTGTAAACACTCAGTCAGCTGTGTGACCACTCAGACAGTAGCGTGAACCATCTGTGCATCCACTTAGCCATATGTGTAACCACTCAGCCATCTGTGAACCAACTCAGACAGCAGCGGCCCCACACAGCTGTAGACCCACTCAGTCGTCTGTGTCACCGCTCAGTCGGCTGTGTCCTCACACAGCTGTGTACCCATTAAATCGTCTGTGTAACCACTCAGTCGGATATTCCTCTCAAAGCTGTGTAACCACTCAGTTATCCATGTAACCACTCGGTCATCTGTGTACCCATTCAGTCATTTGTGTAACCACTCAGTAGGCTGTGTACCCACTCAGTTAGCTATTGTGAGTGAGTGAGTGTTTGAGGTTTGCGTCTCACAAACAGCTAAGGTCATATGGAGACGGGACCTCGGTAAAGACTCATCCGAAAGTCTGGGGAAGCCCGGGATCGATCCTGCGACCCCTGGTTTACAAGTCGATTACATAACTACTACACCACAGAGGCTTCTACTCAGTCAGCTGTGTAACCACTCAGTCAGCTGTGAAATATTGAAAACCCGCTAAGAGGATCTAAGCCTGCACAGGCAAGGGGGTGCGGGTCGGACCGCCAATGCTTATAAACCTAATTGGTTTCATTGGGCGACAGGGCTTTAGATGTCATTTCATCGCAATGTCGTGTAAAATTCCAACAAAATTGGAAGCAACGTCTCCAAAATGATCTATACAGTGTTGACGGGGACGTTAAACCTCAAATCATACAAACCACCGTGAATCTATTTTTTCAAGCCCCGATGGGCGGGGCCGATCAGTGCTGTGTTTAGAGTCCTGCTTGTGTCACATCCGAGACGACGCGTGCTGCAACGGAAGGACAGGTGTTTTATTTTCTCCTGGTACTCCTGTTTTCGCCCACCCCTGAGTCGGCTCGAAATGTGTGAAATAAGCTTGAAAGGGCCGTGAAACTAAACCAAAACAAAAACAATTATAGAAAGCATTACGCTGTGCCATTACCATAAAACGGCCCCCGCCCATCGGGGCTTGAAGAACTAGATGGGCTGCATGATGCTTCCAAGCAGAGCTGAAATCCGACCGCACACGTGTACTGGTAAACCGCTTAGAGGAAAGCGGTGCGAGTCGGACCCTCCATGCTTATAAACATATTTGTTTCATTTGGCGACAGGGCTTGAGATGACATTTCATCTCATTGTCGGGTAAAAGTCCAACAAAATTGGAAGCAACGCCTCCAAAATGACCTATAGTGTTGACGGGGACGTTAAACCTAAAATCAACAACAACAACATTACGTAGCATATAGAAGTATACGTTATTTTATAGCGCATAAATGGTTACTTTGCTGGTGAACATTTGTGGTATTTTTTATCAATACCTCAAACATAGGTTGTGTCTGCTCGGAAAAAAGAGAAAAATAATGCATACCCCCGTTAGGCCCAGTTTTCTCTTTATAAATTGGGGTTTAAGGGGGTAGTTCATTTCACGGACTTGTTCGCTTGTTGGTTATTCTAAATAATCGTTTTTATCTTATATCAGCAAAGCACCAGATAAGGGGCTTGGACTTTGTCTTCCGATCTGAATCAGCTCAACGAAATAAGAAAACTAATAATAAGCCAGCGCACGACAAAACCTACAATAAGACACCTGCGCCCAACGTGCATCCGCGCAGTCTGATCAGAGTCTTCGTTGTACGCTCTAAATATAGCTAAGGGCTTCATGCAGCAAGATAAGTCCCTGGTTAGACTATACGAATGCGCAGGCTGATCTGAGTCTTCGATTGGGGTTACACCGAGAGGTTACACACATGTCTTATTGTAGGTTTTGTTGTGCGCTGGCTCAAATGTGATTGATACGCTCCCCACTCAACTTATCTGAGCTTTGTTTGTGTTGATATTAAGGACCTGTCGTATCTTGCCAGCTCGGACTTGGGTCTCGTTCGTGTTTGACAGAGGTAGTACTCGACGCCTGTCTTCGTTGCTTGGTCGAACATCAGGAAGCCCCATCGGAGCTTGGAGAAATAGACTGGGCTGCGCGATGCTTCGACGTAGAGCTGAAACCGACAGCACATTAGTACTGATAAACCGCAAAGGGCAAAGTGGTGGGAGAAGGGTCGTCACTTTTGGTTTGTTTGTAGGGCTTGAGATGTCATTTTATCTCAGTTTCGGTTAAGTCCCATAAAAATGGAGGTAACGCCTCCAAAATGATCTTAATAATATTGACGGGGACGTAAAACCTCAATTCAAACACGTGTTGAGGATTTACGTCCCCTTCAACACTATTTAGGTCTTTTTAGAGACGGTGGGGCGTTTATCCGACACTAAGATGAAATGACATCTCAAATCCTACAGCCGAAAGAAACCATTACGTTTTATAATTATGCAGGTTCGACTCGCACTTCTTTGCCTTGGCAGGCTTAGATCTTCTATTAAAGCTTTTTAACATGCACTCAATGAGGCGGTTCTATCGAGCACAACCTATGTTTGCAGCATAAACAAGAATAATATCATGGATTCTAACACAGCGCGCCTATATAGGCAATGGAAAATAACTGTGTTTTATTCTACAACAAATCACGGCAAAGGAGAGCGTGACGAGTGACGTCATTAAAACTGCAAATTTATGACGTCACTAGTCAATTTCCTTGACGTTGGACGGTGTAACGTCATTTTCTCGCATCGAAAACGTTAGAAAAAGATATAAATGCATGTGTTTCAGTCGATAATTTTAGCGGGATTTCTTCTGACAATGGCGAAAAGTTGTGAGAATTTGAAGGAAACAATAGCATTATTGTCGAGTTTCAGCGTGTTAGAATCGAAATAGATCAGCTCTAGCTAGTGATTTGTTAGGTAATAAATCACAGTTTGTCGGTCAGTTGTAAGTAGACAAATCGCGCGCGCTACGCGCTCGTGATTTGTCTACTTTACAACAGACCTCCAAACTGTGATTTATTACTCAACAAATCACAGCTAGAGCTGATCTATTTCTTAATTCACATCAGAAAAGTAGCCATTTAGGAGATGTACAAATGCTCTATGTCGCACAGGTTTGTAATCGTAACGTGCCTCTGAGGGTATGCACGCATTTTCTAACTGTATGGGTGAGTGTGTGTTTGAGTTTTACGTCCCACCAACAGCTAAGCGCCCCCGCCCATAGGGGCTTGAAGAAATATATGGGCTGCATGATGCTTCCACGCAGAGCTGAATCCAGCCCGCACACTAGTACTGGTAAACCGCTTAGAGGATCTAAGCCTGTCCAGGAACCGCGGTGCGAGGCGGACCGCCCATGCTAATAAACCCTATTGGTTTCATTGGGCGACAGGGCTTGAGATGTCATTTCATCTCACTGTCGGGTAAAAGTCCCACAAAATTGGAAGCAACGTCTCCAAAATGACCTTTACAGTGTTGACGGGGACGTTAAACCTCAAATCAACCAACCAACCAACAGCTAAGGTCATACGGAGACGGGACCTCGGTTTACAGACTCATCCGAAAGTCTTGAGAAGCCCGGGATCGATCCTCTGCGACCCCTGGTTTACAAGGCGATAGCGTTACCACTGCACCACGGAGGCTTCTTTCTGACTCAATGTCTGTCAAAAAGGAGTTGCAGAGTCTCATCCACGTGGGTTGGGATATTTGGCTGTCTATACACCAGCTCATCATCATGGGGATAAATGTAATAGGTGCATAACGGGCATACCTACCGACCATTTCTCGCAGCATTATTCCAAGGTTGCATCATCATCATCATCATCAGCAGCAGCAGCATCGGCAGCAGCAGCAGCATCATCATCATCATCATCATCAGCAGCAGCAGCAGCAGCAGCAGCAGCAGCATCATCATCATCATCAGCAGCAGCAGCAGCAGCAGCAGCAGCATCGGCATCATCATCATCATCGTCATCGTCGTCGTCGTCATCATCATCGTCATCATCATTACACAATCATCATCATCATCATTACTTTTATTATTATCTTATATCATCATCATTGTTATTTTAGACCTGTATAGAGCCGGTTACAACGGAAGAGCTTTCAGAGGTATCAAAACAGTGGAACTTGGGATGCACTGATGAGGAATTGTCCGACTTCAAAGGTTTCTTGTTTTACCCTTTAAACCCCAAAATTCAACAGTTCGTTTTACTGTTTTTCACAGAAAACAAGGCTTTATATTTCATGTCAAACCTTACTTTTTCGGAAAAACTAACAAAACTGAAAAAAGTTGAAAATGTCGTCTGCTTACATTGTGATTTGCGCCTTTAGGGGAATGGGAACACCTTCAGGGGAGACAACTCCTGCAAAAGTATTTTTGTCTCCCATGCCAATAGGTATCAACTCCAGGGGTGCAAATTCTTTCCTTTAAGGGTAGACCCCTTTTTTCAGTGGGACAGGGCTTATAGAAAAGCGAACAGGAAGTCCAGAAAGTTGTGTCCATTTGAAAACTGGTGGAAAAATCTGCCAGGTGTCCCCATTCCCCTTAAAACGGTAAATTGATATACTACACTATTTCTTCAAACATTTTGGTCGATTGTTTATCAATCGATCCAATCGACTCAAAATTAAAAAAGCGCAAGTGGCTCTTCGGTGCTAGTTCACGTGACTGTTACTGATTTGTAGGAAATCCATGTGACTTATTCTTAGAAAATAGCAGCGTAAATTTTGTCGCCGTGACGTCAGCGTGTTACGTAATAGGGTTATCTATAGAGTCTAGCCCCCCCCCCCCCCCCCAACACCACCAAAAATAAATAAAATAAAAAGAAATCCGATGCACATATCGAACCCACGACGCCTCATTTATGAGGTGCGTAGCGTAACCACTACACTATGGAGGCTTCCACCATTCTTAAGTTAGTCAGGCAAAAAGTTTTTAGCGTTGCATCCGACTCGAACGTCACGCATTCTTAACGCCTGTTGATATCTTCTCAGATGTCATTGAGATGACGTCATGAATAACGTTGACTTATCTGAAACTTTACCGCGTTTCATATAGCGATTTCAATACAAAAGCAGTATCGTGTATCTTGTGCCAAAAGTAGTTCCAGCTACAAAGATTTATTTCCCCGGCTAAGAGGAAATATTTCTTCTCAGCAAAAAGGAAAATATTAAGTTTATGTCTGATAGAAATCTTGGTATTTCTCTGTTATATATGTAATATTCAGGGTTATCAGTCTCATGAACTACGCAAAATAGAAGTGAAGGCAATGATCAGGAATCGATGCAATTAACACACAGCTCCCACCAAAGACACCAAGAAAAAAAACACACAAACATCAAACAACTAGACCCTAATGGAAACATCACTAGCGAAAAGCCAAAAGGACAGTTACTTCCAACAAAATGGCCAATTGGATATATAAAGCAAAAAACTTTAAGCGATACACACACTCAAAGACAAGCAACAACAAAACAAACCACGACAGAAGAACCGCCCCGGAACGGCCAGCGAAACGAACTCCACCGGTAGCCCAAACCAACCCTACGCGGCCACAATCCCCGCCCCAACCTCCGTCGCGATTTAGACAAATAATTTGTTCAATCCGCCTGAAGGCCTCCTAACTCATCAGCGCAACATCTCCGTGAACACAAACATCAATCAACCACAGAGATGAAACAACGGTGAGGACTCGACAGCAAGAAAACACTGAAATGCTGGAGCAAAAAAAAAATAGACACTGATGGGGCTCAACCAGAGACAGAGCATCAGGCACCAACCACCATTACATAAAACTAGATTCTCTCTCATTCTCAGTAAGCTTGAACCGTCATAGAATCTGAGTCCTGACCCACTGGCGTGCAATTAAAGAAGGAGCCTATTTTAAGTTTAATAGACGTCATTCCGATTTACTTTCAAAATTCAATGTTGGACTTAAATCTCTTCTGCAACAAGGTCTATCGGATCCCGAATTTTATGGCGACTTTGAATATAAGGGAGTCTTTCATTTGTGCCCATACATGTTTTTTTCTTTAAAATTTGTATATTAATAACTCAGCATATACAACCTATAAAAATGTATTTAATAAATTATATAAATCAAAGTAGGACTCAGGAGGCCACTCTAACTGACTCCCTCCATGAGCTGGTGTCTGTCTCTAAATAAGTGCGTCTTAAATCGTATGTTTTATTTAGTTTCAAGATCTGTGAACTTGATTGAATGCAGAACTCCATAGGCATTCCTTAAAAACCTTTTGAATTAATTAAAGTTTACATTTTCTGATAAAATGATTATCAAAAATCTCATTTTTTAATTTTAAAAAAATTATCAAAATTCAATCTCTAAGATAAATATGTTTTAGTCTTTGTCAAGATTTTATTTTGCTAGGAAAACTTGCCATATGTATCTTCTTTAGCTATGCCAAATTTCATGAAAATCCGAAACCGGTAACACTGTAGTTTTACAACTTTAATGGATGTAAGTCGTTTCTGTAAAATTTACTATTTTATTGAAATCATCCAAGAACCTTACAAAAAGGCAATTCGTAACACTTACGTAATAAAAATGAGATAAAACAAATCAAAATGAATAAATATTGAGCTGATCTAGCTTAGAAACTATTAAAATATCATGAATTTCTGATATTTTCCTTTCATTTATACACAATGATCTATCAAAATAGTAGACAGTAAAACACTAAATCAAAAGGTATCCTAATCAACAAATTAGGCTTAACAACATACCGTATATTGCTTTTTTATTAGCAGCATAATTATTGTGAACATGTGCAACTTTATTTAATGACTTTGCATAAGTCATGCCACTCAAATAGGTGTAAGACAAGGAGATCCATTATTTTCATTTCCATGCCAAGCTGGTATGCAAGGACGCAATGGCCAGTGGTTTGTTGTTACTAGTAAAAATAGTTCTGTTGATAAATCCATGGCCAGATTAAGCCTTAGATATACTCTGTCTTTATGAACGCTGGATTATTATCCTAACAAAAAGGTTACAGTAATTATTGGTTAGTATTTCCAAAAATCGAACTGTCACTGATATTGAGTTTCTGTTGCAAAAAATATCATTGATGTATGAGGCGCAGAATATTTGGTGTAAACAAAGCTGTCCAATGACCTTGCTATTAGACAGGGAGAGAAACAGTTTCCTTCCTTATGGTACACATGCATAAATATGTCTCTTTTCTGCATTGGTATTGTAATTGTTGACGTTTCTTTAGTGTCTTATTTTTTTTCTATTTACTTTGTCAATACAGTGGTTAATTTATCGGAAGCGAGCTTTTAGTATTTTTTTTTTCTGATTGTAAAACTTTCAACCACTTCTTGAATGTTTCTGCTGGCTGCAAGTTCACTGTTTTTTAAGCACTGTTCTTGCTTGCTTTTTGTTCATTAATAATTACCAGTACATTTCTGTGCAATGTATCTCTCAGCTTAGAAAGAGCATTGCAGTGTTTGGACAGAAAAAAAGCATCAAAATATATTTACTGAAAATAATTTAAAATCCTATGAGTAATGCAATAACTACTCACAGATTGAATAATTATTATCAACAGTTTAAATGCTTCTTGATATCTTACATAATGTGCTTGGTAATTACTGCAACAACTGCTGAGATAGGTGAATGAAGTGAAAGACCTTTACAAATATATAGACAACACAATCATGATAACATAAGTTTTGGAACACTGACAAATGTACGACCATGTGAATTCTGAAAGCAAATTCAAATGGCTTTGGAATACAGCCTTAGGAAGCCATTTGATTTCGTTCATAGGGGCTATAAAAATAGATTGGCTCGTGCCTATGCAGATACCAATTCTGAAAACTTAATGTCCAGGAAAAGTAATCTCAAGTGTTATTGATTTTCCCTAGGGTAAACCTTTCTTTTTAAATGGACAGTTAGGGTTAAATAAACAAACATTCAACAGTTTGACTTGAGAGTCATTTATCTCGAGTCGGATAACAAATCTCACAAAATCTGAAGCAACATTTAAAGTGACTGGTATGCTGTTGATTTGAATGTTAAATCTAAACATCACCATAGCACCATTACCAAATTAGACAAGAAAGACAGAAAGAAAACTGTGCACATGATTACATGGCTGCGTTTGATAACGTTTGTCATCAAAACCTATATAGTTCTGTAGACAAAATAGTTTGTTCCATAGGGGGCAAATTTACTGAAATGGATGTTTTGAAATAATACTTATAATTATGCTATGAACTACTTACACAAACCATACTATACTATAGCCATCCAAATTGAAAGCAATAGTAAAGTATTATTAAACAGCATGACCAAAACATGATACTCATATAATTTCACATTTTGCTGAATCAAGACTATCAGTATTCAGTCTGTTAAAACACAATGTTACCGGTCCTCAATTTCCATCAAAATCCATCAACATGTTACTAAGATATATGGGTAGTTTTTTTGCTAAAATGGTGTCTTGACAAAAATTGGAACATGGTAAAAATGCGTATAAAATTTTAATGAATACAAAAATAGGAGCTGAGATATGGGGACACTATCAAAGAAAACTGAATGCCCAGCCACTATTACTAGACATATGAGGTCATTCATAGTATCAACTATATCACCAATTATGGCTTTAATTCATAAAATATAGCAGCATTAGATATATGAAACCCTTAATACTGTAGACAAGTTTATATGAGAGTACTCTCTGTTGTGATAGAGACTTCATAAAATATGTAATAAATTTATTACGGAAATAAAATTTAAAAGTGAATGCATCGTAATTATAATGGTTATACCCAAGGCTATTATTGTGCATAATTTCATCAAAATCCAAGCGTGGGCAGAAACCAATGCAAATTTCCTATACCTTGAAAGACCCCCTTTAGAAAAATATTAGGCCAGTACATTTAGCCAGAAATGACCCTTGACCCACAACTAATTCCTTGAGAAATGTTATCAGCAGTTTTAGTATCAGGAAGGTGTCCTGATTTATAGAAAAAAAGTCCTCAAAAAAAAAATCAGAGGGGAAAGGGTATTTTTGTAGGGTGAAGAAAATACGAAAAATGAAGAAAAATCACAAAAAACAGGCGTATGTTAAACAATTAATACATGACTTCATTAAATCATCCAAAATGAATATTTCTATCTGGGGAAAAAAACTAAAAATTCTGAGGATAAAAGTTTTCTTTTAATTTTTTTTGTATATTTTTTTTGTGTGAAATTTCGAAAAACAAGTATTAGCTTTTATAAAAAGCTTGAGTCTATGCTAAGCACACATTAATTTGTGTAGAACTAAAATGTGCCAGTTACCACAAAGTGTAAAAAAGTCACATATCAAAAGAGGATTTCCAAATCTTATCATCAATGTCACATAAAACAAAACTTTTCGGATTTTTTTTTCTCTATCAATTACAACTAATTGTACTACATGCCTACATTTTACGGTTTCTTCATTTCGCATTCTAGTTTAAACTTTCATTTTACATTCTAGGTTAACGTCATGAAAAAAAAAAAAACAATCTGCCAAGATTGCCGTCTAGAAATGAAAACATTAAGAATTGGATGTGGGAAGAACTAGTTAAGGGCAAATATATGTTAATTTTGCAAGTGTCACAGCAATCGTGCATATCCATGTGATAAACTTTAGGCAGCTTTCAGGTAATTGCTGGGTTTCAATATGCAAGTGGGCGTTCCAGTATGACCAGAGTTGGGGTGTCCTTAGGTAACCAGATGGAAAATGAAAAGTAGAACCAGTCAACAGAATACCAGTCATGACCCTTCATTAAATGCTTCCGGAGCAAAAGCTATCATTAAGATTGTCTACACCTGTGGGCGTAGACAATAAAGGAAAGACGCTTAAAACAAGAAAAAAATAATATCACTGACATACATGTATATCTTAAAAGTAAATCCATATCGGTACTTAACTTCATGAAATCATTAAAAAATGAGTTTCTGCGCAAAAGATATTTTTTTATTTGGGGGGGGGGGGGGGTGGGGGGGGGGGGTGGGGGTGGGGGGGGGGGGGGGGTAGTCGGAAGGGGAAAAAAGGAAAATCAAAAGCAAACACATCACAAAAACATGCCTATATAATTTTGACCACCCACTAACCCACTTTTATCTATATACTTGAAAAACTTGGGGTTTAGGGGTTATTTTTTTTTTCTGCTCAAAAACATAGCTTCTGAGATTGTTTTACTCAATAGAACTGCCTCATCTATGTTTTGAGCAGAAATAAATGAGTGTATTTAAGGTTTACATCCTGTCAACAGCAAATGTCATATGCAGTGGTTTCAAAAACATTTCGGCATCTAGATGTCAAGGAAAGATAGGAGTGTGATTTTCAATGTTATCTGAATAAAGCCCTTACAAATTTATCAAGGGTAGCAGGGGAATAATGTCTAAGTAAACGGGAAAATTCCCACATCCTGTCTATTGATGAAACCCCAGCATACGGAGACCGTACCTCGGTTTAAGGACTCATCTGAGAGTCTGACGAAGCCTTTGGATCGAACCCACGACTCCTGGTTTATGAGGCTAGTAGCTTATCCACTACACCATGGAGGCTTCTTTTAGCAGAAATAAGAAAAATAATGTACATGTACACCCCCTAAAACTCCCCACTGCCCCACCCATCCAGGTGTAAATGTGTAGCAGTGGTGTAAAAGTCAACTGCCTCTCCCTCGTGCGCGTGAAAACATCCGGAATGAGTGTTCGAGAGCGATTAATTAAGCTTGAGGCTTTCATCGCAGTCGAACATAAATTAAATAAATTAGTATAAACTTAAACGCCAGTAGGAGGGGGTTTCTATTGAGTACCCACAATCTATGCTTTTGAGCAGACATTACGAAACACACCTAAACAAAAACATTGTCAATTGTTCAGCCAAAAATGGAATTTTAAGATAAAAAAATGATGTTTTTCTTATTTCTGCTCAAAACATAGATTGCGGAGCTCGACAGAACCGCCTGAGTTCAGGCGGTTCTACCGAGTACCAACAATCTATGTTTTTGAGCTGTTATAAGAAATTTAATATTTATCCCTGTACTATATAAAAGTGGGGTTCGAGGTGTCAATATTATATAGGCCTGTTTTTTGACCCCACCCATCTGGGCTTGGAGTAATAGATGGGCTGCTAATGCTTCCGCACAGAACTGATACCGACCGCATATGACTGCTAAGCCGCAGAGAATATATATCCAGAAAAGTTGCTGCGAGTCAGCCTGTCCATGCATGTTAACCCTTTTGGATTCATTGGGTGGCAGGGATTGAGATGTCATTTCATCTCCATGTCAGGTAAAAGTCCCACAAACTTGGAAGCAACATCTCTTTTTCGAGATGAATAAGAAAAACATCGGAATTTTTCTCTGGATTTTTTGGGGGATGATCAAATCTTCCAATAGATTTGAATATGCGTGTTTTCGTTATGTTTTTTATGACCCCAACTTTAAAAAAGTTGGAGGGGCATATTGCTTCTGGTTCGTCCATTCGACTTTCCGTTACGCCTTTGATGCATAGCATAACGCAAGAAACGTGTAGCTAGGGTTTCGAAATTTCATATATCGATTCTTCATGGAAAATTAGCTAACGCGTATTTTTTTCTTATCCGGATTATGCCCCTTTCAAAAGTTGTTGCCCTTTGAATTTTTTTTATAAAATCTTGTCAGCAAAATATCTCAAAATCTATTGGAGCTAAAGCCTTGTAAGTTGGTGACGAGTAGATGTCCTGATAAACTTTTGACTAAATTCCGAAAAATACTTTGTTGCTAATGGCCCTTTTTTCACGTTGGGTACATTGTAGGCCTATGCTTTGTGATGCATAGCAAAACTGTATAACCTTGTTTGCCGGGGTTTTGAAATTTCATATATGGATTCCTCATGGCAAATTAGCTGAACGATATTGTTCTCATCCGGATTTTGCCTCTTTTAAGGTTGTTTGAGTCAACCTTTGTGTTCAGTCAGCTCAAAACAGTTATTGTACGCAATGTTGGGAGACAAAATTTGTAAATCAATTTCAAGGGGGTACACCCAAATTATTTTTCCTGCCTGTTAAAAAGTCAGCAGCCAATTTCTATTGCCGTAAGTAGATAGGACAGTGTTTGTGATTTTTGAGTGGTTGCTTCCACAAAGTCACACATAGCTATCAAAATCTTACGTGCGCCATGTTACCGGAATACACCTTACGCACATATTCATTATATTAATTCATTTGATTCTGATGGCACAAATGTGCTTCCATACATTTAAATTTTGTCATGAGACATTGGCAAATGCATTTTCCGACCAAAAAAAAAAGTTTATTCTTACAACTTGAGCATAGATCTTGTTTATCAATACCATACAAGGAACATATAAATGGCATGTATTAAAATAAATAGAATGTAGAAAGATTGCGCTTTATCAATTTCTGACGTAAGTTTTGTTTTTGATGACGTCATTTGTTTGCGCGTGAGGAGCCTTACAGCTGGTCAAACAGTGTATGGTGCTGTTATTTGGCCATTACTTATTTAATGCTTTTTCCGTGGATTAAATCCTAATTTTCTCAGAACTGGCACAGATATTTTTTGAGGACTTTTTTTTGGTAATTAATATAACATTGCCCTGTGTTTTGGTGTTAAAAGAATTTCTCAAGGAATTAGTTTGACCATAAAAATTAAAGTACCTCGCCTATATATACTTGCAATGACTTCAGTACCCAATTTCGTAAAATCATTCTTCGATATAAAAGAATTGGATACAACATAAATGTTATACGACAGTCAGCATGCATACCCAATTAGGTTGATAACTTTGCTTCCCTCTTTAATTGCACGCCGGTGATTCTATGACGGTTCCAGCGTAAAAGGCTTACTTGGAAATAAAATTAAATGTTATGTCATGTTGGTTGGTATCTGATGCTTGTCTCTGCTTAGGCCAATCGGAGTCAAATGTTGATTTTTGGTTTTTCAGCATTTCAGTTATTTCTTGCTGTCGAGTTCTCACCGTTGTTTCATCTCTGAGGTTGTTTTTGCTGTTTTTTTTTGTGTTCTCGGAGATGCTGCACTGGTGACTTGGGTAAAATCAATTAAGGTGGCACTACAGTGAAAAAAATCCCCTTACTCACAATGTAAATTGGGGCATATTCCATGTTCTACCACATTTCAGCAAGTCTAATGCTTCCATTATGAGGCATATAATTTGACAGGCTGACCATTTACCTTCCAGAAGCAGCTAAAAAATATGGGTGCTGTGCGGCATATTTTGGCCTTTTGGGCAGCCAGTGTCAACAAACCCATACCGCAGCGAATAAATCCAGGCATTTCCAGTGGCCAGTCAGCACAATTTTCTGGTTCAATTTAAATCAGCTGCTTTTCACAATAGCAAAAATCTACTAATATTTCTTCTAATAAGCAATAATACTTCTCAGAAAAATAATGGCTTAGCACCAAATCCAATCAGAAGCAGCAGAATATTCAATTCTGTACTGAAAGCTCTCCCCAAAGCAAGTACAGCTTTCATAAAGACCAATTATTTACTGTTGTGCGACCTATACCAAACCCTAATTTCTTTATGATCCATCAAAAGAATGGCCAAACACAAGTTTAGACCATATCTAATAATACAGTCATGCATAATTTATGTTCAGTGACAAAGAATCTTTAAACTTGCGAAAAATAGTTATCGCTTTTAGATTCTACGATGAAAGCCGAACAAACCATGTTTTGTGAAAAAGCGCAAAGTGTACCTCTTTCCAGAATGGAACCCAGAAACCGGCTTGCATAAGTGATTCTTCTCAGATGTCTTTGGAATACTTTAATCCTAAAATGCACTAAATCATGTCCTATTAGCACCCATGCGAGTATATTTGGCTGTTCTCACACCTATACCCCCTAATTTCAGTAAAAATTGGCATTTTGAGGATTTTTGGAGACAAAACGTTGATGAAAATGATTATAAATGCCTTAATGCCATGAGAAATGGCTGAATATATCTGTTCAAACCTTGTAACATGAACCCAACCAATAAGAAATTACAATGGCTGAGAAAACTCATTGCAATATTGCAGCGGGCTGTTCGGAGAGACAGGTATGAAATTTTGCAATGGCTTGAGAACCTTGCCCATATGCCAAGTAACCTCTGTAAGTGTTATATTCAATATGGAGTATATTCTTTTTCTTGTGTTCCTGTTTATACATTTACTGCAAGGCTGCTTTCCAAACAGACCAATGACAACTGATTTAAATGGCTTTGAGTACCCCCCTCCAAATACATGGAACAGAAGCAAAAACTGATAAAATACACCCAGTTAGGCCTAAATTAGCACTAAACTTACAATTTGTACACTTTCTGTGACAAAATACATGCCAGGAAGATCCATTTTAAGGTACAGAATTGGAGGGGACCTATTATGTATGAAAATATTATGTAATGAATGAAAAAAGGGCAGGGGAGCTCATTTTTCTATTTTCGGTTTAGGTGGCACTACAGAAAAACAAATCCCCTTACTCACAATGTAAATTGGGGCATATTTCATGTTCTACCACATTTCAGCAAGTCTAATGCTTCCATTATGAGGCATATAATTTGACAGGCTGACCATTTACCTTCCAGAAGCAGCTAAAAAATATGGGTGCTGTGCGGCTTATTTTGGCCTTTTGGGCAGCCAGTGTCAACAAACCCATACCGCAGCGAATAAATCCAAGCATTTCCAGTGGCCAGTCAGCACAATTTTCTGGTTCAATTTAAATCAGCTGCTTTTCACAATAGCAAAAATCTACTAATATTTCTTCTAATAAGCAATAATACTTCTCAGAAAAATAATGGCTCAGCACCAAATCCAATCAGAAGCAGCAGAATATTCAATTCTGTACTGAAAGCTCTCCCCAAAGCAAGTACAGCTTTCATAAAGACCAATTATTTACTGCAGTGCAACCTATACCAAACCCTAATTTCTTAACGATCCATCAAAAGAATGGCCAAACACAAGTTTAGACCATATCTAATAATATAGTCATGTATAATTTATGTTCAGTGACAAAGAATCTTTAAACTTTGCGAAAAAGTTATCGATTCCAGATTCTACGATGAAAGCCGAACAAACCATGTTTTGTGAAAAGGCGCAAAGTTTACCTCTTTCCAGAATGGAACCCAGAAACCGGCTTGCATAAGTGATTCTTCTCAGATGTCTTTGGAATACTTTAATCCTAAAATGCACTAAATAATGTCCTATTAGCACCCACGCTAGAATTTTTGGCTGTTCTCACACCTATTTCAGTAAAAATTGGCATTTTGAGGATATTTTGGAGGCAAAACTTTGATGAAAATGATTATAAATGCCTTAATGCCATGAGAAATGGCTGAATATATCTGTTCAAACCTTGTAACATGAACCCAACCAATAAGAAATTACAATGGCTGAGAAAATTCATTGCAATATTGCAGCGGGCTGTTCGGAGAGACAGGTTTGAACTTTTGCAATGGCTTGAGAACCTTGCCTAATGCCAAGTAACCTCTGTAAGTGTTATATTCAATATGGCGTATATTCTTTTTCTTGTGTTCCTGTTTATACATTTACTGCAATGCTGCTTTCCAAACAGACCAATGACAACTGATTTACATGGCTTTGAAGTACCCCCCCCCCCCCTCCAATTAAATGGAACAGACGCAAAAAAACTGATAAAATACACCCAGTTAGGCCTAAATTAGCACTAAACTTACAATTTGTACAGTTTCTGTGACAAAATACATGCCAGGAAGATCCATTTTAAGGTACAGAATTGGTGGGGACCTATTATGTGTGAAAATATTATGTAATGAATGAAAAAAGGGCTGGGGAGCTTATTTTTCTACTTTCGGTTTAGGTGGCACTACAGTAAAAAAAATCCCCTTACTCACAATGTAAATTGGGGCATATTCCATGTTCTACCACATTTCGGCAAGTCTAATGCTTCCATTATGAGGCATATAATTTGACAGGCTGACCATTTACCTTCCAGAAGCAGCTAAAAATATGGGTGCTGTGCGGCATATTTTGGCCTTTTGGGCAGCCAGTGTCAACAAACCCATACCGCAGCGAATAAATCCAGGCATTTCAAGTGGCCAGTCAGCACAATTTTCTGGTTCAATTTAAATCAGCTGCTTTTCACAATAGCAAAAATCTACTAATATTTCTTCTAATAAGCAATAATACTTCTCAGAAAAATAATGGCTTAGCACCAAATCCAATCAGAAGCAGCAGAATATTCAATTCTGTACTGAAAGCTCTCCCCAAAGCAAGTACAGCTTTCATAAAGACCAATTATTTACTGTAGTGCAACCTTAAAGCCCCTCCCCCCTAGTGAAATGCTTTTCACTGACCGATTCTAATGCGGTTTTTCTATCGCGGTTTATTTTTGCTATAGTTCGTATTTGAATGTGTATGTGTCGCTTATATATTTTTGTTTTGGATAGCCAATTGGCCTTTTTGTCGGAAAGTAACCCAGTGTCCTTTTGGCTTTCCGCTATTGATGTTTATACTAGGGTCTAGTTATATTATGTCTATTTCCTTCCCTTTCGTGTCTCTGTTTGGAGGTGTAGGTCAGGTATATCGATTCCTGATCATTGCCTTCACTTTTATTTTAGAAGCGGCAGAAGATTCCAGTTTACATCATGAAAACACGCATATATAATTTTGACCCCTTCGAACCCCACTTTCATATAGTAAAACTGGGGTTTGTAGGGGTAAACCTTTTTTTCTTATTTCTGCTCTAAGATATAGATTGTCACGTGGGAACTCGTTAGTACCGCCTCATCGAGGCGGTTCTAACGAGTACCCACAATCTATATTTTGAGCAGAAATAAGAAAAATATCACTTTTTTTTCATCTTAAAATTTTCATTTTTTCGGCGATAAAGGTTGCAATGTATTAGTATAGGCGTGTTTTCGTATTGTGACAAAATGGGCTAAGGCCAATCCAAGCATGAATTATCAATGCACAATAATGACTCAAGCCTGAGGAACGCGGACCCCAAAGATGTCAAAGCCCCAAAGACAAGCCCGTCTCTAGCGATAATATTGACAGTCGCATTAACGTTCTGCATGCTTTTTTTTTTTCAGCAAACAACTTTTTGAAAAAATTTCTATTTTTCACTGAAAACAGGATTTGATATTTTGTCCTGTTTTTGGAAAAAAATATGAAATATATCAATTTGTTGTCTGCTGAATTTTCCCAGAGAGTGTGAAGGGTTAAATAAATATATACTAAAATAGTGATTGATAGGTACATAAATGGTGTTGTGAAAATAAAAGAAATGAAGAAAAAAAAAACAACAAACAAACAAACAAACAAACAAACAAAACACATTAGAATAAAAGTACGTCAGTGGCAGAATAAAATATTTGTGACAATTGACAAACAGTTTATTAATTATGTATTTTATGCCTAAGTTTGTAAAATATTTAACCATTTATGGTTGCTGTTATTTAGTGGAAAACACATGTCATAAGAATAATACGAACGCGTAATAATTGGCATGTTATGTCATGACGCTGTCCGTGACAACTCTGTTTTTTATCAAAATTCCTTTTGAACTTTGTAGCTGACCAGAGCCGAAGGCTCCAGGGGAGCTTATAGGATAGGCAGTTGTCCGTCGTCTGCGACTGTGTCTGCGTCTGCGTCCATCAACACATTCAAACGACATCTCCTCTGAAGCAACTGGGCCAATTGGGCACAAATTTTATCTGTAGCATCCTTGGGCCCGGAGATTGAAAATGGTGTTGTTTTTTTTTTATTATTATTATTAAATTCGGCTCATTCGTTTGGTTGCTATGGCAACTTAGATTTCGCATAGACATATAATGGAGAAAATTGAAACTGCATGCCAAGCCTTTTGCAAATATTTTAATAAAACTTTCATAAAACTGTTCTTTAAGCAATCTACTATCTGTCATATGATTTTAGGCCTACTGTTCTTTTTTATTGGTTGCCATGGAAACCAACATGCGAAAAAAATAGAAAAACAAAATACTTAAAAAATCATCTCCTCAGAAACCGTATTCTGTATCAAGCTGAGATTGTGTGTAAATATTCACCATGTTTGCCTCAACAGGTATTATGCTTGTTTTATGAAATTCCGCACTTTAGTTTGCTTGTTATGGCAACTTAGATAATGGGGAAAATTGAAAAAAAAATGCATTAACTGCCAAGTCTTTGCAGATAGTTTGATAAAACTTTCATAGAAATGTCCCTTTATGATTCTACTATCTGCTATATGATTTTAGGCCTACGGCTCATTTTTATTGGTTGCCATGGAAACCAAAATGCAAAAAGTAAGAAACAAAACCCTTAAAAAATAATCTCCTCAGAAACCATATGCTCTGTGAGGATGAGACTTCATGAAAATATCCATCATATTTGCCTCAACAGGTTTTGAGATTTTTTTTATGCCCCCGGAAACAGAGATTCGGGGGCTTATAGTTTTTGGTCTGTCTCTCGGTCTGTCCATCTGTTTGTCTGTTTGTTTGTTTGTCTGTTTGCCCGTGTGTCGGTCCGCAAAAACCTTAACATTGGGCATAACTTTTGAATGATAACTGATAGGGTTTTTATATTTCACATGTGTATTCCTTGTCACAAATCCTTTCAATAGGTACCATTTTTTTACCTCGTGACCTTGGCCTTGACATTTGATCTACTTTTGACCTCCTTTTCAAAAACATTAACATTTGCTATAACTTTTGATCGGTTAGTGATAGGACTTTCATATTTCACATGTCTATTCCATGTAACAAGACCTTTCCAGTGATACCATAATGTTTGACCTCGTGACCTTGACCTGACATTTGACCTACTTTTTTTAAAAACTTTAACATTCGCAAAAACTTTAACATTGGGCATAACTTTTGAATGGTAACTGATATGGCTTTCATATTTCATACGTGCATTCCTTGTCATAAGCCCTTTCCAGTGGTACCATAATGTTTTACCTCTTGACCTTTACCTTGAAAATTCACCTACTTTTTTAAAAACTTCAACATTGGCCATAACTTTCGATTTGTAAGTGATAGGGCTTTCATATTTCACATGTGCATTCCTAGTCACAAGACCTTTCAAATACTACCATAATTTTGACCTCATGACCCTGACCTTGACGTTTTACCTACTTTTTAAAAACTTTAACATTGGCCATAACTTGCGATTGGTAAGTTGAATGGGCTTTCATATTTCACATGTGGATTCCTTGTCACAAGACCATTCTTGTGGTACCATAATTTTTGACCTCGTGACCTTGACCTTGACGTTTGACCTACCTTTTAAAAACATTAACATTGGCCATAACGTTTGATTGGTAAGTGATAGGGCTTTTATATTTCACATGCACATTCTATGTCACAAGACCTTTCAAACGATCCAATAATTTTGACCTTGTGAGCTTGACCTACTTTTTTAAGACTTGAACATTGGCCATAACTTTCGATTGCTTAGTGATACTGCTTTCATATTTAACATGCGCTGTCTGTGGGCATCAGTGTTTCACAAACACATCTTGTTTTTTTTATTGAATTTGGCTCTTTAGTTTGGTTGCTATGGCAACTAAGATTTTCCATTGACTTTTAATGGGGCAAATTGGAAAATGGCATTAACTGCCTTTGAAGATATTATGACAAAACTTTAATAGAAATGTTCCTTAAGCAATCTACTATCTGCCACATGAGTTTAGGCCTACTGCTCAGTTTGATTGGTTGCCATAGAAACCAAAATGCGAATCAATAGAAGAAAAAAAAACTTAAACACATTATCTCATTAGAAACCATATGTTTTATTAGATTGACACATAATGAAAATATTCACCAAAAGTGCCTGAACAGGTTTTGTGTTGTTTTCTTTATGAAATTTGGCTCTTTAGTTTTGCTGCTATGGCAACTTAGAGTTTCCATTGTCTTATAATGGGGAAAACTGAAAAATTGCATTTACTGCCAAGCCTTTGCAGATATTTTGAGAAAAAAAAAACTTCCATAGAAATATTCTTTAAGCAATCGTCTATCTGACATATGATTGAAGGCCGACTGCTCAAATATATTGGTTGCCATTGGAAACCAAATTAAAAAAAAAAAAAAAAAAAAAAAAACATAAAAAATTATCATCCCAGAAACCATATGCTCTATGAGGCTGAGACTTTATGGAAATATTCACCATATTTGCGTTTACAAGTCTGTGTTCTTTTATGAAATTTGGCTCTTAAGTTTAGTTACTATGGCAAGTTAAGTGTGTGTGTGTGTGTGTGTGTGTGTGTGTGTGTGTGTGTGTGTGTGTGTGTGTGTGTGTGTGTGTGTGTGTGTGTGTGTGTGTGTGTGTGTGTGTGTGTGAATTCGGGTTTAACGTCGCTTTCAACAATTTTTCAGTCATATCACGACGGTGTCTGGTTGTGACAGGGAGCTCAATGCTCACTTTTATAGTGCTGCCTCACTGAAGTATCATGTCCCAGACACATTACATGACACCACACCCAGTCACATTATCCTGACACTGGGTCGACAAGTCCTAGCTCTACCCCGTAAATCTGAGTGCCAAGCGAGGAGCAGCTAGTACCATTTTTAACGACTTTGGTTCGCGCGGCCCAGGATCGAACCCGTGACCTCCCGTTCCCCAGAGCGGACACTCTACCAACTGAGCTATCGGGGCCGGTATGGAAAGTGAAGAGTTTCCATATACTTATAATGGGGAAAATTGAAAAATGGCATTTACGCCTTTCAAGATCTTTTGTCAAGCTTTTGTAGAAATGTTCCTCAAACAATATTCTGTCTGCCATATAATTTTTGACCTATCGGTTGCCACAGATGAGAAATATTCAATTAACACATTCAAGCAACATCATACCTCAGAAACCACTCCACATTCTATCTGTAGCGTCCTTGGAGCTGGGCTTCCATGGTTTATCAAAATACATGGTTGTCAATGGGCAGTGCCACCACCCAACCACACCACGAGCTCCGATTAGCATAGTGGCCCATTGGCCTCTTGTTTGCTAATAAAATTCGATTTAAATCGCTATATCATCACGAAAACATGCCTATATAATTTTGACCCCATCGAACCCCACTTTTATATTGTAAAACTGGGGTTTACAGGGTTAAACCTTATTTTTCTTATTTCTGCTCTAAAATATAGATTGTGGGTACTTGTTAGAACCGACTCGATGAGGCGGTTCTAACAAATACCAACAATCTATATTTTGAGCAGAAATAAGAAAAATAACACCATTTTTCATCTAGAAAATTTAGATTCTTACAATGTAAAGTCGTGTTTTCGTAATGGATAAACAGAATCTGATACTCGCTGAACAAATGAAAATATTATAAAACTCACACAAGGCTATATTCATAAATTTCATATGAAATGAGCATGAATGTTAATTCCTCTATATGTTTAATTATTTGCAAAACTGCCATTCTCCTTGGTGCTGCTGGTGAGATGTTAGATAACTGCCATTCTCCTCGGTGCTACTGGTGAGATGTTAGATAACTGCCATGCCCCTTGGTGCTACTGGTGAGATGTTGGATAACTGCCATTCTCCTTGGTGCTACTGGTGAGATGTTAGATAACTGTCATTCTCCTTGGTGCTACTGGTGAGATGTTAGATAACTGTCATTCTCCTTGGTGCTACTGGTGAGATGTTAGATAACTGCCAGGCCCCTTGGTGCTTCTGGTGAGATGTTAGATAACTGCCATTCTCCTTAGTGCTACTGGTGAAATGTTAGATAACTGTCATGCCCCTTGGTGCTACTGGTGAGATGTTGGATAATTGCCATGGCCCTTGGTGCTACAGGTGAGATGTTGGATACTTGCCTTGGTCTTTGGTGCTTCTGGTGAGATGTTAGTAAACTGCCATTCTCCTTGGTGCTACTAGTGAGATGTTAGATAACTGCCATGCCCCTTGGTGCTACTGGTGAGATGTTAGATACTTGCCATTCTCTTCGGTACTACTGGTGAGATGTTAGATAACTGCCATTCTCCTTGGTGCTGCTGGTGAGATGTTAGATAACTGCCATTCTCCTTGGTACTACTGGTGAGATGTTAGATAACTCCCATTCTCCTTGGTGCTGCTGGTGAGATGTTCGATAACTGCCATTCTCCTTGGTGCTAATTTTGAAATGTTAGATAACTGTCATTCTCCTTGGTGCTACTGGTGAGATTTTAGATAACTGTCATTCTCCTTGGTGCTTCTGGTGAGATGTTAGATAACTGCCATTCTCCTTAGTGCTACTGGTGAAATGTTAGATAACTGTCATGCCCCTTGGTGCTACTGGTGAGATGTTGGATAATTGCCATGGCCCTTGGTGCTACAGGTGAGATGTTGGATACTTGCCTTGGCCCTTGGTGCTTCTGGTGAGATGTTAGTAAACTGCCATTCTCCTTGGTGCCGCTAGTGAGATGTTAGATAACTGCCATGCCCCTTGGTGCTACTGGTGAGATGTTAGATACTTGCCATTCTCTTTGGTACTACTGGTGAGATGTTAGATAACTGCCATTCTCCTTGGTGCTGCTGGTGAGATGTTAGATAACTGCCATTCTCCTTGGTACTACTGGTGAGATGTTAGATAACTCCCATTCTCCTTGGTGCTGCTGGTGAGATGTTCGATAACTGCCATTCTCCTTGGTGCTAATTTTGAAATGTTAGATATCTGTCATTCTCCTTGGTGCTACTGAGGAGATTTTAGATAACTGTCATTCTCCTTGGTGCTACTGGTGAGATGTTAGATAACTGTCATTCTCCTTGGTTCTACTGGTGAGATGTTAGATAACTGCCATTCTCCTTGGTGCTACTGGTGAGATGTTAGATAACTGCCAGGCCCCTTGGTGCTACTGGTTAGATGTTAGATAACTATCATGCCCCTTGGCCTATTTGTGGGATGTTAGGTAATTGCCATGCCCCTTGGTGCTACTGGTGAGATGTTAGATAACTGCCATGCCCCTAGGTGTTACTTGTGAGAGATAGCTGCCATGCCCCTTGGTGCTACTGATGAGATGTTAGATAACTGTCATGCCCCTTGGTACCACTGGTAAGATGTTAGATAGTTGCCATGCCCCTTGGTGCTACTGGTGAGATGTCAGGTAACTGTCATGCCTTTAGGTGCTACTAGTGAGATGTTAGATAACTGACATTGCCATTAGTGCTACTGTTGAGATGTTAGATAACTGCCATTGCCCTTGGTGCTGCTGGTGAGATGTTAGATAACTGTCATGCCTCTAGGTGCTACTAGTGAGATGTTAGATAACTGACATTGCCATTAGTGCTACTGGTGAGATGTTAGATAACTGGCATTGCCCTAGGTGCTACTGGTGAGATGTTAGATAACTGGCATTGCCCCTGGTGCTACTGGTGAGATGTTAGATAACTGTCATTGCCCTTGGTGCTACTGGTGAGATGTTAGATAACTGCCATGCCCCTTGGTTCTATTGGTGAGATGTAAGATAACCGCTGTGCCTCGACTCATATCCCTTTTAACCAAACTTTATGTGCTATTACATGTATAATGTTATTAAATAAATGTTTTCACATTGGCCTTGTTACAGGTCCGAGGTCTGTCGCACTTGCCCTTGGATGACTGTATTGGTCTACGGCTCGGGCCATCTCAACCCGGCGGGCTAGGCCCTGGCCCTTCTGTGGCGTCTGATCTGGGCCCGCATTGTTTGACACGGTACACGTTTTGGGGTTTCTGGTACTAAATGGGTTGATGAAACAGTCAAAGTCCCCTTTCAGGACCGAATTCCAGCCTCAACTCAGAGACAGTTGACCCATTACGAAAACACACCTATACAAATACATTACCAATTTTTTTTGGCCAAAAATTAGAAATTTTAAGATGAAAAATTGTGATATTTGCCTTATTTCTGCTCAAAACATAGATTGCGGGTATTCGATAGAACCGCCTCGACGAGGCGGTTCTATCGAGTACCCAAAATCTATGTTTTTGAGCAGAAATAAGAAAAATAATGTATACCCCCTTAAACCACAGTTTTACTATATAAAAATGGGGCATGAGGGGGTCAAACTTATATAGGCGTGTTCTCGTAATGCCACAGTGCTATCAGTACCTTGATCTTAATATTTCAGAGAAGAGAGCTTGACTGTCTGCCCTTTTCTTTTCTCTGTGAAATAAAAAAAAATACTTTGAAAATGCTGTCTGCTTTTCGTGATGGATTCAGTGGCGTTATCCACATAATCCAAGTAGTTCTGATTGCGACATTAACCCTTTTTGTATCCAATGGAATCTTCCACCGTATATATAGCAGTATGCCATTTCGAAATTTAGGGTTGTCAGGTTGTGTTTTCTTCAGAATTGATTTGGAAAATGGCTGAACTTATAGCAAACAGTGGAAGCCCTGTTCAGACGCCGCGTTCTGTGGCGTCTGACCTGGGCCTGCACTGTTTGCCAAGGTACCCCTTTAGGGGTTTCTGATACTTTTGTTTGTTTGATTTGAAGTTTAACGTCCCCGTCAACACTGTAAAGGTCATTTTGGAGACATTGCTTCCAATTTTGTGGGACTTTTACCCGACATTGAGATGTCGCCCAATGAAACCAATAGGGTTTATTAGCATGGACGGTCCGCCTCGCACCGCGGTTCCTTGACAGGCTTAGATCCTCTAAGCAGTTTACCAGTACTAGTGTGTGGGCCGGATTCAGCTCTGCGTGGAAGCATCATGCAGCCCATATATTTCTTCAAGCCCCTATGGGCGGAGGCGGTTCTCGTTTTAAATGGGTTAAACTTAAGAAAACTAATACTACTAATAATACAATGCATTCTTTTCTTTTGAAGCTTTATGTACTATTTAATAGACAGACCGCAATGAAATTTAAGGATTCGCAAGTATCGCAAAATGGTTTCGAATACTGCATCACAAAAACAGACCTGTATAATTCTGAGCCCCTTGAATCCCGATTTTATACTGTAAACTGGGGTTTACAGTGGTAAACCTCATTTTACTTATTTCTGATATAAAATATAGATTGTGGGTACTCGTAAGTACTGCCTTGATGAGGCGGTTCGAAGTTGTACCCTAAATATATTTTTTAAGCAGAAATAAGAAAAAATATCACAATTTTTCATCTGAAAATTTTCTTCTTTTTTTTTCAGTGTAAAATTTACAATGTATTTGAATAGGCGTGCTTTCGGAATGGTTGAGTGTCCTAAAATAAGACATTGGCAAAGAAAGGTAGATCAAGATCATTGTATTTCGAGATCCGGTCACCGCCCATCGCGGCTTGGAGAAATAGATTGGACTGCATGGTGCTTCCACGCAGAGCTGAAACTGACCGCACTAGAGTACTGGTATACCGTTTATAAGGACTAAGCCTGCCCAGGCAAAATGGTGTGAGTCGGACTGTCCATAGCATAGAAGCCTTTTGGATTCATTAGGAGGGCAGGACTTGAGATGTCATTTCATCTCAATGTTGTGTAAAAGCCCAATAAACTTAGAAGCAACGTCTCCAAAATGACGACCTAAATATTCTTGATGTAGACGTTAAGGGGAAAGGGAACACCTGGCAGATTTTTCCGCCTTTTTTCAAAAGCAGACCACTTTCGGGACTTCCTGTTCGCTTTTCTATAAGCTCTGTCCCGGAGAAAAAGGAGTCTACTCTTAAAAGAAAGAATTTGCTCCTCGGGAGCAAATTCTTTCCTTTAAGAGTTGACCCTTATTGACATGGGAGACAAAATACTGTTGCAGGAGTTGCCTCCCCGGAAGGTGTTCCCATTCCCCTTAAATCTCAATTCAAACAAAGAATTCCGAGATCAGACACGACAAAACGCGATATATGACGAGGCATTACGATAAAACGCCCGATTTGTTTGTTTGATTTGAAGTTTAACGTCCCCGTCAACACTGTAAAGGTCATTTTGGAGACGTTGCTTCCAACTCTGTAGGACTTTTACCCGACATTGAGATGAAATGACATATCAAGCCCTGTCGCCCAATGAAACCAGTAGGGTTTATTAGCATGGACTCGCACCACTTTGCCTGGTCAGGCTTAGATCCTCTAAGTGGTTTACCAGTACTCGTGTGCGGGTCAGTTTCAGCTCTGCTGGAAACATCATGCAGCCGTTACATTTCTTCAAGCCCCTATGGGACATTGAGATGAAATGACATCTCAAGCCCTGTCGCCCAATAAAACCAGTAGGGTTTATCAGCATGGAGTCGCACCACTTTGCCTGGTCAGGCTAATATCCTCTAAGCGGTTTACCAGTACTCGTGTGTGGGTCAGTTTCAGCTCTGCGTGGAAGCATCATGCAACCCATATATTTATTCAAGCCCCTATGGGACATTGAGATGAAATGACATCTCAAGCCCTGTCGCCCAATGAAACCAGTAGGGTTTGTAAGCATGGAGTCGCACCACTTTGCCTGGTCAGCCTTATATCCTCTAAGCGGTTTACCAGTACTCGTGTGCGGGTCGGTTTCAGCTCTGCGTAGAAGCCTCATGCAGCCCATATATTTCTTCAAGCCCCTATGGGCGGGGCCGATAACCCATGCGACATAGTGCATTTTTACATCCCTAAAACGGTCAATTTTCTGAAGAAAATTTGTGATATTCTTATTCATACTCTAAACATAGTGTGTGGGTACTCGTTAGAACCGCCTCATTGAGGCGGTTCTAACGAGTACTCATAACCTATGAACCGGTTCTTTTGTTTGTTTGATTTGAAGTTTAACGTCCCGTCAACACTGTAACGGTCATTTTGGAGACGTTGCTTCCAATTTTGTGGGACTTTTACCCGACATTGAGATGAAATGACATCTCAAGCCCTGTCGCCCAATGAAACCAATAGGGTTTATTAGCATGGACGGTCCGCCTCGCACCGCGGTTCCTGGACCGGCTTAGATCCTCTAAGCGGTTTACCAGTACTAGTGTGCGGGCAGGATTCAGCTCTGTGTGGAAGCATCGTGCTGCCCATATATTTCTTCAAGCCCCTATGGGCGGGGGCGGCCATGAGTCTAAGTCCAGACAAGTTCAAGACCATTTCTGCCCATCACTCGGTAACATCGACCCACCGGTGCTGACAGTGCTTTGATGATGATTGACGCATACAATACCTGTATAATGCTAAACTCCGTTCAGAAAATCTGAATCATAGATTTTTTCGTTTCTTCCTTATAATACCCATTTTAGCCCATACATCACTATGGGAAAGTTTTGGACCTGACTCTCCGCCGACTTCTCCAGCAAGTCGTATGCCTCTGTGACAGTCAGGAAAGGCTGTGATTATTTGGAGAAAATTGCAAAACAAAGAAATGAGACCACAGATTAAGTCCATTTGATGATAATTGTCAGGTAAAATAATTAATATTCAAATCCATGTTATGCACTTTATAAATAGGTATGCACTTACGACACACCTTACATTCGAATGGCTAGATAGAAGCTCACTAGGAACGGTGAGCCACTAGCGTGATGTGCTGTCAACAGTCGTCAAAATGAATTATACCGATATCAGATGTGGTGTCACAGCTAATGATTTTCCATATAATAATAATAATAATAATAATAAAAATAATAATAATAATCGACTTTATTTATAGAGGGTAAAGCACATTTAGTAAACACTTATCTTCCATGTGGCCCTCAAACCCCCCCCCCCCCCCCATGAAGTGATCGTGCAAATAAAATATAGACGCCCTTGTAATTTACAAGGGCAGTGACCACTTCTATATATGGTTTAAAAGAGTGTCTCAAACCTGTCAGAATGTCTTAGTCTGTGAACGGAAATTTAGATTTTGCAATCACAGCCCAGCAGGCACTCAACGTTGAACTAACGTTGAAAACGTTGTTTCAACGTTAGTTCAACGTTGAGTCAACGTTTTGTGCCTGCAGGGAGCCTTTCCTGGCTGTCGCAGAGGCAAACGACTTGCTGGAGAGTTGAGTTGAGTGTTTCAGTTTAACGTCCCACCAACAGCTAAGGTCATACGGAGACGGGACCTCGGTTTAAAGACTCATCCGAAAGTCTGGAGAAGCCCGGGATCGAACCTGCGACCCCTGGTTTACAGGGCGAGTAGCGTAACCACTCGACCACGGGGGCTTCTACTTGCTGGAGAAATTGGCGGAGCGGGAGGTCTACAACTTTCCCACAGTGATATATGGGCTAAAATGAGTATTAAAAGCGAGATACGAAAAAATCGATGATTCAGATTTTCTGAACCGCCTGCAGCTAGAAACCATATTAAAATTTGAAATTAGTCCTTGGTTATCATGCCGCCTGTTGTATTATTTTCGTTATGGTTGAACCACAATCCTGACCACTGCGGTCTCGCATGTCATCTCCAGACAGCAAATTATTGAATCTGACGCAAAAATGTTATCATATTACATAAAGTGTATGAGAATGCGAAAACACCCACGCACCGTAACACGCACATACGCGCCTACCACGCCGCATTCAACCTTGCGTTGACGCCCTTTTTATTATGAATAGTGTTCGTGTTTAAGGGCGTCAACGTTGATTATGCTGATCCAGTTTTTTTTGTGTGTGTACGTACGTGTGTGTGTGTGTGATTGTGTGTGTGTGTGTGTGTGTGTGTGTGTGTGTGTGTGTGTGTGTGTGTGTGTGTGTGTGTGTGTGTGTGTGTGTGTGTGTGTGTGTGTGTGTGTGTGTGTGTGTGTGTGTGTGTGTGTGATCAGGAAATCACTCCACATAATTCTGACCCCCTTGAACCCCACTTTTATATAGTAACGCCGGGGTTTACAGTGGTAAACCTTACTATTTTTCTTACTTCTGCTCTAAAATATAAATTGAGGCGGTACAAACGAGTACCCACAATCTCTATTTTGAGCAGAAATTAGAAAAAAAGTCACAATTTTTGCATCTCAAAATGTTCGTTTTTCGACGGTAAAGTTTACAGTGCATTTGTATTGGTCGCCCCCGCCCATCGAGGCTTGAAGAAATAGATGAGCTGCATGATACTTCCACGCAGAGCTGAAACCTACCCGCGCACGAGTAATGGTAAACCGCTTAGAGGATCTAAGCCTGCCCAGGTAAAGAGGTGCGAGTCGGCCCGTCCATGCTTATAAACCCTATTGGTTTCATTTGGCGGCAGGGCTTGAGAAGTCATTTCATCCCAATGTCGGGTAAAGGTCCAACAAAATTGGAAGCTTCGTCTCCAAAATGACCTTTACAGTGTTGACGGGGACGTTAAACCTCAAATCAAACAGACAAACATTTGTATAGGCGTGTTTTCGAAATGGCGTGTGTTTTGTTTGTTGATAAAAACGTTTAACGTCACGTTGAAGAATTTGTTTTCAAAGGGAGATCTTCTTCTTATTAACTCTTAAAATGCCAATCACAATAACTGTCGTCTGTTTTGTTGTCTACTGGTTACTTGAAAAAGCCTGTGCTGTAAACAGTATGACCCCAGATTTTAAACAGTCAACGAAAAATCTCTCATGTCCCAGGTATAGAGACGCTTAATCTGAAAAGCTTGTACAGTAGTGTGCGCATTCTGTTCAGTGTCTCAGATATTACACATGTACCCCATCCTTACGGTTGAAGACATTACGAAAACACGCCTATACAAATACATTGTAATCTTTACCGCCGGAAAAACGAAAATTTTAAGATGAAAAATTGTGATATTTTGCTTATTGTTGCTCAAAATATAGAATGTGGGTACTCGTTAGAACCGCCTCATTGAGGC
The DNA here is from genome assembly GCA_963580285.1 of Lucinisca nassula. Lineage (NCBI taxonomy): Eukaryota > Metazoa > Mollusca > Bivalvia > Lucinida > Lucinidae > Lucinisca > Lucinisca nassula. The sequence goes on along the minus strand of OY757016.1, from coordinate 1,664,464 downwards.
GGTTCTAACGAATACCCACAATCTACATTTTAGAGCAGAAATAATCAAAATAATGTTTACCCCCGTAAACCCCAGTTTTACTATATAAAAGTGGGGTTCAAGGGGGTCAAAATTATATAGGCGGGTTTTCGTGATGAATCACCTTGTAAACCAGGGATTGCAGGATCGATCCCGGGCTTCTCCAGACTTTCAGATGAGTCTTTAAACCGAGGACCCGCTCCGTATGACCCAAGTTGTTGGTGAGACGTAAAACTCAAACACTCATTCCCTACGGTTGATGAATTCGCACATTCAGACCTGCGTTCTTGATCACTCGGCGCAGAGAACGTAAGAACGTGTACCCTGTGACACGGTCTAATTATGATGTAGCGTTTCAGTAGTAATAGAATGATGAATTAATATAAAAACAAACAAACTGTTTACTTAAAATGAATAAAAGTCCTAATTACTTTATTTTGTATCATTCATCATTCAAAACAATTTCTTTCTTTTAGTTCTAGTCGGTAGGCTTCATGTACTATTAGGCTAATATCCTTGATACGGACTTGAGCATTACCCTACGAATGGTAGGGATCAATTAATGTTTAACCCTTATCCTGCTGTTCACGACAACCCCTACCTAAGCAAAAAGTGTAGATCCAGATCAGATGGATTCTGAAGCCATCTGATCAGGTTCTACACTGTTTGGCATTCAATTTATGTTTGATGCAATAAATTACATCAAGTAGTTTGATTTGTTGTTAGACAGAAATGGGTGTGGCTTAAATGAATATTCAGCAAGAGAAGGGTTAAAGGCCAAGATGATAGTGTTTTAATCCACCTGAAGTCCGAATACTAGAGGGGTGACAACAAGCCACCTTACCAATACACAGATACGGATAATCTTTGTTGAAACAGGCATTTCTTGTTGAAACAGACAACATTTTTGGTTTTGTATAGCTTTACTTGAGGGCATTCTTGCTGACTGTTTAGCCTTTGAGAGCATTCTTGCTGACTGTCAACATGGTGTCCTAAGTCAAAAGTCTTACGAAACTCAACTTGTTCAATTTCACCATGACATTGTGAGCAATCTGGACGGGGCCATAAACGGTGGCAACAAACAGACTGACCTGATCATCGTGGACTTCGCCAAGCCCTTTCACAAGGTTGAAGGTACCTCACAGAAGGCTATTATACAAACTTGACTACTATGGGATAGGAGGATCCACACATATGTGGATAAGCTCATGGCTCTCTGGGCGCTCACAACAAGTTGTACTTGACGGCAAAGCGTCTGATCCAGTCCCTGTTTACCTGGAGCCCCACAAGGTTCGGTCCTTGGACCGGGTCTCTGCTTGGTTTTCATCAATGATCCCCCTAATAATATCAGGTCATCGGACCCTTTGTTTGCTGATAATTGTGTCCTGTATAGGAACATATATTTTCCTTCTGAGTGTCTTATTTTACAAGATGACCTGGATCAACTTGCACAGTGGGAGGCCGATTGGCAGATAAAGTTCAATGTGGCCAAATATCACTCAATGAGGGTGTCACGACACCCTCCGGGCGAGCCAATTAAGTTTCTCTATACACTTCATCAGCAAATTTTGGAGCACTTCCAATCCACCAAATACCTTAGTATCACCATCACTGACGATCTTGAATGGGGTCAACATATCTCTGAGATATCATCTAAACCCAGTAGGCACACGACGTAATTGTGACGTCAAATCGACGTCGGTACGACGTCATGACGTTTATGCAACGTCACTTCGACGTCGGTGCAACGTCATGACGTTGCACCGACGTCGAATTGACGTTGCCATAGCGACGTGTGCCTGCAGGGAAGCAACTCTGACTTTAGGATTCCTTAGACGTAATTTGGCGTTTGCACCTATGCAGACAAAGGGTTGCATATAAAACATTGGTTCGCCCTCAACTTGAATATGCATCACCCATTTGGCATCCCTATGTTAAAAGTCAGACTTACCAGGTGGGGAAGGTGTAGAGGACAGCTGTCCAATGGCGAAATATCCGGCGATGGCGAAATATCTTGAACTACATACCTTGTTCAAGATAACGTCATATCGTCTAATGCATAAAAGCCTTCTAGTTTCATTGGGCGGCAGGGCTTGAGATTTCGGGTAAAAGTCCCACAAAATTGGAAGCAACGTCTCCAAAATGATCACATAGTGTTGACGGGGACGTACTACCCAAATTCAAACAAACAAACAAAATACCCATTGGGTGGGGGTGCAGTTTGTGAACAGGCTGATCTAAGACATAGCTGAGCATTCATCTTCAAAGGCCCCTTCTCGCACGCCTATATAATTTTGACCCCCCTCCCTTGAACCCTACCTTTATATAGTAAAAATGGGTTTATTATTTCTGATCAAAACATAGATTGTTGGCACTCGTTAGGACCGCCTCATCTAGGCAAACGAGAAGTATCACGAGTGCCAACAATGATGTTTTGAGCAGAAATAAGAAAATATGGCCTTTTTTTTTTTTTTTTTTTTTTTTTTTCATCTTAATATTTGTGATTTTTTGGCGGTAAAATTTACACGGTATTTGTATTGGCATGTTTTCGTGATAGCGACACAAATTAAGCCATTATATATTTCATATAGGAGGTTTTAGGAATTCCCTTTATGACGTCATTCTTGCGCATGCGCAAAGTACTGGCCGTCAATTGAAACGGCCATCGCTATTCAAATGTATTGGCGGAACTTAAAATGGTAACAATATTCAGACATTTTGAGAGAAAATATACCCGTTTTCATTGAAATAATGCCTCGAGAAGGAAAGAATGATATTTCGCTTTTATTACCGAAATTCATTTATCCTAAATCCGTTTTTAATTGGCGAAAATCTTTTCGTGAATGACCCATGTCAATGGCTTGATACCTTTATTCACGAAAGCTTACTTACAAAATAAGTTTTTGCGTAACTGTCGTTTTATTCGCTATCCAAGTCTATCTATCTATCTATCTATCTATCTATCTATCTATCTATCTATCTATCTATCTATCTATCTATCTATCTATCTATCTATCTATCTATCTATCTATCTATCTATCTATCTATCTATCTATCTATCTATCTATCTATCTATCTATCTACCTACCTACCTACCTACCTACCTACCTACCTACCTACCTATCTATCTATCTATCTATCTATCTATCTATCTATCTATCTATCTATCTATCTATCTATCTATCTATCTATCTATCTATCTATCTATCTATCTATCTATCTACCTACCTACCTATCTATCTATCTATCTATCTATCTACCTATCTATCTATCTATCTATCTATCTACCTATCTATCTATCTATCTATCTATCTATCTATCTATCTACCTATCTATCTATCTATCTATCTATCTATCTATCTATCTATCTATCTATCTATCTATCTATCTATCTATCTTTAGAAATATGTCCAACGATCTGTCTACATGTGCAATTTAAATGTCCATACTGACAGTCGAAATAAACTTATGAGTAGACTGACGGAGGGGCGTTGAGTCAATGTTGGTTCGACGTCACGCAGTCGACACCCACTCCAACTCACTTCATTGTCACATGACCGTTGGCACGAGAGAGAGACAGAGAGAGAGACAGAGAGAGAGAGAGAGGTTTGGCTGACAAACTGACAGTAGACAGACAGACAACACACAGACCGACTGAATGAATGATTGACTAACAGACAAACGGACGGACTGTTAGACAGACAAATAAACATACTGAGTCGAAAAAACAACAACCAATGAGTGGACTTACAGACGGGCGTCGAGTCAACGTTGGCTCGACGTCATGCCGTAGACAACCACTCCAAATCACTTCAATGTTACGTGACCGTTGAGATGAGAGAGCGGTTTGATTGATCCCTGTATCAAAGAAGCCCATAACCCTTTTTGTACCAAATGGAATCTTCCTCCTTATATATAGCAGGGGTCATTTTCAAAATTAAGGGGTGTCAGGTTGTGTTTTCTTCAAACTTTATTTGGAAAATGGCCGAACTTTTTGCAAACAGTGTAGGCCCCGATCAGACGCCGCGTTCTGTTGCGTCTGATCTGGGCCTGCACTGTGTGTCACTTACCCCTTTTGGGGTTTCCGGTACCAAATGGGTTAATGTAGACCTAATGACTGGGCAGGTTGAACCAATCTACAAATCTACCATATTTTACTGTAAAATCTTGCACTTGCGAAGGAGTGTTTCATTTTTATGCACTGAAAGGGTGTTCTATGTTTGTTTTGAATTTAATGTTCCAATCCCACTGAGTCTTGATGGGTCCGAGCACTGGGCAAATGACATTTTATTAATCGCCAACGCAACGTTCTGACGTTTCATCGACGTTGCAATGTCAAATTCAATGCATCCCTTTGAAATTGGTTTGATGTAGACACGACGTTGTTGACACGCTACATGTCGGTTGACGTGGCGTCATTTAACGACAAACTGTAATTTACATTTGCCTGCGCTCGCTAATTGATGGTGCACTGAGAGAGAGAGAGAGAGAGAGAGAGAGAGAGAGAGAGAGAGAGAGAGAGAGAGAGAGAGAGAGAGAGAGAGAGAGAGGACCCTGTTGGGTCGTATGTGCAATATATCATTTTCGTAATGCAAATTTCCCACGTGTGAGACGCCAAGTTCTGCAACGGAAGGTCAGGTGGTTTTTCTCCGGGTACTCCGGTTTTCGCCCACCTCTGATTAACGATCGGCTCGATATGAGTGAAATAATCTTGAAAGGGTCGTAAAACCCAAACCAAAAAAAAAAAAAAAAAATGCAAATTTCACATCTGGCGGCATATCGGTGTTTCTCCCTTTATCTTACATTAGAATTCGCCAAAAGTTTAAAAGAATTCCACTGTTTTACGCTGTAATTAACACTTTATCTGTCCCATTGCCTTTGAAGCAATACGACAGATGACGGCCAGGGCTTTTCCCGTTCTATTTTTAGAACCGAAAGTACGTCACGAAAAAAGCTCCTATATCATTTTGTTTTCACTGATATAAGCTCTCTTCAATAATGTCTTTAATGAATAGATTACAAGGTGCAATAAATTTGTCTCTCATTGCTTTCGCCCTTCACATCCGTAATACGTCATTTGTTTAGACGTTAAGTGTGTTTACCTATTTACACAGGAGACAGTGACGCCCAAGTGTAGGCAACACATCCATATAAAATCAAATATTTTAAACAGGCATTTCATTATTTTTCGTCTAGGACATATAGCTAGCGGAACGCATCCGTAACTTGAAAAATATTTATTTCTTCTTTCAAATTATAAGTTACAGCCTTATTCTATAGACAGAAGATATAATTAAAAATGGAAACTTTATTAGTATATTCAATATTCATTTATTTTCTAATCTTACCGATATGCATCGCAGACGATCCAAACTTGTGCGCAACCGGAAAATACCGAATTATTCCGAAGTCTGATTGCAAGGGATATTATTTTTGCCTGTTTGGGAAGGCTGTTGACATGCCCCCATGCGGCCCTGGGGCAGTTTTCAGCCGCCACTACCACGTGTGTGTGAGGAAAGGGAGTATTTACGATGACTGCGCCGCCGGGGAAGTTGATATTCCAGAAAGTAAGTAATCTGTTACCTAATATTTTGCACCTCCGGCCATTGGGGCTTCAAAAATAGATTTGACTGCATGGTGTTTCCGCGTAGAGCTGAAACCGAACTAACTTAATTGGGAACTGTTATACCGCTAAGGGGGTATCGACCTGCCCAGAAAAAAAAAGTGGTTCGAATCGGACCGCTTCTTAAACCATAGCGGTCTTTGTGGGCTGTTGGGCATGGTGGGCTGTTGACCGTCTAAAAGATGTGATTCTAATGTTGTTTATTTTAAATGAAACTTTGTCAGATTTCCCGACGGGACTCTTCTTGTTGTATGTGTTTCGGTTGTGAACTATTATTATTATTATTATTTTTATTATTTGGTTTTCATTGATTTTGTCTATTGCACCTTGATCACCTCTTCTCATCACGAAAACACGCCTATATAACTTTGACCCCCTTGAACCCCACTTTTATATAATAAAACTGGGGTTTCCGGGGGTATACCTTATTTTTCTTATTTCTGCTCTGAAATATAGATTGTGGGTACTCGTTAGAACCGCCTCGATGAGGCGGTTCTAACGAGTGCCCACAATCTATATTTTGAGCAGAAATAAGAAAAATATCACAATTTTTCATCATAAAATTTTCATTTTTACGGCGACCAAGGTGGCAATGTATTTGTATAGGCGTGTTTTCGTAATGTTTGACAGAGGGAGCTGGATGCTGTGCTGTTTGTGACTTCCCCAACCCCCCCCCCCCCCCCCCCTCCCTCCTTTTATTTTTTTTTTTTTTTTGTTTTGTTTTGTTTTGCTTCCCTCATTGTTAGTCTTGGGGCCATTGGTGGGCTGTTATCTTTGATTATGGTTTATCCTGGGTGTCTATTTGACATGGTGTTTCATCTCAATGTCGAGTACTCCGGAATCATAGTGACTTAACCAGTCTCGGAGGGGACGTAACTCTTCAACACATGCAAAAAAGAAAATTAATATTTTTCCTCTTGCAGACGGCATTTTATTCAATTTTTTGGCGTCGAATGTTTCACAAACGTAAAATTACACTTGTATATATAAATTCGGACAGACGACCAAGAAATGGGTAAGCTGTGAATTAAGGCGATAAATATACAGGATTCCGGAGTTATGGTTCTTCCTGATCACTTGATTCTTTGTTTTATTTAACGGCCCTTTCATTATTATTTCCATAATTTCGAGCTTATCGTTAATCAGAGGTGGGCGAAAATCAAAGTACTCGGAGAAAAAAACCACATGACCTTCCGTTGCAGAACTTGGTGTCTCACATGTGATCCGAGCGAGGTTCGAACCACAGCGGGATGAGACCTAATGATTAACTCAGTGCTTTAATCCACTAGACCACGGTGGCCTGTCCACTGGACAAATAGAAATTTTCCTTGAAATTTGCAGAAAGTACCTATTTGTCAAATCAACTTCTTTTTATTACACCAAATCTATTCTCGCCCAATCACAGGGTAGTTTACTTTCAAAATACACCCCTGCATCTTCATATAAGCTTCCTTGCTAACCAGTCTGTGACCATCAGGTGGACTGGTCTGCGTAATTAAAATCCTTTTTTTTAAATTCAGCTTCGGGCCATTATTGTCCATACTTTTCAGAAACAAATTTTGGATACTCCTAGGAACCACCTTTTTGAGATGTTCCTAATGAGCGCCCGCAATTTTTATTTGGACAAGAAATAAGAAAAAAGATCAAACATTTTCATCCTAAAAACCGTCATTCTTAACTTTAGAGCTAGTATTTTACAGTTCTTTTGATATGAAACCCGCCTTTTTAGCTCATGTGTGAGTTATCGCAATGGAACGGTGCACTTTCTTACTGAAAACATTAAACATATCTGAGTGAGTGAGTGTTTGAGTTTTACGTCCCACCAACAGCTAAGGTCATACGGAGACGGGACCTCGGTTTAAAGACTTATCCGAAAGTCTGGAGAAGCCCGGGATCGATCTTGCGATCCCTGGTTTACAAGGCGAGTAGCGTAACCACTACACCACGGAGGCTTCTAAAACATACCTAAACAAAAATAAACACCCTCTGGTCAACCCACCACGAAAACACTCCTATATAATTTTGAACCCCTTGAACCCCACCTTTATACAGTACAACTGGGGTTTACATGGGGTATACCTTATTTTTCTTATTTCTGCTCTATAATATAGATAGTGGATGCTCGTTAGAACCGCCTCGATGAGGCGGTTCTAACGAGTACCCACAATTTATATTTTGAGCAGAAATAAGAAAAATGTCACATTTTTTTATCTTAAAATTTTCGTTTTTTTCGGAGGTAAAGTTTATAATGTATTTGTATAGCCGTGTTTTCGTAATGCCAAAAAAGGATGTACACTGACATTAAACATACATGTTAATATGATCATGATTGAGGTTTTGCAATAGAAATACATGTACATTGTATACATTGCATTTTATTAATCTTCACAGAGCCACTCACGATAGAGGAACAGTGTGAAAACGGTGCTACAGTGATACCCCACCCGTCAGAATGTCAAACATACTACAACTGTAGTCTACGTTACCAACATGTACCTCGTTACTTTGAACAACATATGCAAGAATGTCAGTATCCAAGACTGTTTAACACACACTCAAAGAAGTGCGAGCATTTTGAAACGGTGGATTGTGGCAAAAGAAAAGAGACGACAGATGGATGTGAGTAATTATTACGAAAAGATGCCTATACAAATACATTGTAAATTTTTCACCGAAAAAAATGTGATATTTCCCTTATTTCTCCTCAAAATATAGTTTGTTGGTATTCGTTAGAACCACCTCATCGAGGCGGTTCTAACGAGTACCCACAATCTATATTTTTGAGGAGAAATAAGAAAAATAAGGTTTACCGCCTGTAAACCTGTTTTACTGTATAAAAGTGGGGTTCAAGGGGGTCAAAATTGTATAGGTGTGTTTTCGTGATGTATGAATTATATACTACTCGAACTTCGCTAAGTATCAACAATTGGAAACTCTCAATATAAACTGTTAAGAATAGAAGTAGAGGCAATGATCAGGAATCGATACAATCAACTCACAGCTCCCATCAGAGACGCCAAAGGGAAAGAAACACAATGAAGCAACATACTCCAACGGAAACGCCAACAGCGGAAAGCCAAAAGGACAGTTGCTTTCCCACAAAATGGCCAATTGGCTATCCAAAATAAAATCATATAAGCGACACAAACACCAAAACCGACACAAAACCGCGACAGAAGAACCGCCTTGGAACGGTCAGCGGAAACGAATTCCACTGTGGGGGCTTCAATCGATTTACAAATGTAAAAATGTAGAGCCAGAATGTATAGCTAAACGTGTCTTTCAGCACGCTTATTGAAACACCGGAGCATGTTACAAACGATAAACAAATCTTGCCCATAATTCAAGTTTATCATATGACGTCGCGTCTGAGAGAGTAATAACGCCATGTAATATTTTCGATAATCCACTGGTGGATTAAATATGCAAATTAGCTAGATACGTCCCGTAACGTTACATGTACAACGTCCTTAACGACATAGCGTTTACACTTGGCAGAATATTGACATTTTTTGGTAAACAATCGTGAATAAAATACGTTTTAAATGGCATATGATAAATAGAATCTTGCACTCGTGCTCATGTATTATTAAATTTATTAAACTCGTTGAGGAAAAGGCATAAAATGCTCGGCAAAGCTTCGCATTTTATCCCTTTTCCTCAACTCGTTTAATAAATCCAATAATACATGAACACCCATGTAAGATCCTCTATTTTCGTAACAAACATTGCAAATTCTATATAAAATATACGAGTACACTATCAGTTTATGAAATAAAGCATAATTTAAACGCAAGCTATGAGTAAAGCCTACAAGACTTGCACGAGCACGAAGCATGCGCACGTAGACTCAGATCAGCCTGCGCATCCGCGCAGTCTGATCCGAGTCTTCACTGTTCAAAGATAGAATGATATAATAATTATGACCAGAATGGCTTAATAAACAGGCTGATCTGAATTGCTGGTGAAAAAGGTTTTATTGTAGGTACTGCCACACCCTGGCCCCCGCCCATCTGGGCTTGGAGAAATAGATTGGGCCGCATGATACTTTCACACAGAGGTGAAACCGACCGTTAACGAGTACTGGTAAACCGCTTAGAAGGTCTAAGCCTGCCCAGGCAAAGTGGTGCAAGTCGAACTGTCCATGCAAATAAACCTTATTGTATTGGTTTTATTGGGCGGCAGGGATTGGGGTGTCTTTTCATCTCAGTGTCGGGTAAAAGTCCCATACATTCGGAAGCAATGTCTCCAAAATGACCTAAATAGTGTTGACCGGGACGTTAATCAAGCAAGCAAGTTGCCAACCCTACCGCGATTTGATTGATTGATTGTATTGGAGTTTAACGGCCCAGTCAACACTATTTATGTCATTGTTGAGTCGGTTTGTTCACCTATTCACACTTTCCTGGGCAGGCTTATACGTAAGTGGTTAACCAGTACAGTGCACATTCGTTCGCCAGAAACTAACAACTGCCCTTCTTGAATCAGTGGCAGGGAGAGAATGACCGTAGAAAAGATTTCATGATCAATCTCCACGAAAGAATGTTGCCGACCCCGGCGGGAGTCGAACCCGCGTCCTCCTGATCACCAGTCAGACGCGCATCCGACTGAGCTACCGAGGCCGGCGAAGCCAGATTTTAGGGATGGCTGTTTTTTATTACATGTACGGTAATGATCTAAAGTATTGGGAAAGATATGCCTGAGCAAACAGTGCAGCCCCGGATCAGACTGCTCCTCTACACTGTTTGCAATTCGGACTTCATCTGAAGGATTCATTACTCGATCGTGAAACAAATTCGTTAAAATTTTAGGAGAATTACAGCTAAAGGCGTCCGAATTCTTGGAATTTTACGGCAATCGCTTTACTAAATGTAGAAATTGCTCTAAGAAGGCGAAAACACAAATTTCACATTTTTTAGAGATTTGGCAAGAATGCATTACGTCTACATGTACTCAGTTATATTTCAAGCCCCCACCCATAGGGGCTTGAAGAAATATATGGGCTGCATGATGCTTCCACGAAGAGCTGAATCCGGCCCGCACATTAGTACTGGTAAACCGCGTAGAGGATCTAAGCCTGTCCAGGAACCGCGGTGCGAGGCGGACCGTCCATGCTAATAAACCCTATTGGTTTCATTGGGCGACAGGGCTTGAGATGTCATTTCATCTCAATGTCGGGTAAAAGTCCCACAAAATTGGAAGCAACGTCTCCAAAATGACCTTTACAGTGTTGACGGGGACGTTAAACCTCGAATCAAACAAACTCAGTTATATTTCACTGCAATAAAATTAAAAACAAGCTACTCAGGCCAAAGTAAAGAAGTCATGCAAAGAAGGATGAGACATGAAGACACAGACATGCACGCTCGCGCACACAGCAGTTTCATTTGTAATCAAAGTTAAAATGTGAGGTTATGGGTTTCACATTGTGACGATGGACATGAATACATGTGCATCACGTGAACAAGTCCGTGAATTGAAGACCCCCCTATACCCCACATTATATAGAGAAAACTGGGGTTTTCAGGGGTATACATTATTTTTCTTATTTTTGCTCCAAGACATAAGTTGTCGGTACTCGTTAGAACCGAGTCTTTTTAAGAAAAATATCACGGATTTTCTTTGAAAAAGTAGCCATTTTGGAGATGTGAAAAAATGCACTATATCGCACGGGTGTGTTATCGTAGTGTATAGGCAGACTCGATAGCTCAGTGGTTAGCGCGTTCGACTTATGATCGAGAGGTTGTGGGTTCTAATCCGGCCGTCGGAGGCGAGGTGTGTCCTTGGGCAAGACACGTAATGCCACTGCCTAATTCCATCCATATGTAAATGGGTAGCAGTGGTATAAAAGTCACGACCTCTCTCGCGCGAGCGTGATAACATCCGGAATGAGTGTTCGAGAGCGATATAAATAAGCTTGAAGAAAATCGAACTAAAATGAATTAGTATAAATATAGTGCTCGTGTATGGTGTTGTGAAGTCGCATAGACGGCATCTTCGTGTATTTTCAGGCGAGTATCGTGCAAATCGGTGTTCATCAGCTCACTGCATACCCTGTCGAGTCCGTATTCCCTCCTGCACAGGCAAACCCGACGGAATTCATGCTCACGATGACAGACCTTGGTCGCCATATTTTATCACGTGTTACAAGCAGCGATCAACGTCAATGGACGTTTGCCCTCCCGACAGCGATGGTCGAACACAGCTGTTCCACATGGGCATAAAAAAATGCGTACCGTTGGACATGGTTCCTCGGGAGCATGGTGGAACAATGCCGAACTGTGAAGAAAAGGACGATGGAAATTACCTTGACGACGCGGGAAGATGTAATCAGTTTACAGTTTGCAGATCGGGCGGGATTGAAGAGATTGTGAAATGCAAAGAGGGCGAGGTATTTGACGCCTTGAAAGAAGAATGCATGGAATATGAAAAAGCCTGTGGACCATGTGGTGGATTGAACAACTGGTAGGCTCATATTAATTCTTTATTGCTGAAACTTTCAGTATGCTTGTTAACCCTTGTCCTGCTGATCCCGGATATGTCTTACCTTTCAAACAATGAAGATCCCGATCAGATGGCTTCAAAAGAAGCCATCTGATCAGGATCTTCATAGTTTGTCATTCTGCTCATGAATTTGTTGCAATAATTTGCATCAAGTAATCTGATTGGTTGATAATCAGAAGCGGGTGTGGCACAAATAAATATTCAGCAGGTCAAGGGTTAAGCAAATCTTTGGCAGCACTGGTGGGTCAATTGTCTCTGAGAATTAGTTTCAATATTTTATCCTGAGCAGTGACTTTGACTTCTTAGCTGATCCCATCAGTTGGACGCCAAGTTCTGTAACGAAAGGTCAGGTAGTTTTTCTCCGGGTACTCCAACTTTCGCCCGTCTCTGATTACTGGTAAGTTTGATAAAATGAAATAATCCTGAAAGGGTCGTGAAACCGAAAACAACAAGAACAACAAGAAAAAAACAACAACACTCAGTTCCTGTTGTTTAAGCAAACAGTGTCGACTCTGATCAAACGTCGCTTTCTGTGACGTATGTTGTTGGTGTATACTAATTGCCTAGCCCAGCACATGGCTCCCGTCCACGTTTAACAGATAACTCTCTATACATAGCACGGACAACACAGCGACAAAAATATCTCGGCTATATAGAGGATCTTACATTAGTGTTCATGTATTACTGATTATTTTTTTTTAAAACGAGTGGAGGAAAAGGGATAAAATGCGAGGCTTTGCCGAGCATTTTATCCCTTTTCCTCGACGAGTTTAATAAATTAAAGCATCGCATTTTATCCATTTTCTTCGAAAAGTTTATAAATTCAACAATAGAGCCACGCAGTTTATCCCTTTTCCTCAACTCGTTAATATATGAGCACGAAACCAAGAATGTTTATCAAATGAGCTCCGCCAAGCGAATTTGGGTCTTCGAGCATTCCGTCATGACAAATTTTAACTGCGCATGCCCAGCCATTCAGAGGGGCCAGGGATATGGCTTTCTTACTGAAGGTTCCTCTCGATTCACTGCTTGTATGAGCGAGCAGTGAAGGTTCTGGCGAGACTGCGCGGATGCGCAGGCTCGTCTGAACCTTCGCTGCTCGCATAGGCGATAAGTACCAAAATCGCTTGGCGGGGCCCATATGACATTTAAAGCACATTTTATTTGCGATTGTTTGACAAAAATGTCAATATTCCGTCATTAGTAAACGCGACGTCGTTAAGGACGTCGTACATGTAACATTACGGGGCGTATCTAACTAATTTGCATATTTAATTCACTAGTGGATTATCGAATTTATTACATGGCGTTATTACACTCTCAGAGGCGACGTCATATGATAAATAGAAATAATCATTATCTGCATATCGTGACAACGCTGTTTGCCCGAAACAGCTTCCCAGCCAGCAAAGAATGCCAGCCCAACGACGGCCGTCAGCGATACGACGTTACAACGTCGTATCGCTGACGGCATGACGTTGGCCCGCTGTTTTAGCTTGCTTTGATTATTGATCAATTATACTCACGTGGATATTCGCAGTATATCTCACATTCATCAATACTTCGGGGCTATAGCCAAAATAGAAGTGGAGGCAATGATCAGGAATCGATACAATCAACCCACAGCTCCCATCAGAGACACCAAAGAGAAAGACATACAAACATACAACAACAGACCCTAATGGATACATCAATAGCGGAAAGCCAAAAGGACAGTTACTTTCCCACAAAATGGCCAATAGGCTATCCAAAATAAAATAACATAAGTGACACAAACACCCAAAGACAAACCATAACAAAAATAAACCGCGACAGAAGAACCGCCTTGGAACGGTCAGCGGAAGCGAATTCCACTTGGGGGCTTAAATCGATTTTACGTGGCCACAAGCAGTCGACACAAACATGACAAAACAAGGTCGTGACATAAATGAAAACAACGCTGACGTATAAGTTATATGATTGAATGAACAATATCAATGAGTGCAACGTGCGATTCATTAGGGTTATTATTTTTCATTACGTTAACACGCCCGTGTAATGTAAACTCCTGTATAAAAAACACATTTCGTATTGTGAAAAGTAGGTTTTACGAGGGTATAAATTATTTCCCCTGTTTTTGTTCAGAAACAAAGATTCTGGATACTCGTTAATATCGCCTCTAAGAGGAGGTTCTAACGAGTATCCAAAATCTCAATGCTTGCAGCAGAAATAAGGAAAATACAGATTTTAATATTCACACGGCCTAATGTTTGAGTTTTACATCCCACCAACAACTAAAGTCATGTGGGGAAAGGTTCTTGGTTAAATAGATTGGTCCAAAAGTCTGGAAAAACTCGGAATTCATCATATTGTGAATCTGAAAGTCAATTATAAACGGTTGCAAACTGAAGTAACCAAAGAAAAATCACCTGGCTCCGAGGTTATAAAACTTTTTTTCATGCTCAACTCTGCTGAGCATGAAATTTGTAATGCTCATAACTATTAAAATACAGACAAATCAGGCAATTTTCCGGCTCAAATCAGCACAAAAAGTCATTTATCCTGCTCATAAATTTTAAAATGCCAATAATGAAAAAAGTTTTATAACCTCGGGGCTAGACCTCGCGTAGACTTAATTTGACTACTCACATATGACTCTGTTGAGACTCGAACCAACAGTGGTAAAACGTACATGGATTTTATCTTGTTCACAAAACCTCTGAATTATGTACATGTATAGATGCCTCCGTGTTGTAGTGGATTAGCTACTTGCCTAATAAAGCAGGGGTCGTGGGTTCGATCCCGGCTTCTCCAGACTCTCGGATTAGTCTTTAAACCGAGGTCCTGTCTTCGTATGACCTCAGCTATTAGTAGGACGTAAAACTGAACACACACACACACACACACACACACACACACACACACACACACACACACACACACACACACACACACACACACACACACACACACACATGTACATATATTCCTGCCTTTAACGCAGGGACCCACAAGGAATCCTCAGTGTTCAACCTATCAGTTTATTCATTTTGTTTAATCTCTGTTCGATTTTAAGTGGCAAAACGTAACAATTGCAACATCTTCCTGGACATGTGAAGATAAGATTTTATCATATGACGTCGCGTCTGAGAGTGTAAAAACGTCATTTATCACATATTCAGTACTATATTTAACAAGATAACCCATGTTTTGCATGTGTGATAATGCTTGTTACCATTTCCGGTTATCAGCCCGCCCGGTCTGATAACCGGAAACTGTGTATTTTGAACGGACAGCGGTTATCAGCCTACTCATGACGTTACTGTGACGTTGCCAATTACATGACGTAACGCGAATAGTTAGGCGTGACGTTACGCGCTTTTTTGCTTGAATCACGCTTTTTATCACATTTTTTTTTTTTCAATTTATGAACGTCAAACACAGTAAGAATAGGATCTGAATATGCGATAAACAAATTATAACATGGGGTTTTGGTTATCGCCCTCTGTATCAACCCTCGACCATTATCTGCCCTCAGGCTAAAGCCTTCGGGCAGATAATGGGGTCTCGGGTTGATACATCGGGCGATAACCAAAATCCCATGTGATAATCTCTAAGTATTATTTTCGATAATCCACTAGTGGATTAAATATGCAAATTAGCTAGATACGTCCCGTAACGTTACATGTACGACGTCCTTAACGACGTCGCGTTTACTAACGGCGGACTACTGACATTTTTGTAAACAATCGTGAATAAAATGCGTTTAAAATGTCATATGATAAATAGAATCTTGCATTCGTGCTCATGTATTATTGAATTTATTAAACTCGTTGAGGAACAGGGATAAAATGCTCGGCACAGCCTCCCATTTTATCCCTTTTCGTCATCTCGTTTAATAAATTCAATAATACATGAACACTCATGTAAGATCCTCTATTTACATGACGTTTACAAGTCCTGTGAAATGAACAGCATTGTATCCCCCACTAAACATAAGAAGTTACTCTTTTGAACCGTCTCTATCAGGCAGTTCTAATTTATATTTGGAGTGCTATAATGGAAAATCTCACAATTCTTGTCAAGAAAAACAAACTTTAAAATTATTTCACGTGATTTTCTTGAGATTTTGGTGAATTTTATTTTGCCAGTTTGCACATCTCTCTCAGTGATTTACAATTGTACTGTCACGTTAACAAATCCGTGTTATGAATACCCCTATAAACCCCACTTTATACAGAGAAAACGGGGGTTCAAAGTGGGTGTACATTATTTTCCTTTTCGCCCCCCCCCCCAAGATATAGGGTGTAAATACTCGTTAGAACACCGCCTCAATGAGGCAGTTCTAACGAGCATCCGCAGCCTATGTCATACAGTGTGGGTACTCGTTAGTCGTGCAGGCACCTTGCGGCAACCTTGCGATATCAGCACGAGGACTGTACGGGCACCGTACGGTCATCCAAAGAGCCTGCATGTACGATCGTCGTACGATTGTTTTAGCCCAAATTTCCAGCAAAAATCAACCTATGTTTGGAGTTAAAATAAGGAAAATATCACAGAATTTAACCAGTAAAAAGACCGTTTTGGAGAAATAAGAGTGCACAATGAGGCGGTTCTAACGACCACACATACCTATGTGTGCAGTATAAACAAGAAAAATATGACACTATTTCACCGGAAAAGGAGCCGTTTCGGAGAAATAAGCGAATGTACTATGTCACACGGATGTGTTATCGTTATGATAAAATTGTTTCTTTTTTTTTCTTTTTTTTTTTTTAAACATTATTATTAGTATTCATATATTGTGTTTTCAGTTAGTTCCGGATCTTAAGACAGACGAAACTAATGAATGATTGGCTGCGTAGACAGTTCACCAAAAGGCGGATTAATCTACATTTTATTGATACGGGAAGTTTATGATTCGCCGGATATGTTATTGGGATTGGAATTTCCAGTAATGGACACTCATTACGATTTGTTTTGATTTGTTTGATTTGAGATTTAACGTCCCCGTCAACACTGTAAAGGTCATTTTTGAGAAGTTGCTTCCAATTTTGTGGGACTTTTACCCGACATTGAGATAAAATGACTTCTCAAGCCCTGTCGCCCAATGAAACCAATAGGGTCTATTAGCATGGACGGTCCGCCTCGCACCGCGGTTCCTGAACAGGCTTAGATCCTCTAAACGGTTTACCAGTACTAGTGTGCGGGCCGGATTCAGCTCTGCGTTGAAGCATCGTGCAGCCCATATATTTCTTCAAGCCCCTATGGGCGGGGGCTGGACATCCATAACGAAAACACGCCTATATAAATTTGACGCCCTTAAACCTCATTTTAATTTAGTAAAACTGGGGTTTGCAGGGGTATACATTATTTTTCTTATTTTTGCTCAAAAACATGGATTGTGGGTACTCGTAAGAACCGCCTCGTCGACGCGGTTCTAATGAACATCCACAATCTATGTTTTGAGCAGAAATAAGAAAAATATGACAATTTTTCATCCGAAAATTTCATTTTTCTGTGGTAAAATTTACAATATATTTGTATAGGCGTTTTTTCTTAATGTTACTTGCTTAACTGTGATACTTTGTTAAATACGTTACCAATAAGTATAATACGTGTAGTTTGATAGAATGAAGGCGCCAAAATCTGCAAAACTTTTTCACATAAATTAGCATATCATCACATGAACAAGTCCGTGAAATAAAGACCCCCTAAACCCCAATGTATATAGAGAAAACTGGGGTTTAGGGGGTAAACCCTATTTTCCTTATTTCTGCTCCTAGACATAGGTTGCGGGTACTCGTTAGAACCGCCTCAATGAGGCTTTTCTATCGAGCACCAAAAGCCTGTTTCGAGTGTAAATAAGAAAAATATTACAAATTTTCATCAGAAAAATTATCTGTTTTGAGGTTTGAAAAATGCACTATATCACACGGATGTGTCATCGTTATGTTCAGTTTGAAAAAAAAACGTTAGTTAGAATGCCGGTGCAATTTACATATGAATACCTTTTTGCACCGGCATGTGGCAAATCTGGTAATTGCTTGTCAATGTCATGAGAATACACAAAACATACGAGGCATGATATACACTACTTTCTTTCGTGGTTTTGAATGATATTTTTGGTAAAAATGTGAAATATTTTCCTATTTCTTCTTTAAACACAGATTGTGGGTGCTCGTTATAACCGCCTCAATGAGGCGGTTCTAACGAGTATCCACAATCTATATAGTTTGGGAAGAAACAAAAAAAAAATAGTATATACCATAGTAAAGCCCACTTTTTTATTCACAAATTGGTCTTTACCAGGGTCTTCATGTCTCGGTTTTGCCCAGTTTGTTTAACCCTTATCCTGCTGAATAAATTAATTTAGCCATACCCATTACTGACTAACAGCCAATCACATTACTTAAGATACTTTATCCATTGAATTCACAATATGCATGACAATCAGTGAAGATCCTGATCAGATGGCTTCTGAAGAAGCCATCTGATCTGGATCTACACTGTTTCCAAAGATAGGGATTGTCATGTTCAGCGGCATCAAGGGTTAATTTTGCCTTCGTTTATAATTAAGGTGCACACGCAGTGCCTCAACTTAAAAAGGCTTGACATTTCATGTGATTTGGAATCGTTTGCTGAGCAGAAGATTCAAATGTCAAGCCTTATTTTCCCTGAAAAAAAACACACTTTGAAAATGCCGTCTTCTAGTGGAAGTGATAGGCAGTCGAATTGTTATTATACGAATCTCCATTGAAATCTGGTTATCTTTACTGAAATCCAAAATATTTAATGTTTGCATGTCAAATATGTTTACATGTTGTTTTAAGTCTCTGTCATAAATTGTATCTCTTTGTTTCTAAATAAAATGTATCTATTCAACCGGTGTTTTATAAGCCTTATTATTTGACTATCCTGTATTGATCGGAGGTCATCCGTATTAAAACAAGGTCAACCAATATTAACTGAGGTCAAGTGAGGTAAAAAAAAAATAATCATGTTTTTTTAATTGTGTCAATTAATAAAATTGTCATTAATCAAGTAATTTTGTATTGTCCCAGTTACAGGTCCTCGGTCAGCTGTATTGGCCTCGGCCTTCGGCCTCGGGCCAATACAGCAGGCCGAGGACCTGTAACTAGACCAATACCAAATTACTTGATTAATAACATCATATTAAAGACAAATGCTACTAATTCGCCATTTTTGTATGATCATCAAAAATGAAAGTTATGCCAGGGCCAACATTTTACCGTTCTTGGATAAAATGGTTGAAATTTGTGGAACAGATATTGTTTTGGGTTCATTTCATTATTCAAAATGTTCATCTTGGCTATAAACTTCACGAAAGCAGTAACATTGCGACTTTTGAAAATTTTAATTTTTTGGAATTTACTCAAGATCAGATCAACCTAAATGGTTACAGACTTACTTTTAACGATTTGCTGTAACGCATATTATGGTCAGCTAATATTTACAAGTAAAGTCCAAAGTATCTCTCAGTTGTTCACCATTTTTTCATAGAATTTATATGCATTTTGACCATGTATTTCATCTGGGGTAGGGGAAAAGTGTGTTTAATAAAACAGAAATTAGCATGCTGACACCTAGTTTTCTTTTAAATTTCTAGTCTCTGAAAACATCTCCTAGAGAAAAAACCTTGATTTATGAAAATTTCATTGTAGCATTGTATGGTCCAAAATATTGCAGATAATGAACTATTATTAAAGATATTTTGGTTGATGACAAAATTGGTTTTGCAATTGTTTTTTTTCTGAGCTTGAAAAATAGGCTAAAGATAGGCAACAGTATCTTTTACTATATCATTCTGACTGAAATAAATGTTTAAAAGCTTTTGACATGCTATTTACTATCATGGTTGTTTTATGATATTTCTGGGAAAACTGTTTGGGGTGATTTCCTTCTTGTTCAGATTACTTAAGATTCAGCAGGGTGACATATGGTTTTTATCTCAAATATGGTGAGCCAGTATATGATGCTGAACACATACAGACTCTTAAACAGTTTTCAATGTAGGAAGTATTTCGTAGCATATGCCCTTAATGTCATCAACAGAGATCAATAATACATCACGACAACACGCCTATATAATTTTGACCCCCTTGAACCCCACTTTTATATAGTAAAACTGAGTTTTATGGGGGTAAACCTTAATTTTCTTATTTCTGCTCTAAAATATAGATTGTGGGTACTCGTTAGAACCGCCTCGTCGAGGCGGTTCTATCGAGTGCCCGCAATTTATGTTTTGAGCAGAAATAAGAAAAATATCACAATTTTTCATCGTAAAATTTCAAATTTTTGGCCATAAAATTGGCAATGTATTTGTATAGGCGTGTTATCGTAATGTGTTGGCTTCAACTCATGATCAAACTATCGAATTCATCTTTTTTATGCCTCCCCCCACCCCTCCGAGAATCTTTGATTCGGGGGGGGGGGGGGGGGGCATATAGTATTTGCCCTGTCAGTCTGTCTGTTTATCTGTCCGTCACAAAAACTTTAACCTTGATCATAACTTCAAAAGTATTTGACCTAGCCCCATGAAACTTCACACACTTATTCACCATCACATTCTGACCATGGACCATAACTCTGTAGTCATTTTTGGCTCAAATATCTCCCCTTGAAATTTTGCAAAAACTCAGAAATTGGCTCCAACGTGGGGGCATTGGTCACCTAGTGACAGCTTTTGTTTTCAACTATAATACTCAACATAAATCTGCACAGCTTATACCAAATCTGGTAACCAAAGCAACTATATCTTTACTGAATCACCCTGACAAACTCTGGCTTGATGGCAGTGCATACCATTGTCCACAGAAGCCTCCGTTGTGTAGTAGTCAAGCTACTCGCCTAACAAACCAGTGACTTCCTGCATGCTATTTACAAGCACTGTCGGACTGAAAAAGGGGTTTAGTCTTAAAGGAAAGAATTTGCTCATCAGGAGCAAATTCTTTCCTTTAAGAGTTTAACCCTATTGACATGGGAGACAAAAATACTTTTGCAACAGGTTGCCTGCCCTGAACGGGTGTTCCCATTCCCCTTAAAACGATGTTAATTATCTTATTTCTAGTCCAAACATAGATTGCTGATGCTCGTTAGAACCGCCTCAATTAGGCGGTTCTAACGAGTACCCACGATCTATGTATATTTGAGCAAAAATAAGGAAAATAGTGAATCCCCAATAAACCCAATTTTTCTCCATATATTTTTTGTTTGTTTGATTTGAGGTTTAACGTCTCCGTCAACACAGTAAAGGTCATTTTGGAGACCTTGCTTCCAATTTTATGGTACTTTTACACAACATTGAGATGTAATGACATTTCAAGCCCTGTCGCCTAATGAATCCGATAGAGTTTATAAGCATGGACGGTCCGACTCGCAACGCTTTGTCTGGGCAGGCTTAGATCCCCTAAGCGGTTTACCAGTACTCGTGTGCGGACCAGTTTCAGCTCTGCGTGGAAGCATCATCCGGCCCATCTATTTCTTCAAGTCCCGATGGGCGGGGGCAGTTTTTTCCATATAAAGTGGGGTTTAAAGGGGCCATCATTTCACTGACTTGACAACCTGATGTTAGATCTTGATGAACTCAGAGACAATGTCCTTAACCCGCCGCCCTTTTCTGGCAGAATATGCCCAAATTTATTGTTATTGCGTTGGATTAAAGTTATGTTATCTCACCATTTTTCAATAAAATGACACGACCTCCATATTATGCGTACACTTTAAAGATAATTTCAATTACATTATGTCTGAGTTAATCTCATAAATTCATTCTTTATTAACATTCAATAGATTTCAAGAGGGAGTTTTCAAGTCTTAAGTCGGGTCACAGAAAAATCAGGAAGGTGAGATTAAAGTTACTCGGATCTACGAGTATACAAATGTATTATAAATTTTACCACCTTTAAAATATAATAACCTCATTTGCAAGAAAAAGTTACTGTAATGATTAATCTCTGACTTTTATTACCAATTGAAATCTGCTACGGTAATTAAATCAACATTTAATGGTTTCAGTGAAGCCTTCTGGTAGCAGCCATGTTTTCCCCAAGGTGATCCAAATGTATCCCAGAGTTCAACATGTTTGCTAAATTCCTGACCTCAAGGAGACCATTGAAGCTTTATGTCTCTCTATGTACCCGGTAGCTACTAAAGTAGAAGTAATTAGGCTCTCTTATCAGGTTGCATTCTCAAAAATCCTTAAATAGGTTGTCAGTTCAGGATCTTACATACTGGCTTCATTATGTTTTTGGATGAAAATAAAGTCTTTGAAGACAGTTTTCCTGAATTTGGTGCCATTGGTTTCATTGGGTGGCATTCATCTCAATGTCGGGTAAAAGTCCCACAAAATTGGAAGCAGCATCTCCAAAATGCCCTTAATAGTGGTGATGGCAATGTTAAACATCAACAAACAAACAAAATCTGTTCTACCTTAAATTTCCTACGAAACATTTGTTTTCTGTAACCCTTGTCTGATCTACAGTTAATCACTTTGTACACCTGTACACTGTTTGCATAAAATCGAGGACTTTCTCCAAAAATGAAAACATAAATTATGGGTACTCAAAGGAATCTCCCCATTGAGTACCCACAATCTATGCTTCAATCCAGTCAATCTGGATTAACCCATTTAGTACCAGAAACCCCAAAAAGGCACCCTGGCAAACAGTGCAGGCCCAGATCAGACGCCGCAGCACACGGCGTCTGATCAGGGCTTACACTGTTTGCAAACTTTTCAGCCATTTTACTAATAAATTTTGAGGAAAACAACCTGACAGTCCTTAATTTTGAAATGGACTCCTGGTATATATAAGGAGGATGATTCCATTTTGTACAAAAAAGGTTAAGAAAAATATCACAAAAGACCATATGAAATGCCATGAAATATATCTAAAATCAGACTGCTAAAATTGTCAAGGCGTGCTAAGGAAATGGTTGGTTAAATGATACTGATAGGCATTAATTAATGAAGAAAAGAAACAAGTAATCAACAAATTTTAAAGTCCACTTGAAAACAGCTATCTTCAAAATGTTTAGCACAAATGTTATGCTTTGCATAAACAAATGTCTTGATGTTAAGATTCTCTGTTTCAAGATTATGAATCCATGTTTTTTTTTACATTACTCTCTTTTTTTCTAAGGGCCAGGGATAGAAAAACAGCTAATTCCTTGACCAGTATTTGCCCTTACAAGAAGGCTTTTTTATTGTTTTAAAGTTCACTTACTCCTCTGAAATCCTCAGCCGCTAAAGTTAGCTGTCGGAACATGGACTGAACATTTTCCTTGAGATCACTGCAGGAGATATAATCTGTAAAAATGTCTGACACCCTATAAACAACTTTAATGAGCCATTACAGTTAATTAGAGCAACAGTTTAGGAGGAGAATATGATTTTATCATTCCTCAATGGTGCTATTGTAAAATGGATCAGAGAAAAAAAATGGTGGTCATTCACTTAGATGGGCTTGTTTCATGCAAAATTATGATAAACGCGATGATTCTGATTTTGAGATTGTTAATATTCCTTCTTTGATAGAGATGTTCCTCGTGTGGCAACCTACGGTGTTTATAACTCGCAACTGATCGGTTTGCCAGAGAGTCTGGTAATGTAACTGACATCAACACCCGTAATAAATTATTAACTGCTAAACGTCTTAATCAGGGTTATCAGTATCATAAGTTACTAAGTTTTATAAACGTCATTTCGATTTAGTTCCAAAATTCAATGCTGGACTTAAATCTCTTCTACAACAAGGCCTATCATAAATTTTATATGATATGACCACCAGTGTGAGGCGGTTCTAACGAGCACCCACAACCTATGTTTATTGAGGCGTTTCTAACGAGCACCCTCAACCTATGTTTGCAGTATAAATAAGAAAAATATCACGGATTTTCATGAGAAAACATCACTCGAACACGTCCGTGAAATGAACACCCTCTAAACCAAACTTTATATAGAGAAATCTGGGGTTTAAGGTAAACTTTATTTTTCTTATTTTTACTCCAAGACATAGGTTGTGGGTACTCGTTAGAACCGCCTCAATGAGGCGCTTCTAACGAGCAACCAAAACCTATGTTTGCAGTTAAAATAAGAAAAATACCACGGATTTTTAACAGAAAAGTAGCAATTTTGGAGATATGAAAAATGCACTATGTCGCATGGGTGTGTTTATTAAATGTCTAACATTTTATCTAAATGTTTAACCCTTGTCCTGCTGAATATTCAAATATGCCACATCCACTACTGATTATCAACCAATCAGATCACTTGATGCAAATTATTGCAACAAATTCCCAATCTGAATGACAAAAAATGTAGAACCTGATCAGATGGCTTCTTACTGGATCTACATTGTTTGAAAGGTAAGGCATATCCGGGCTCAGCAGGACACGGGTTAAGACAGGTAAATTGAAATAAAAGTGTCCTATTAAGAAATGAATTTTATTTTCCGCTGTTCATGAAAGTATGAACTCAGTCGGTTGCCTGCAAAGAGGGGTTCATATAAACTTTGCTAGGGACCCGCTGTCGTTCATACTTTCATGAATAACAGAACTATTAAGTTTATTTCTTATGTTTATATTCTTTGCTCCCCATCACTGGGAGGGCAAACGTTTTTAAAACTGATGAACATTTGCACGCTGTTTTGTCTAGAAAAAGCGGAACAGCGTTGACGTCGCCAACGCCCAATCAGATTGCAGAGAACCATTGATTAGGCTGACATCACTTGACGTCACTGAAAATCATGTGACTCGGTGCGTTTATGGAAGTATGAACTACATTGTTTTCTATAAGTTTACTATAGGCACTAAAATCGTTAATGGGCTTTCCTAAACTTATTCCACTGGGAATCGTCTGCAGGTTGGCTGATCTCGGCCCGGGCCTGGGAAAATCCGCTGACCACTGTACCAGGTGGGGCAACGCCGTTGTACCTGTAATGATAAAATTATTTTTTCATTTATAGTTAAATTCACGTACTTTACATGCGCGCGTAACGAAAATTACACAAAATCGAAGTGAGATTATCTACCATATCCCCCCCCCCACCCCATATCATTTGACCACTTTTCAAGGACAGAAGCCACTCCAATAAGAAGCGAAATGGGAACCCCTTTTTGGAAACGGTGCCACGTTTTTTTTTTTGTTTTTTTTTTTTTTTTTAAGACTTTCTTACATCACGTGAACAAGTCCGTGAAATGAACACCCCCTTAAACCCCACTTTATTTAAGAAATGAAATTTATTTTTCTGCAGTTCATGGAAGTATGAACGCAGTGGATCTTGTGCAAAGTAAATGAACCCCGAAGGGGTTCATGTAAACTTTGCTAGCGACCCACTGTCGTTCATACTTTCATGAAAAGCAGAAAAATTAAGTTTATTTGTTATATTTACATTATTTGCCCCTTATCACTGGGCGAAAAAAATGCTTGTAGGGCAAACGTTTAAAGCTAAAAACCATTTATACGCTGTTTTTCTACAAAGAGCGGAGCAGCGATGACGTCATCAACTCCCGTAGAGAACAATGTTTTAGAATGACGTCACTTAACGTCACTGAAAATCATGTGATTCGATGCGTTCATGGAAGTATGAATGCAATTGTTTTCTATAGGTTTACATTAGTAAATATATAGAGATACATTGTGTAACTGGGGTTTAAGAGGGTAAACATTATTTTCCTTATTTCTGCTCTAAAACATAGGTTGTGGGTACTCGTTAGAACCGCCTCAATGAGGCGGTTCTAACGAGCACCCACAACCTATGTTTGCAGTATAAATAAGAAACAATATCACGTATTTCACAAGAAAAGTAGCCATTTTGGAGATAAGATAAATGCGCTATGTCGCACGGGTATGTTGTCGTAATGAAAGTGGACTGAAAAGGTCAGAACACTATCAAAACAGATTATTGCAACAAACAGATAGTACTGAGAGAAGCACACACTTGAAAACCCGGCCCCCGCCCATCGGGGCTTGAAGAAATAGATGGGCTGCATGATGCTTCCACGCAGAGCTGAAACCGACCAACACACGAGTACTGGTAAACCGCTTAGAGGATATAAGGCTGCCCAGGCAAAGCGTTGCGAGTCGGACCGTAAATGCTCATAAACCCTATTTGTTTCTTTGGGCGGCAGGGCTTGAGATGTTATTTCAGCTCAATGTCGGGTAAAAGTCCCACAAAATTGGAAGCAACGTCTCCAAAATGACCTTTATAGTGTTGACGGGAGCGTTAAACCTCAGATCAAACAAAACTCTCTTGAAAACTTATTGACATTGCGATAACTCAACCATGCGACATATGGCTAATTTTCTGATGAAAATCCTTGATAGTTTTGTTATAAATGTTCAAAACATAGGTTAGGGGTGCTCGTTAGAACCGCCTCAGTGAGGCGGTTCTAACGAGTACCCACAACCTATGTCTTGGAGCAGAAATAAGAAAAATAGTGTATACCACCGTAAACCCCAGTTTTCTCAATATAATATAGGGTGTAGGGGGGGGGGGGGTCTTCTTTTCACGGACTTGTTCCCGTGATGAAAATACAAGTTCTAACAAAAGTTACAGCACCGTAAAGTTTATGTAAATTAGCTTAAGCACCGCCCACTTTTTTAAAACTGACCAGAATTAAGAAAAAATGCAAATTTTAAATCCCTTCAGAAACGTAATGCATGTATGAATATTGTACGAGTAGTTATTTTCCCTCATACAGTTTAGTTTATTATACCAAAGGGAATCCAAAATAAAATATCCAAAAATTCTGATAACAGAAGCCGGCCTCGGTGGCTCAGTCGGATGCGAGTCTGACTGGTGATCAGGAGTACGCGGGTTCGATTCCCGCCGGGGTCGGCAACATTCCTTCGTGGAGAATGATCATGAAATCTTTCCTACGGTCATTCTCTCCCTTCCGCTGATTCAAGAAGGGCAGTTGTCAGTTCCTGGCTAAAGCATGTGCACTGTACTGGTTAACCGCCTACGTATAAGCCTGTCCAGGAAAAGTGTGGATAGGTAAACTGACCGGCTCAAAAATGACCTATTTGTGTTTACAATTTCATTTTACCTCAAACGACTTCATAAGAGTCCATGCAAATTTCCAGCTTATTAGTAACAAAACATTCAATATTAGTCTGGTTTCCAGCCTTTTTCTAATACTATGAAGTACTCTTAGTTCATATAATCAAAAAAAGTGTTTCAGTTGATCTTTAAGGGTTGTTTTTGTATGTGCCTGCATATCACTGCATCACTGATTGAGCCAGCGCATGACAAAACCTACAATAAGACATGTGCGCCCAGCAAAGACTCAGATCAGTTTGGACATCCACATATAGTCAAACCAGAAACTTCTCTAGCTGCATGAAGGAGCACTGGGGCCTTAGCTATCCGTAGAGCCCACCACGAAGACTCTGATCAGACTGCGCGAATGCCCAGGCTGATCTGAGTATTCGTTGGGCGCATATGTCTTATTGTAGGCTTTGTCATGCGCTGGCTCAATTCTTTCGATCGCTTATCAATCGACCCAAAGTTACTATAGGTAATACTCGAGATGCTTCCCGCCTGCTATTGTCCATGTGACCATCAGGAAAAAAGTCCGTGAAATGAACACCCCCTAAACCCCACTTTATATTGCACGACCCGCAGAAAAAGTGGCCGACGGAAGTCGGTTGATTTCTAAGAGTGCCCTAAAATCACCATGTTATTCTGTCATTCTGTCAGTCTGTCAGTCTGTCTGTCCGTCCGTAACCCGTTTGTGAAAATTGGTGATAGTGACTTAACCACTTGGAATATTTAAACAATTTTTGGCATACTGATAGATATCAATGAGATCTAACCAATGAACTTGCGAAATATTACATTCCATTTAGTATAGCCTCGCCGAGGCGAAAAATGTGAACATTTTCGAACTGCTTGTCCTCGGAAACCGTTGGGCCGATTGAAGTCAAATTTCATATGGAGCCTCTATGGGATGGGGAAAACCAAAATTTGCTCATGGGATCCAGGTCACATGACCAAAATGGCCGCCCTGCCATATATGGTAAAAACCCTTCAAAAATAGTCTTCTCCAGAACCACTGGGCAGATTTCCACGAAACTTGATAAATAGCATCTGGGACGTAGGCCCATCATAAATTGCTAAAATGGTGACCCTGGGTTCACACCGGTTACCGTGGTACAACGTGACGCGACTGAGTACAACAAACGCTACCGTCTTTTTTTTTTTTTTTTGACAGGAGAAGTGTGAGTTCAATGTTTCCTTTATTTTGTCGAACATATCACGCTTTACGTTTTTCTGTTGGTTTTGCAATGACAACAGATTGTGTTTTTGTTGTTTTGTCCAAATTTTAAGTTATGACACGGTCAGAGAAGGGAAATCAAAGCCATAAATTAGGCCAAAATAGGTAGAACAACAAAACTTCAAGTTTTAAGGGTCTATCAATCAGAAATAAATGACATATACACGAGCATTCTTGGGTTTTTCATGCCTCTACGCATCGAAGTAAGTATACTATTTTTAATAAAGTATAAAAAACATTTAGAATAAGAATCGTACCGATTTTTCTTGGCCCACTACCTTGAAACACGGGTACACCTTACCACGGATCATGTGTTGAGTCTGAGTACACTAAACACGGAACAAATGGAACAACAAACACGGATATGAAAAAAACGAATCTGGACGTTTTTACCCATTATAAGCGCCATTTTTCAAGAAACAGCCAAGAGGAACGATACATATTTGCCCTTTAGTTGAAAAATTACAATATGCACGGTATGCGCTTGGCCATTCCTAAAACAAAAAAGTGTTTTGGGTTGTAAGGTGTGTTTATGACATGAAGACAACTTTTTACAACAGATGCACAATAAACAGTCGCTATAATCCATCAAAAATGTCACAAAATAACCTGTTGTTTGTATGAACTGAGCTTTAACGTCCCCGTCGACACTATTAAGGTCATTTTGGAATTGTTTCCAATTTTGCATGTCTTTTTATCCGTCATTGAAATTTAACGACATCTCAAATCTACCGCCCAAGGAGAATAATAGGGTTCACATGTATATGAAGCAACGGTCGGACTCGCACCACTTTGCCTGGGAAGACTAAGACCTTCTAAGTAGTCCTGCACGACGGGATTCAGCTCTGTGTGGAAGTATCATGCAGTCCATTTATTTCAACAAGCAACGGTGGATGGGGCCCAAGAATAACTTGTACATAGACATGTAAACAATATAAAACTACAGAGGGACCGTTCAACTAGCCAACAATGAGCTATACTGAGCAAAACCAACTTCAAGGAGACAACACTTACAGTGCAACCACAAGAATCTGCAAAATAATTTGTTAGTACAGAAGTTGCGCATGCACATAGTCTGATCGCTGAAAGCGATCGAAAGCGATCAAATTCTGCGAGCAACGAAAGACTAGCCCCGTTTTACAAGTTCTTGCACACCAGACGAGGAAATCCTAGATTTTACCCTGGGATAGAAACTTTTATCCTACCCGTTTTTTACGAAGGGCTGGCATTGAAGTCGAGAATTCTAAAGTGTTTAACTCAAAGGGTGTCTGATGTGCGCTATTTGTATAGAAAGTCGTGTACGCTGCCCGTAATGCGACGTTAGCAGTTGAAGTGACCGCATATTCAAAATCTATGTTTTAAGATTTAAGTAATGCAAGAAAAAGAATCTGAAATGGGTGTGCCAAGAAATGTTCTCTTTGGTAATCATTCTGTTTTACTCACCTCAAAAACCAGGGGTCCTGGGTTCGATTTTTGGCTTCTCCAAACTTTCTGACGGGTCGTTAAATGAGGCCCCCTCTCTGTATAACCTTAGCGGGTTGCTGAGACGTATAACTCAAAATACACACACGGTCATTCTCTCCCTTTCACTGACTCAAGAAGGGTGGTTGTCAAATTCTGGCGTAAGAATATGCACTGTGCTGGTTTTATAAGACTTCAAGGTAAACTAACTGTCTCGATGTGACCTAAATAGTGCTTGCTGGGCTGTTAAACTCCGAACCAAACGAAGAAACAAGCCAGCCAAAGAAATCAGTGTGTGGGATAGATATGAAAGTTTGTCCATCATACTCAGGGGCGTAGCTACCTGTACGCAGATACGCACTTGCGTACACATTACAAACGTAAAAAATATACGTAGAAGAAAAAGAATTAGAAAAAGAAAAAAGAAGAAAAAGTAGGAGAAGAAGAAGATGAAAAAGAAGAAGAAAAAGTAGAAACAAGAAGAAAAGGAAGAAAAAAAGAAGCAGA
Organism: Lucinisca nassula; assembly: GCA_963580285.1. NCBI lineage: Eukaryota > Metazoa > Mollusca > Bivalvia > Lucinida > Lucinidae > Lucinisca > Lucinisca nassula. The sequence goes on along the minus strand of OY757016.1, from coordinate 1,634,070 downwards.
GAGAAGAAGTAAAAGAATAAAAAGAAGAAGAAAATGATGATGATGATGATGATGATGATGATGATGATGATGATGATGATGATGATGATGATGATGATGATGATGATGATGAAGAAAAAGAAGAAGAAGAAGAAGAAGAACGAGAAGAAGAAGAAAAAAACTGTATTTGTCTAGGATATACGCAACACTATTTATTAGCTAGCATAGTTTTCCTCCACTGCCACGGGGACCGCACTTACAGGAAAGAATTTGCTCCCTGATGGGAGCAAATTCTTTCCTGTAAGAGTGGTCCCCATTTGGTAAACGGTATTATTATTTTTAGTATTTTCTTTGGTTTGCGTACAAATGGTTTTCTTCCAGCTACGCCCCTGATACTGTTACGACCCACAACTTCTAATCCTGAATTATCTTCCTTGGCCTACAGGTTTTTAACCAATGATAACTGCGTCATGGATACGACTCTTTCGCATAGAGTCGTTTTTTTTTTTTTTTCAGCTATGCTCCATTCCTTCATTATGGCTGTCATGTCGGAAGATGGTGGCTCGCCCGGGATTTGACTTTCTTCGCAAAAATGACCTCGCGTCAACATACGGTCTTGAAGAAAAGGGGTGAGGTGTTACGGCCCGCAGCACCTAACCTACATTATACCTGCCTTGGTTGATTATGCGGAAGACAACTGAGGAAGACAGTTGACTCTTTGGCTTAGTGCTTAGAGCAGTTGATTTTACCCGATTGCCCCAGGTTCGAATCTCACCATAAGCGATTTTTTCCCTTTTTACAACTATGCTTCTCTCCATTGTTACGATTTTCATGTCGTAATAATACCCAAGTAAGAGTCTTATATTCTTTATTTCAGAAAGATACATTATGGCTGAGTTTGAGTTTAGCGATGCTGGTCATCCAGATGACCCCAACAACATGTATACTATTGCCGAACCTAACAGTGAAACTTAGGATTGGGCTCAAGTTTTGTCTGGTGTCTCACAAGGTGCCGTTTTCGGTCCAGTTTTGTTTTTCGTGGACATTAATGACATTTTTACTGACATTGTGTAACAGGTGACAAAAATGCTACACACCTTTGGCCCGGCCGGGGTTCGAACCCGGGCCGCCGGATTGATAAGCAAATCTACCACGTTGCTGTAAAAGCCGGCTTGTACTGAAAGGCAGTGCAAGTGTGCTATATACCTATACGATGTGACATTCTCCCCCTCCACATTGAAATTCTCCCTCGAATTTCTGGGAGTCCGAGAATCATGTGAAATGATACTCAAGGAGTTCTAATGCACGAACCCTCAATTTTATTGGTTCTCTGCCTAGTAATCTGCATAATGTATTGCATTAAACGGCCTGAAAACTCACTCCGGTAACACACCCGTGCGACATAGTGTATTTTTTCACATCTCCTAAATGGCTACTTCTCTGATGAAAATCCGTGATATGTTTCTTATTTATACTGCAAATATAGGTTGTGCTCGTTAGAATCGTCTCAAGGAGGCGGTTCTAACGTGCACCCACAACCTATGTCTTATAGCAGATATAATAAAAAAGTATGTATATCCCCTTAAATCACAGTTTTCTCTATATAAAGTAAGGGGTGTTCATTTCACGGACTTGTTCGCATGATGCCATGCCACATTTTCATGCCCAACATCCTAGTCTATCCATTTGGTTCCGAAGTTTACGTTAGTCCCCATTAACTCTAATTTCCCGGCAGTATACCCAGTCGTCTGCGAACAGTCTTATTTCTGAGTCAATGTCGGTGGAAATATGATTAATGTACAGGGAGTATAACAGAGGACTAAGAACAGTCCCATTCGGGACCCAGACAAAACTGGAACACACTCCATATATTCGCCACTAACTCATATTGGGTCCATATCATTTACAACAAGAGCTGAAACTATAGGTGACCAATGCCCCCCGTGAGAGCCACTTTCTGAGTTTTTGCAAAATTTCAAGGGGAGATAATTCAGCCAAAAATGAGTTATGGCCCTTGGTCAGAATGGGCAAATACTATATGCCCCCCCCCACAACCGAATCAAAGATTCTCGGTGTGTGTGTCGGGGGGGGGGGGGGGGGATAAAAACTTACTTTTTTCAGTAGCAAAGAAAGGAATCTATAAATTCAAGAGTCTCCCCTCCCCAACAATGCCGAAACTAAATAAGTTGGGTTTCAGTTGTTCGTAAGTGGGGGATGTGGTAAAAAGGTTCTGGAAAGCCAGAATAAATGTGTTCACCCGTCCCCTTTGTCCAAGAGTTTTACCCAACCCTTTAAATTCGCACGTGTATAAGTTCGGAGATCATAATGAGAATCAAACAGGCATTAAAGAGTATGTAACGGCAAAATGGATCGTTTTGAATTAAAAACAGCATCATGTATCATGCCTTCGCTGGCGAATTAAAGAGTTTTATTTCAATTTATTTCGCCCCGCCAATCGGGGCTTGAGAAATAAATTGGGCTGCATGGTACTTCCACGCAGAGCTGAATCTGACCACAAACGAGTACTTGTTAACCGCTTAGAAGGACTAAGCCTGCCCAGGCAAAGCGGTGTGAGCCAGATCGTCCAATGCATATAAGCCTTCTGGTTTCATTGCGCGGCAGGGCTTGCGATGTCATTTCATCTCAATGTCGGTTAAAAGTCCCCCAGAATAGTAAGCAACGTCTCCAAAATGACCTAAATAGTGTTTACGGGGACGTTAAATCCCAATTTAAACAAATATTTCAATTTATGAAGAATATAATCCGTGTGTGTTGTACCCAAATTGTGCTGACTAACCGCGTTATGGTGTATCATAACCCGTGGTAAGGTGTACCCTAACAAAAAATCAACCATTGAACCATCCACGGATTCAGTGGGTATTGACATGAACTGGGGCTCAAGCAAATGCATCAATGGATGCTCTGAAATCGCTATAACATAAAAATCACAAAATCATGTGCACAAAAGATGTGTTACTGTCAAAAAACATTTACCGAAGTATGCTGGGGTTGGTGAAAACACATTAGACGAAAGAAAATTGTTTGTGTTTTCATTAATAATGAACAGAATTCTCTGCAACTGTCTCAGTAAATGGTAATACCATTACTCTGCAGCTATGCAAAATAACCACCAAAAAAGATAAGGATCTGGGCTAAAATAAACCTTTTTCTTACCGAAAATACTGCTGTGACGTCATGATTTCTGTAGCGTTCGTTGTACTCTGTCGCGTTCGTTGTACTGCGGTAACCGGTGTGGGGTTGACCTTGACCTTCTTTGTGCCTAGGTCAAACTTTGACACATATGCTTTTGTTGGAATATTTAAACAATTTTTGGCATACTGATAGATATCAATGAGATCTAACCAATGAACTTGCGAAATATTACATTCCATTTAGTATAGCCTCGCCGAGGCGAAAAATGTGAAAATTTTCGAACTGCTTCTCCTCGGAAACCGTTGGGCCGATTGAAGTCAAATTTCATATGAAACCTCTATGGGATGGGGGAAACCAAAATTTGCTCATTAGGTCCAGGTCACATGACCAAAATGGCCGCCAAGCCATATATGGTAAAAACCCTTCAAAAATAGTCTTCTCCAGAACCACTTGGCAGATTTCCACGAAACTTGATAAATAGCATCTGGGACGTAGGCCCATCATAAATTGCTAAAATAGTGACCCTGGGTTGACCTTGACCTTCCTTGTGCCTAGGTCAAACTTTGACACATATGCTTTTGTATTGGTAAAGTGAGAATGCATTTTATCCTGCAAACGATTCAGAATACAGTACTTAAGTATAAGATATATTTTTGCTCCTTACGATAAGGGGCGTTTATTGGGGGAACCATTTTAGGTCCAGGTCACATTACCAAAATGGCCGCCATACCCATATATGGTAACACTCATAAAGCTAAAAGCATCCGGCGGGTCGTGCACTTCAGCTGAAGCACTGGTTATTCCCAGAAATGGTCCCAAATTTACCAAGGTAGTTTGTCGATTTTCGGATAGGTAACGCGTTTACTCTAAACTGGGGTTTAGCGGGTATACATAATTATGTGTTATTTCTGCTCCAAGACATAGGTTGTGGGTACTCGTTAGAACCGCCTCTGAATATTCTGGTTATGGCCGTGTTCATGACAGTTTGTGTACAGACCCGAGCCTGTTCTTGGCTGTTTTACTCGCTGAGATTACAGAAAAAAATCTTGCCAAGCTTTTAGAGGCATGACATTTATTCTGACGGCACTGGTCACGAGACATCATGTCGTCGGGGTTTGTATTTACGATCTGCCAAGCTTCACAAACTAGCAAGGATGTCTTGACATTTTTAACGTAGAAACTAGAGATATTCCACTTACCAAGCATCGACTTGTAACCCTTAAGATGCCTATCACAAAGGTTATCGTCTGCTGTTTACTTTAAAAGTCATTGTTGCAATCAGTGTGGACCCAGATTCGACTGCTCCTAGATGAACAGTCTGATCTGTGTCCACACTGTTTGCCTGCATGCAAGAGTATGTTTGAAATATTTGCAAGAAGATCAGCAGAAGACATTAACAGACGACATTTCTCGGTAGCTTAAGAGGAATAGATACACATTCAGGGGAGAAAACTTCTTCAAAAGTATTTCTGTCTCCCATGTCAAGCGAGTGAGTGTTTGAGTTTTACGTCTCACCAACAGCTAAGGTCATACGGAGACGGAACCTCGGTTTAAAGACTCATTCGAAAATCTGGAGAAGCCCGGGATCGATCCTGCGACCCCTGGTATACAAGGCGAGTAGCGTAACCACTGCACCACGGAGGCTTCCTGGGTCTCCCATGAACCAATTCTTTCCTTTAAGAGCAGACCCCCTTTTCAATGGAACAAGATTTATAGAAAAGCGAACAGGAAGTCTCCGTTTGAAAAATGGCGGGAAAATATGTCAGGTCTAAGGTTTAAGATGCTGGCCAGATGCAAATGGGTAGAAATAGGTTTTCCCGTGACGTGGCTTTCCTCGTGACGTGGCTCACATCACGAAAACACGCCTATATAATGTTGACCCCCTTGAACCCTACTTTTTTATAGTAAAACTGGGGTTAACAGTGTTAAATATTACTTTCCTTATTTCTGCTCTAAAATAATGATTGGACATCATGAAAGCATGCTTATATACTTTTGACCCCCTTGAACCCTACTTTTATATTGTTAAACTGGGGTTTAGTGTTAAACATTAGTTTCCTTATTTCTGTTCTAAAATATGGATTGTTCATCATGAAAACATGCCTATATAATGCTACATAATGAAACATGCAGTGTTTCCTCTGGCTTTCTTTGCCGGGTCGATGCAGGGTCACTGATGAGGCTTTATTAGCCGAAACTACGCAGTATGACCCATCTTCTTTCTTATGAATGTTTTCATTGCTCTTAAAGGAACTCATTTTTGATTTTTATTTTATATTGTTAAACTTGGGTTTAGTGTTAAACAGTAGTTTCCTTATTTCTGTTCTGAAATATGGATTGTGCAACATGAAAACATGCCTATATAATGTTGACCCTCTTTAACCCTACTTTTATATTGTTAAACTGGGGTTCAGTGTTAAACAGCAGTTTCCTTATTTCTGTTCTGAAATATGGATTGTGCATCATGAAAACATGCCTATATAATGTTGACCCTCTTTAACCCTACTTTTATATTGTTAAACTGGGGTTTAGTGTTAAACAGTAGTTTCCTTATTTCTGTTCTGAAATATGGATTGTGCATCATGAAAACATGCCTATATAATGTTGACCCTCTTTAACCCTACTTTTATATTGTTAAACTGGGGTTTAGTTTTAAACAGTAGTTTCCTTATTTATGTTCTGAAATATGGATTGTGCATCATGAAAACATGCCTATATAATGTTGACCCTCTTTAACCCTACTTTTATATTGTTAAACTGGGGTTCAGTGTTAAACAGTAGTTTCCTTATTTCTGTTCTGAAATATGGAATGTGCACCATAAAAACATGCCTATATAATGTTGACCCTCTTTAACCCTACTTTTATATTGTTAAACTGGGGTTCAGTGTTAAACAGTAGTTTCCTTATTTCTGTTCTGAAATATGGAATGTGCACCATAAAAACATGCCTATATAATGTTGACCCTCTTTAACTCCACTTTTATATTGTAAAACTGGGTTTTTAAGGGTTAAACATTAGTTTCCTTATTTCTGCTCTAAAACATGGATTGTGCATCACCAAAGCATGCCTATATAATGTTGACCCCCTTGAACCCCACTTTTATATTGTAAAACTGGGGTTTACAGGGTTAAACCTATTTTTCTTATTTCTGTCCAAAAATATTGATTGTGGATATTCGTTAGAACCGCCTCGACAAGGCGGTTCTAACGAGTACACACAATCAATATTTTGAGCAGATATAAGAAAGATATAACAATTTTTTGACTCTTAAAATGTTCATTTTTCGGTGGTAAATGTTACAATGCATTTGTATAGGCGTGTTTTCGTATTGTATTGAACTATCGTGTGGTTTATTTACTGATTCCTGGATTCCTGGGTTAAGTGAATCTTATCTTCTTTGAACCTTTCCCGAGCTCTCATATATTCATCATCCTTTTGTTGAGCTTTGGCGAGCTCGGCAGCATTCTTCTTCCGACGGCGATGATGGTGCTTTGGTCGGCAACAGTCACAGAATCTCGTTTTCCTGATAAATATACATGAAAAATATACATGAAAAATATAAGTGTCATTTGTATATATATAGAGAATCTTACATGAGTGATCATAACATAGTATTATTACATAGTTTTTATTAATTCATAGAGGATCTTTCATGAGTGTTCATGTATAATTGAATTTATTAAACGAATTGAGGAAAAGGGATAAATGAGAGGCTTTGTCGAGCATTTCATGTGTTTTTCTGAAAGGGTTTAATAAATTCAATAATATGAAGGCAAGATTCTATTTATCATATTACATTAAAATGAATTTTATTCACGATTGTTTTTTTTTTTTTTAAATGTCAATCAAACGCGACGCCGCTAAGGACGTCGTACGTGTAACGTTATGGAGCGTATCTAACTAATTTGCATATTTATTACACTAGTAGATTATCAATTAGTGAAATTACGAATTTATTACAAGGCGGTATTACGGCCCCCGCCCATCGGGGGCTTGAAACAAATGGGATGCATGATGCTTCCACGCAGAGCTGAAACCGACCGCACACGAGTACTGATAAACTGCTTAGAGGATCTAAGCCTGCCCAGGCAAAGCGGTCCATGCTTATAAACCCTATTGGTTTCATATGGTGACAGGGCTTGAGATTTCATTTCATCTCAATGTCGGGTAAAAGTCTCACAAAATTGGAAGCAACGTCTCAAAAATAACCTATACAGTGTTGACGGGGACGCTAAACATCAAATCCAGTACATGGCGTTTAGTTCTTTCTTTCTCAGACGCGACGTCAAATGATAAATCCATATATTTTGTTCGTTTGATTTGAGGTTTAACGTCCCCGTCAACACTGTAAAGGTCATTTTGGAGACCTTGCTTCCAATTTTGTGGGACTTTTACCCGACATTGAGATGAAATGACATATCAAGTCCTGCCGCCCAGTGAAACCAATAGGGTTTATAAGCATGGACGGGCCGACACGCACCGCAATGCCTGGGCAGGCTCATATTACACATAATGATTGTCACGTCAACCTTGTGGGTCATTTTTGGTGCTCCCAGAGCAAGTGAAAAAAGAAGAGATAGTAAAAGAGATAAAAGTAAGGGACAGAGAAGAAAGAGGACAATGAAAGGAGGTGTAGAAACAGAAGACAAAAAAAATCTACGTTAAAAATGTTAAAATGTAAAAAAAAAAAAAAAAAAAAAAAGATTCTGAAAAAGGCACATGCCTTCAGACCATGATAAAAACACCTGCAACGTTTCGAAATGATCTGTCTATAGTAGAAGTAAAACAAAGATCAGGAATCGATACAATTAACTTACTCCACCCATCAAAGACACCAAAGGGAAAGAAACACAAACATGAAGCGACCAGACCATAATGGAAACCTAAACAAAGGAAGGCCATAAGGACAGTTACTTTCCCACAAAATGGCCAAATGGTCATCCAAAATAAAAAAGACACAGGCGATATACACAGTAAGTAACAAACAACAACATAAATTAACCGCCACAGAAGAACCGCCTTGGAACGGTCAGTGGAAAGAATTCCACTGGGGGGGGGGGGGGGGGGGGGGGGGCTTAAATCGATTTTACATGGCCATAATCCTCGCCCTTACCTCTGTCGCGGTATACACTAATTTTGTTTAGTCCGCATGAAGGCTTCCTAACTCATCAGTGTAACATCTCCGAGAACATACAAATCAAAAACTACAGAGATGAAACAAAGGTTGAGGACTCGACAGCATACAACAACAGAATTGCTGGAGCAAAAGAAAACCAACAGTTAGACTCCGAAGGGCCCGACCAAAGACGGAGCATCAGGCGCCAACCGACATAAAGAATACTAAAATAAAAAAAAATTCCATTTATGCTTTTTTACGCTGGAACCGTCATATAATCTTAAGCCCGACCCACCGGTGTGCAATCAAAGAGGGAAGCAAAGTTGCCAACCGTGATTGGGTTAACCACCAACATGCAGTCTATTTTATAACATTTATGTTGTACCCAATCTTTATATATCGACGAACGATTTTACGAAATTGGGTTTGTGTTTGATTTGAGGTTTAACGTCCCCGTCAACACAGTAAAGGTCATTTTGGAGACGTTGCTTCCAATTTTGTGGGACTTTTACCCGTTATTGAGATGAAATGACATTTCAAGCCCTGTCGCCCAATGAAACCAATAGCGTTTATTAGCATGGACGGTCCGCCTCGCACCGCGTTTCCTGGACAGGCTTAGATCCTCTAAGCGGTTTACCAGTACTAGTGTGCGGGCCGGATTCAGCTCTGCATGGAAGCATCATGCAGCCAATATATTTCTTCAAGCGTCTATGGGGTACTAAAGTCAGAATTAAACAAAATGTCTAAGTAAAAAATGTGAAAAAATATGAAAAAAATAACGGATTCTGAAAAAGCACATAAACATCTTCAGAACATGATGAACATGCCGGTAAAATTTCAAAAGGATCGGTTGGAGTTGCGCTCACAATGTACCTACCATCACGTGAACATGTCCGTGAAATGAAACACCCCTATACCCCACTTTATACAGAGAAAACTGGGGTTTACGGGGGTATACATTATTTATTTTTGCCCCAAGACATAGGTTGTGGGTACTCGTTAGAACCGCCTCAATGAGGCGGTTCTAACGAGCACCAACAACCTATGTTTGCAGTATTTGTAAGAAAAATATCATGGATTTTCACCAGAAAAGTAGCCATTTTGGAGATGTGAAAAAAATGCACTATGTTGCACGTGTGTGTTGTCGTAATGCTACGAATTCGGAACCATGTCAAGAAAGTCTAAGTTAAAAATATGAAAAAAAAAGTGAAAAAAAAAATATATAAAAAAAACTAGAAATGTGTCAATACAACACAAATGCCCCCGCCCAGGGACCTACCTTAACCCCCCCTCCCCCTATGACCTAAAGGTCAAACTCCGACCCCCAACCCCCCCCCCCCCCCCCAATCACCTTAAGGTCATGCGGCAGAGGCGGGGTTATGGCTGAATGAAACTTCTGACATGGATCTATCATCATTCCAAATATGTAGCAAATCCATCACATGTTCAAGAAATATGAGCTCTCAAAAAATATAATATAAAAAATTTCTATGTCTGTGACCTTGACCTTCAGTTAAGGGGTGGGGGTATGGCTCAATGAAACTTTGGACCTGCAACTATTGTCATACCAAATATGAAGCAAATCCATTATAGAGTTTGGAAAATATAAGCTATTAACATACTTAATTTTGAAAATTTCTATATCTGCGACCTTGCCCTTGAAGTCATAGGCATGGGTGAGGGTATTACTGAATAAATCTTTGGACCTGCATCTATCATTAAACCAAATATGAACCAAATGAATCGTAAAAGTTAAAGTTCAACGTGGTACAAATACCTTAACCTGAGTGTTAAACATTAAAAATTTCTAAGTCCGTGACCTTGACCTTGAGACCATGGGTAGGTGTGGGGGTATTGCTGGATAAAACTTTGGACCCATACCTATCATCATACTAAATATAAACCACATCCATTGCATGGTTTGAAAAATATGAGCTCAAGTTGTACCCTGACCAAAAACCTTAACCTGAGTCTTAAACATTAAAAATTTCTAAGTCCGTGACCTTGACCTTGAGACCATGGGTAGGTGTGGGGGTATTGCTGGATAAAACTTTGGACCCATATCTATCATCATACTAAATATAAACCACATCCATTGCATGGTTTGAAAAATATGAGCTCAAGTTGTACATGTACCCTGACCAAAAACCTTAACCTGAGTCTTAAACATTAAAAATTTCTAAGTCCGTGACCTTGACCTTGAGACCATGGGTAGGTGTGGGGGTATTGCTGGATAAACTTTGGACCCATATCTGTCATCATACTAAATATAAACCACATCCATAGCATGGTTTGAAAAATATGAGCTCAAGTTCTACCCTGACCAAAAACCTTAACCTGAGTCTAACAGGATTACGTACGTACACACTTTCGTACAGAAGGACGTACATTCGGACACCCGTACGCACGTACCCACGGACGCACGTACGGGAAACCGAAAAACGCTATGCCCCCGGCATCATCCGATGCGGGGGTATAAAAATACTAATAATAATAATTTACGGATTCTGACAAAAAGCAGATGCACATCTTCAGACTATGACTGATGATAAAAACACCTGTAATTTTCGAACTGGTCGGTTTTAACCCTTTTTGTACCAAACGGAATCTTCCACCTTATATATTGTAAGAGTCCATTTCAAAATAAAGAGGTGTCAGGTTATGTTTTCTTTTAAAACTATTTGGCTGAAAATTTTGCAAACAGTGTAGGCCCTGATCAGATGCCGCGTTCTGCGGCATCTGATCTGGGCCTGCACTGTTTGCCAACTACCCGTTTTGGGGTTTCGGGTACAATATGGGTTAATTTGTAGGAGCAGTTGCTACGAATTCAGAACCATGCAAAAAAGTCGAAGTTAAAAGAAAATAATTTATGGATTCTGAAAAAACACATGTATACACAGTGACATCTCAAGACCATGATAAAGACATATGTAAAATTCTAAAAGGATCGGTTTAAAACTAGGTGCAGTTGCACTCACAATGTATCTACTACGAATTCAGAACCATGCAAAAGAAGTTAAAATGTGAATCAAAATTAATTTAGGGTTTCTGAAAAAAGCACATGCACATCTACAGACCATGATAAACATTACCTGTAAAATTTCAAAAGAATCGGTTTAAAACTGTAGGAGAAGTTGCGCTCACAAGGTGCCAATTACAAACTCGGAACCACACACCACACACCACACACCACGCACCACGGAAAGCCGAATAATCTGTCCCCTCGCTCTTCTTCGAAAAGGCA
>OY757016.1:1464747-1622377 GCA_963580285.1 Lucinisca nassula | reverse complement strand
TCGTTAAGGTTTCTGTCATAATTGTACCTTTCTGGCTTTCTGTCTGGGCATGACTCTTACCATATGTTGCACTTTACCATATGTATATTTGAATAGACAGGCCTGAGCAAACAGTGTAGACCCAGACGAGACGCCGCATAATGCGGCGTCTCATCAGGATCTGCACTGTTTGCCACTCATTCAGCTATTTTAGGCATAACTTTGGGTAGTAAATTGTACCTATCAAGTAATCGATTAAAAGCAAATCAGAAATGATAATCATTTTTGTGGGATTTATCGATCGATTAACCGATTATACGATTAATCGTGTCAGCCTTAGTTCCTACCTTCTCAGCTCAGCAACAATTGTCAGCTCCTTGATTTTTTCAAAGTGACTAATATATACTTAACGTAAAGTTTACTCGTACTCCTGTTTATACTTACGGTTTATGTTCACTCGCAATGAGGTTCCTCATTTTTCGTTGTTCGCATGTATAACAACACCTCAACACGCAGAGAGTGCCCAGAAAGATACACAACATTAGTACCACAAATCCTGCAGCAGAAACTAACGTCACTGACGCCGTTGTGCAGAGAAAACACGTCGTTACCTCCGTGTAATTTGCGATTGTCGGTTTCTCTGTGTACGTCACAGTCAACGTCACTGACGTAGAACGTGACGGAGTACCTTTGTCTTTTACATCAACGGTAACGTAGAAGGTTGAATTGTATTCCATTTCAAAAGACTTGGTTATTGTAAGGTTCCCTGTAGTGTCTATGTCAAAATACGTTTTGCCGTAACCCTTATTGACGCCTTTGATGGCGTATTCCAGTTCGGCGTTGACAGTACTATCGGCGTCTGAGCAGTTTAGATGCGTTATCGATTCTGAGACTGTCTGAGCGTAGGTAAGAGACAGTGTGTCATTGAATGGATTGCATACAGGATCATTGTCGTTAATGTCAAGTATGGTTATGACGTAATCAGCGCTAGCCGCTACGCCGTCTGGATCCACACACTGTAACGTCAACGTAAACGTCTCTGGAAGAGTTTTATCATCGTAATCCCAATCCCTGGCGAATGAAACTTGCGCAGTTGCCTCGTCTATTGAGAAATACGAAGAGTATGTGCTGGAGAGAATTCTGTACTTCATGGCGCTGACGTCAGGCGTGCCGTCTGGGTCGTCACACAAGACAGAAGGTATCCCAACAACGGTACCAGACTAAGGCAGAAAGTAAAGGTTTTCTTATTTAAAATGTTTGGTGCGACATAAGCACCAGTTATGATGGCTGATATGTTTGTTTGTTTAATTTGAGGTTTAACGTCCCCGTCAACACGGTATAGGTCATTCTGGAGACGTTGCTTCCAATTTTTGGGGACTTTTATCCGACATTGAGATGAAATGACATTTCAAGCCCTGTCGTCCAATGAAACAAATAGGGTTTATAAGTATGGACTCGCACCGCTTTGCCTGGGCAGGCTTAGATCCTCTAAGTGGTTTACCAGTACTCGTGTGCGTCGATTTCAGCTCTGCGTGGAAGCATCATGCAACCTATCTATTTCTTCAAGCCCCGATGGGCGGGGGCCGATGATGGCTGACGTAGTGATGATTTGTGACATAGTCAGGGTAAATGGGCATGATTTCCGAAAGAAACCTGGCCCAAGGGTTATATAATGCTCGCGATCATTAAAATGCCAACAATTATGCAAAGTATTGTTGAGATTTTAATATTTATAAACAGGACAAATAGCATTGTAATATTTATGAACAGGACAAATAGCATTGTAATATTTATAAACAGGACAAATAGCATTGTAATACTTAAGAGCAGGACAACTAGCATTGTCTACTGATATAAACATTAACCCATATATGCCCAGCGGACCGTTAATTGGACATTGGCAAACAGTATTTACCCAATTCAGACGCCGCGAGAACGCGGCGTCTGATCTGGATATACACTGTTTGCTCTAAGTACATGCATCTGTGTACAAAGTACCTCTACCAAAACAAACATGATACCTCTATAATTGAAAATGTCCCTCTCCAAACATATTAGGTGGAGGATTCCATTGTTGGATTCCATTGTCATATGTGGGTTAAAACTGGCTTTCTTTGCTGGCATGTTTAAACTTCTTAGCAATAAAAGTTTTATGTTTAATTGAGTTGAACTTTTAGTAAAACTGGGGTTCGCAGGGGTAAACTTTATTTTTCTTATTTCTGCTCTAAAATATACATTGTCGGTACTCGTTAGAATCGCCTCGATGAGGCGGTTCTAACGAGTACCCACAATCTATAGTTTGAGCAGAAATAAAAAAAACATTACGATAACATACCCGTGTCGTGGATTTTCCACGAATATAACTTCCAGCCGATGTCTATCAAATTGTTTGAATTGTTCATTATTGCCATTATCAATCATCTGATCATTTAATTGATGTTGACGTCTCTGACGTCGCTGACGTCGTTGCCAAGGTTATTAGACGTGAGAGGAGTTGCACTAGAACAGCCAAGAGGCACAGATGGAAAAGGGACAGAACAAAGAGACAGTGGAAATTTTGGAATGAAGTAAAGTCAGAAAACATGAAATACAAACAGGAAGAGATAAACAGTCACAGATTTACAACAAGAAGGGATAACAGAATAGATCTACTAACATCAAGATATCTGGAAAATAGCCTTAGACATTTAGCACACAAAAGAGCAGAACTAACAGATAAGTTGGACATTCATTATCTTTTCATTATTAGATTTTTACATACATTTTCTGTGACGAATAAATTATATTAAACTGTACAAAACTGGTATAAATCATTTGTGTGCTAAATGTATTTATGCGACTTATGTATTTATTCACATCTTCCCCAGAACCATTAGAGATTGGAATGCCCTTCCCGATTCGATTATTTCGACAGCTGAAGGTGCTGATGATTGTGTAACTAAATTTACCTCTTTGGTTAGAGCTAGGGACTAACTTCGCACATCACAGGTCCTGGTGTATGAATGTCATTTGACGTGTCACCAGTAGCAATTCTGATTCTGATTCTGAATGGCTACTTTTCTGATGAATATCCGTGATATTTTTCTAATTTATACTGCAAACATAGGTTGTGGGTGCTCGTTAGAACCGCCTCATTGAGGCGGTTCTAACGAGTACCCACAACCTATGTCTATGACCAGAACTAAGGAAAATAATGTATACCCCCAAAAACCCCAGTTTTCCCTATATAAAATGGGATGTAAGGGGGTGTTCATTTCACGGACTTGTTCACGTGATGAATAGCACAATTTTTCATCTAAAAACTTTCATTTTTTGAGGTAAAATTTACACTGTATTTGTATAGGCGTGTTTTCGTAATTGACGTGCTGCATCTTTCAGCATGTCGACCCGGTCCTGGTCCAGGCCGGGATCCTGCTCCAAAACGTTCTGTGCTTCATTTCTGAGATCCATCTGGAATGATTTGAGCCAGCGTATGACAGAACATACAATAAGACATGTGCGCTTAACGAAGACCCAGATCAGCCTGCGCATCCGCGCAGTCTGATCAGGGTCTTCGTTGTGCGTTCTTAGGACAGCTAAGGGCCCAGTGCTCCTTCATGCAGCAAGAGAAGTCTCTGTTCAGACTATATGGCTGCGCAGGCTGATCTGAGTCTTCGATGTGCGCACATGTCTTATTGTAGGTTTTGTCGTGCGCTGGCTCATAAGTCAGGCCACGATACTCGTTTTGTGGTCTATATATCTGTGACGTTTCATCGAGCCCGCGCATGACAAAACCTACAATAAGACCGGTGCGACCAGCAGAGGCTCAAATCAACTTGCGCACCCATCCACTATGGCAAGACTTTTTGCTTATGTTTCATTGCATAGATATTAGCCTCTAGTAGGTTTGTTTGATTTGGGGTTTAACGTCCCCGTCAGCACTGTAAAGATCATTTTGGAGTTGTTGCTTCCAATTTTGTAGGACTTTTACCCGACATTGAGATGAAATGATATCCCAATTCCTGTCGCCCAATGAAACAATAGGGTTTATAAGCATGGACGAACCGACTTTTACCGCTTTGCCTGGGCAGACTAAGATCCTCTAAGCAGTTTACCAGTATTCGTGTGCGGGTCGGTTTCAGCATTACGTGGAAGCATCATGCAGCCCATCTATTTCTTCAAGCCCCGATGGGCGGGGGCTGGCCTATAGTAGGTACGTGCGATCAGCAAAGACTCTTATCAGTCTGCGCGAATGCGCAGGCTGATCTGAGTCTTCGCTGGTCGCTCAAGCCGTCTTGTAGATTTTGTCATGTGCTAGCTCATATTCCATTTAGTAAAATAATAAGATTCCTAAAACCGTTTATTAGGAATTGTTAACGGCCATAACTCCATCAAATATCAACAGACTTTACCAGTTAACCTTTTCCCACTCAGATACGTGTTTTACGTGTCAGCCCCCCCCCCCCTCCCATCTTAAGCCCCAGAAGCACCTAAAATCTGCATTTCCTACCCCTGGATGATTATGTTTGCTTTACGATTTGTTGGCATAAAAAGTGACCTGTTTTTTTCGCGCCCCACCCCCCCCCACACCTAAAAATATTATGGGGGGATTAAAGGGGGGGGGGGGACGTTGCCCCCACTCACATCCGAAACGTTTTGGGTGTATAACCCAACCGGTCGCTAAAATTTATATCTGAGGGTGACTGGGATCAAGAATGCCTCAAAATTGATGCTGATAAAACATGCTGCAAACAGTGAAAATGGCCAGTGCAAAACCCCTTAATTGTTGCCTTGACAGCTGTGTGAAGATTAAGATTTGGTCAAAATATCATGTGAAATCACACTTTTTGCCAACTTTGAGAAGCCCCCTCATTACCATGACAACAATGATCAAGTCATGAAAGGCTGCTGCCCAATGAACATTCACACCGAGTTTGGTGTAAAACAGACCATCCATTATGAAACAATGGCTAGTTGCAGTTGCTGTCAGGTGCAACACTGTGAAAATCAGCGAAATTCACGAAATCCCTGATAGGGAAAGGGTTAATGATCCCAAACCTACACATCCCTATTACCAATGTACATTTATACACAAAAGGGGGTCTTTCATCTGTGCCCATGCATGTTTTTTCTTTAAACTTTGTATATTAATAACTCAGCATATACAACCTATAAAAATGTATTCAATAAATTATATAAATCAAAGTAGAAGTCAGGAGGCCGCTCTAACTGAATCCCTCCTGAGCTGGTGTCTGTCTCTAAATAAGTGCGTCTTAAATCTTATGTTTTATTTAGTTTCAAGATCTGTGAACTGGATTGAATGCAGAACTCCATAGGCATTACTTTGATACTAAAAAACCTTTTGAATTAATTAAAGTTTACATTTTCTGATAAAATAATTATCAAAAATCTCATTTTTTAATTAAAATTTTAAAAAATTATCAAAATTCAATCCCTTAGATAAATATTTTCTTGTCTTTGTCAAGATTTTATTTTGCTAGGAAAACTTGCCATATGTATCTTCTTTAGCTATGCCAAATTTCATGAAAATCTGAAACCGGTAATACTGTAGTTTTACACCTTTAATGGATGTAAGTCGTTTCTGCAAAATTTACTATTTTATTGATATCACCCCGAAACCTTACAAAAGGCCATTCGTTACACTTACGTAATAAAAATGAAATTATACAAATCAAAATGAATACATATTGAGCTGATCTAGCTTAGAAACTATTAAAATATCATGGATTTTTTATATGTTCCTTTCATTTATACACTATGATCTATCCAAAATAGTAGATAGTAAAACACTAAATCAAAAGGTATTCTAATTAACAAATTAGGCTTAACAACATATATTGCTTTTTTATTAGCAGCAAAATTATTGTGAACAAGTGCAACTTTATTTAATGACTTTGCATAAGTAATGCTACTCAAATAGGTGTAAGGCAAGGAGATCCATTATTTTGCATTTCCATACCAAGCTGGTATGCAAGGACGCAATGGTCAGTGGTTTGTTGTTACTAGTAAAAATAGTTCTGTTGATAAATCCATGGCCAGATTAAGCCTTAGATATACGCGGTCTTTATGAAGGCTGTATTATTATCCTAATAAAAAAGTTACAGTAATTATTTGTTAGTATTTCCAAAAATCGAAATGTCACTGATATTGAGTTTCTGTTGCAAAAGATATCATTGATGGATGAGGCGCAGAATATTTGGTGCAAACAAAGCTGTCCGATGACCTAGAGAAATTTTGTTATTAGACAGGGAGAGAAATAGTTTCCTTCCTTATAGTACACATGCATAAATATGTCTCTTTTCTGCATTGGTATTGTAATTGTTGACGTTTTTTTAATTGTCTTATTTTTCCTATTTACTTTGTCAATATAGTGGTTGATTTATCGGAAGCGAGCTTTTAGTATTTTTTCCTG
Source organism: Lucinisca nassula (assembly GCA_963580285.1). NCBI lineage: Eukaryota > Metazoa > Mollusca > Bivalvia > Lucinida > Lucinidae > Lucinisca > Lucinisca nassula. Next base: position 1,615,986 of record OY757016.1, on the reverse strand, counting down.
GTTGAAAAACTTTCAACCACTTCTTGAATGTTTCTGCTGAATGCAAGTTCACTGTTTTTTTAAGCACTGTTCTTGCTTGCTTTTTGTTCATTAATAATTACCGGTACATTTCTGTGCAATGTATCTCTCAGCTTAGAAAGAGCATTGCAGCGTTTGGACAGAAAAAAGCATCAGAATGTATTTACTGGAAATAATTTAAAATCCTATGAGTAGTGCGATAACTACTCACAGATTGAATAATTATTATCAACAGTTTAAATGCTTCTTGATATCTTACATAATGTGCTTTGTAATTACTGCAACAACTGCTGAGATAGGTAAATGAAGTGAAAGACCTATACAAATATATAGACAACACAATCATGGTCACATAAGTTTTGGAACACTGACAAATGTAAGACCATGTGAATTCTAAAAGCAAATTCAAATGGATTTGGAATATAGCTTCAGGAAGCCGTTTGATTTCGTTCATAGAGGCTATACAAAAAAAATAGATTGGCTAGTGCCTATGCAGATACAAATTCTGAAAACTTAATGTCCAGGAAAAGTAATCTCAAGTGTTATTGATTTTCCCTAGAGTATTTAACCTTTCTTTTTAAATGGACAGTTAGGGTTAATTAAACAAACAACAGTTTGACTTGAGAGTCATTTATCTCGAGTCGGACAACAAATCTCACAAAATCTGTAGCAACATCTAAAGTGACTGGTATGTTGTTGATTTGAATGTTAAATCTAAACATCACCTTAGCACCATTACCAAATAAGACAAGAAAGACAGAAAGAAAACTGTGCACATGATTACATTGGTGCGTTTGATGACCTTTGTCATCAAAACCTTTGCGGTATAGTTCTGTAGACAAAATATATAGTTTATTCCATAGGGGGCAAATTTACTGAAATGGATGTTTGGAAATAATACTTATAATTATGCTATGAACTACTTACACAAACCATACTATACTATAGCCATCTAAATTGAAAGCAATAGAAAAGTATTATTGAACAGCATGACCAAAACATGATAATCATATAATTTCACATTTTCTGAATCAGGACTATCAGTATTCAGTCTGCTAAAACACAATGTTACCGGCCCTCAATTTCCATCAAAATTCATCAACAAGTTCCTAAGATATGTGGGTAGTTTTTATGCTAAAATGGTGTCTTGACAAAAATGGAACATGGTAAAATTGCATATAAAATTTTAATGAATACAAAAATAGGAGCTGAAATATGGGGACATCATCAAAGAAAACTAAATGCCCAGCCACTATTACTAGACATATGAGGTCATTCATAGTATCAACTAACTCACCAATTATGGCTTTAATTCATAAAACATAGCAGCATTAGATATATGAAACTCTGAATACTGTAGACAAGTTTATATGAGAGTACTCTCAGTTGTGATAGAGACTTCATAAAATATGTAATAAATTTACTACGAAATAAAATTTAAAAGTGAATGCATCGTAATTATAATGGTTATACCCAAGCCAATTATTGTACATAATTTCATCAAAATCCAAGCGTGGGCAGAAACCAATGCAAATTTCCTATACCTTGAAAGACCCCCTTTGAAAATAACCATGAAAAAATATTCATGTTATTGAACATTCATTTGGAACAGACAAGGGCCATAACTCTGCCAAATGTTGACGGATATTGCCCGTTAACAATCCCAAACTACATATCCCCAGGGTACGTGTGTATGCAAAATTTGAAGAAAAAAAAATATGTGAAAAAAATACTCATGTTATCAATCAAGAAATGGTGCGGACGGACGGACGGTGGGTATATTATTCATTTATTGCCCTTGTGTGAGAGGAAGAAGAAGATTTGTTCACCCGAACCTGCCGAGGATGAACAAATCATTATATCATATGACGTCGCGTCTGAGAGTGTAATAACGCCATGCAATATTTTCGATAATCCACTAGTGGATTAAATATGCAAATTAGCTAGATACGTCCCGTAACGTTACATGTACGACGTGCCGTTTACTAACGGCGGAATATTGGCATTTTTTGTAAACAATCATGAATAAAATGCGTTGTAAATTTTATATGATAAATAGAATCTTGCATTCGTGCTCATGCATTATTGAATTTATTAAACTCGTTGAGGAAAAGGGATAAAATGCTCGGCAAAGCCTCGCATTTTATCCCTTTTCCTCAACTCGTTTAATAAATTCAATAATACATGAACACTCATGTAAGATCCTCTATATATCCCCCTCACACAAGGGCAACAAATGATTTATTATACCGAATTCTGACTTCTAGAGATTCTTTCAGTGAATGCTTCAAAATATGGATTTTTTTTTTTTTTTTTTTTTTTTTTTGGTTTTACGGCCCTTTCAAGATTATTTCACTCATATCGAGCCGACCGTTAATCAGAGGATATGAGAAAGCAAGTTATTGTTAAAACAAACATAATATTTAAATGATAAAATTTGATTTATCCAACTGTACACATGTACTTTTGAGCAGTGACGTCAGTGGAGAACATTGCAGGGAAATATTATAATGTTATTAATCAAATAATTTCGTATTGGCCCAGTTACAGGTCCGGGGGCTGCTGTATTGGCACGAGGCCGAAGGCCGAGGCCAATACAACTGACCGAGGACCTGTATCTTGGCCAATACGAAATTACTTTATTAATGACAATTTTATTAATTGACGCAATTAAAAACATGATTTATGATTTTTGAATATTGGTTGACCTGGTGTAATACAGGATGATCAATGAATAAGATAATTTATTGCTCTGCGCGTGGCTGCTCTCGACCAATCATAATTCTAGAATAGCTTATGAATATTATTGAGGTATTATAAAACACTATCGTGTGTCTTGAAACTTACCGCACTTTCATCAACAGAAACTGGGTTCAATGCCGAGGGCCAAAATGGGGCTTCGTTTACGTCCGTTATATTTATTGTAAGGAAAACATTTTCCCCTGTGGTATAGTGATACTCATCTTTGATTGTGAGCTCAAACCAGTACTGGGTGGTCGTTTCGTAGTCAAGTTCGAACCCTTCCTTGAGAAACACTTTTCCACCTGAATAGGGTAAAAATATCAATTAGGAAAACATGTCCGTAAGAAATAATGGCGGCCAACATGGTGTCAGAAAATGATAAATATTACGTAAAAATGATAACATCTTTATTATTTCTGCTTTCAACATAGATTGTGGGTGCTCGTTAGAACCGCCTCAAAGAGGCGGTTCTAACGAGTATCCACAAGCTATGTTTTAAAGCAAAAATAAGGCAGATAATGTATACCTCCGAAAACCCCACTTTTCTCTGTATAAAGTGGGGTTTAGCGGGGTGGGTCTTCATTTCACGAGCTTGTTACCGTGATGCAATCCGTATGAAAACCCTGAAAAACAGTCGCCAATCTCTTCAAACAAAACACCACTTTGTAAACACAAATGTCGTTAGTGGACACTGGGTTGCGGCGGAGTGGACAAGACATTAAATGACATAAAAATGAGTTGGATTTGTTCGGGTGGTCACAACACGGCGTTGTGATCGGGGAGATAAGCCAGCCTGTAAAATACTTCAGCATTGAAACACTTGATACATTAAACTAGACAGACGAGTTATACAAAATGCCAAGTCTGACTTGTTCAGGGATATAAATCAAAACAATAACAATAATACGGGTCAACTTATAGTCTTTCAAAACGCAGTGAGACATGGCTGCACTTTTAATTTTGGACCAGTCCGTGTTTTAGGTAAGTCGCCTCCAGTTGGGATTTTACATTTGGCAGGTATAGTTTTTCTGAGATTCATACTGCCTCATACTAGCCACTTGCCAACGACTTTTACATAATGACAGTATCAAAAAACTTATTTATAATTTTAAAATCCTGTGAAAAAAAGAAATCCGAAACCTGCTTCCCCTAAAACATGGAATAGTCTTGCCACGCTTGAACGTTGAACTCTCAGAGGTCGTTGATAAACTATAATTTGGAGCAGTATTGCACTTTACGCCCTCTAGCGGGCAAAAACCGGTACTACTCCATATGAAAACAAAGGGAACAAAACCCACAAGCAACCCGAAAATTTAACACAGTGTGATAGCGTTGAAATCGGTTTGCAATTCTAACACAGCGCTCCTATATAGGCGATCGAAAGGAACTGTGTTTTATTCTACAATAAATCACAACAAGGAAGAGCATGACGAGTGACGTCATTAAAAACTGCTAATTTATGACGTCACTAGTAGATTTCCTTGACGTTAGACGGTGTAACGTCATATTTTCGAATCGAAAACGTTAGAAAAAGATATAATTGCATGGTTTCAGTCGATAATTTTAGCGGGATTTCTTCTAAACATGGCGAAAAGTTGTCAGATTTTGAAGGAAACAACAGCATTATTGTCTATTTTCAGCCTGTTAGAAACGGAACAGATCAGCTCTAGTTTGTGATTTATTGAGTAATAAATCTCAATTTGTCGGTCAATTGTAAGTAGACAAATCACGCGCGCTACGCGCTCGTGATTTGTCTACATTACAACTGACCTCCAAACTGTGATTTATTACTCACCAAATCACATATAGAGCTGATCTATTTCTTAAATAAGCTAACACCGTGCTAGGCAAAACACTCATTAGACGCTGTAACAAAACGGAAACAATACCGTTTAACAAAACGCTAACAAAACATAAATATCTATCTATCTATCTCTTTATACTGAGTCGGTCATATTTGGCCATTACCTCAGTTGGTTGGGTGGCTAAATTTAGAATTTAGCTTTAAAAAAAGAGGCACTGGATGGGTCCTTAAAACTATTTACAATCTGCATAAAGGCCCGTTTACACGACAAGATTAGTCTTATATGATAAGTCTTACAAGACAAATCTTGCCATGTAAATAAAAATCTTAATCCTGTAAGAGCAATGAAAACATTCATAAGAAAGAAGATGGGTCATACTTCGTAGTTTCGGCTAATAAAGCCTCATCAGTGACCCTGTAATGATCCGGCAAAGACAGCCAGAGGAAACATACTGCAATTTTGCGAATTTCGAATAGGCAGTCGATTCAAAGACTGATATAAATCAAAATTGGTCGAAATAATTAAAAACCTGTCTAGAACATGAGTCTAAACCAATAATTTATTTCTGATTTCTCAGAATATTCACGCTGATCTCAAAGGAGTAAAATATAAACTACACTATGGTTGATGTACGGGGAGACGTTTTAAGGCACAACACCAGCTGCAGTGAAGGCAAATAAAAATCTTAAATGAGATCCTGTAAGAGCAATGAAAACATTCATAAGAAAGAAGATGGGTCATACTACGTAGTTTCGGCTAATAAAGCCTCATCAGTGACCCTGTAATGATCCTGTAAAGACAGCCAGAGGAAACATACTGCAATTACACAGTCTTGGGAGTCATGTATGACAGTCATGGCAGATAGAACATGTTCTATTGCGGCAAGACTAGTCATGCCATTTCAGCCAATCAGAGCAAAGGTGACGAAGGTAAATTACTTCCACATGGTATTATAGAGTCAAGGCTAAACATTTAATTGATAAATTGCCCTGCATAAAGAGGTGTGAAAAAAAATAAAGCAACTATGCCATGTAGTAGCCATCTGATCAGGATCTGCACTACCAGGCAGATTGTGAACTTAATGAATGCATAACATGAAGTAATTTGATGGTTGGATATTTAAAATAAGTGTGGCTAAATTAAGCTATTCAGCCAGATAAAGGTCTTCTTTCCCTTCTCAGACTCAAAACTGCACTTACAATTATTATCATACATAAAGGAATTGCAAAATTTTCTTCCTCCATTGTTTATCTCCTGATATAAGGCGGGAAAATAAAATCATGCAAGATTTGTCATGATGTGTAAACGTAAAAATCTTTCGGGAGAAAATCATGCATGACAAAATCATGAAAGACTAATCTTATCGTGTAAACGGGCCTTAACAACAGAGGTAACCCAAAACGCATACCCCTGAGTCTCAATCTTACACTGTACGGGCTTGAACTCTTCTGCGGACTTGGCATTCACCACAGTGGAGGGAAGACTATTCCATTGGGAAATAGTTCTAGGAAAGGGCATCACTATAGGACTGGTATCTACGATACTGTGAGTCGTCTATTTTTTATGCTCTTGTTTAGGTCGACACTGTTACAGGGGTCAAGTACCTATATTTATTAATAACCACTGAATCAGAGTGTATCTTGTAGAAGAAGGTTAAAGAGGACTGCTCACGACGGGCCTCCAAGAACGGCCACTTAAGCTCATTTAGCATGCCACCGACCCTACTTGTATTTCGCCATCGCCTGCAGGTCCATCGAGCAGCTGTCCTCTGCACATTCTCCACCTGTTGAGTGTGAGTTTTAACATAGGGATGCCAAATGGGTGATGCATATTCAAGTTGAGGGCGAACCAATGTTTAAAATGCAACATCCTTTGTCTGCCGAGGTGCAAAGGCCAAGTTACGTTTAAGGAATCCTAAAGTCCTAGTTGCTTTAGATGTAATCTCAGAGATATGTTGACCCCAATCAAGATCGTCAGTGATGGTGATACCAAGATATGAACATGCTCCAAAATTTGCTGGTGAAGTGTATATTGAAACTTAATTTGCTTGTCTGGAGTGTGTCGTGACACCCTCATTGAGTGACATTTTGCCACATTGAACTTCATTTGCCAGTCGGCCTCACACTGTGCAAGTTGATCCAGGTTATCTTGTAAAATAAGACAGTCAGAAGGAGAATATATGTTCCTATACAGGACACAATCATCAGCAAACAAACGGACCGATGACTTGATATTTTCGGGGAGATCATTGATGAAAACCAATAACAGGGGACCGGTCCAAAGGACCGAACCTTGGGGGACGATAGATAAAACAGGGACTGGATCAGACGCTTGGCCTTCAAGTACAACTTGTTGTGAGCGCCAAGAGAGCCGTGAGCTAATCCATCTATGTGTGGATCCTCTTATCCCATACTACTCCAGTTTATAGAATAGCCTTCAGTTAGGTACCTTGTCAAAGGCCTTAGCGAAGTCCATGATGATCAAGTCAGTCTGTTTGTGGCCACGGTTTATGGCCCCATCCAGATTGCTCACAATGTCATGGTAAAATTGAACAAGTTGCGTTTCGCAAGACATTTGACTCCGGAAACCATGTTGACAGTCAGCAAAAATGCTCTCAAAGGCTAAGTGCCATTTCTTCAAAATATCCTTCATTAATAAGGGTATGGATTTTATAGATTTGCCCAGTATCTTCCGTGAGAGATCGGTGCATTCTTCTATTCCTGCTTATTTTCAAAATACTGAAACACCTATAATTTGCTATAAATATAACAAACCTGTTAGATCTATTATTTTTAATTTCAATAAACTTGTTTCAGATCTTGATATTGATACTAATACTCCTGATTCATGTGATTGTAAAAACTCAAAGTATTGCTATCCTGCTGCTGGTCATGTAATTACTGGCAATTTAAAAATTATTCCTGATTCTAGGATAAGGAATATAATTTCTAAAGGACCGAAATATCGGTTTTCTTCTATAATTGATTTCAGTAAATGTAGAGATGAAATCGCTGCTTCCTTGAATGAATTCGGTAATCGATGGTGTAAGCGAGAGTATGTTGAGCATAAAGCCCTTAAGGACTGGAAACTTAGCATTTTAAAACTAGTGAATAAAAGCATTTCTTTCTATTCTCAAAATACTAACTTATTACCTCCTAAGCCCAAGACGTCTTTGCGTCATCTTAAACTAGGTATTCAAGAATTTCATAAGAAGTTTGTTTTGGCCCCTGCATACAAGGCCGCTAACAACGTCGTCGTTGTGTGACGGCTCCACTATGTTAACACGCTTAAGCAGGAGCTTGGTGGTACTAAGGCCTATGAACTTCAGCATTTAGCTGAAGAGAGAGCTATAGTAGATAAACATGTTTGTCTTTCAGCCACCAAGTTTGTTGTGTGTGTTAATGAAGGCCAAGACAAGCTTCCTACGCTATACTGGTTACCAAAACTTCATAAAAGACCTTACAAAGCACGGTTTATTGCAAATTCTAGCTCTTGCACTACCACTGAACTTTCTAAATTATTAACTTCCTGTCTTACTGCTATTAAAACGCATGTAATTAAATATTGTGATAAAGTCTTTGAAAGATCAGGAAGAAATCTGTTTTGGTCGATAAAAAATTCGAATGAGGTTTTAAATAAATTGAAATCCAGACATTTTCGTGCTTCTAGTCTGTCTACTTACGATTTTTCCACTCTTTACACCACACTTCCTCATAATCTTATAAAAGAAAAGCTTAATGATTTAATTGAATGGGCTTTTCACAGAGAAGATTCTCTCTATCTTGCATGTAATGTCAGAAATGCATTTTTCACTTCTAAAGAGCATAATAATTATACACTTTGGTCATGGCAGAAAGTGTGTGATGCCCTCACCTTTCTACTTGACAATATTTATATAAGATTCGGTACTAAGTTATTTAGACAAATTGTGGGTATTCCGGTGGGTACTAATTGCGCACCTCTTGTGGCTGATCTGTTCTTGTATTGTTATGAAAGAGACTTCATTTTGTCGCTTTCCATTGATAACCAATCTGAAATTATTGAAGCTTTTAGCTCCACTTCTAGATATTTAGATGATTTATTAAATACTGATAATACCTATTTTGATGGTTTGATCAGTCAGATTTACCCCCTAGAACTTCAGTTAAATAAAGCAAATTCTTCTGATACCGAGGCCCCGTTTTTGGATTTACATCTATCTATTGTAGATGGATTTGTTTCGTGCAAAATTTATGATAAACGCGATGACTTTGATTTTGAGATTGTAAATTTTCATTTTTTTGGCTTTTTTGGATGGTGATGTTCCTCGTGCGCTATTCTATGGCGTTTATATTTCGCAATTAATTCGATTTGCTAGAGTGTGTAGTCATGTAACTGACTTCAACACTCGTAATAAATTATTAACGGCTAAACTCCTTAATCAGGGTTATCGGTACCATAAACTACGCAAAGCCTTTTCAAAATTTTATAGACGCCATTCTGATTTAATTTCAAAATTCAATATTGGACTTAAATCTCTTCTGCAACAAGGTCTATCGGAACCCGAATTTTATGGTGACTTAGTATATAAATTCAGAAAAATATATAACCGCAATGACTTCAGCACCCAATTTCGTAAAATCATTCTTCGATATAAAAAGATTGGGTACAGCATGGATATTATACGACAGACTGCATGCATGGTAGTTAACCCAATCACGGTTGGCAACTTTGCTTCCCTCTTTAATTGCACGCCGGTGGGTCAGGTCTCTGATTCTATGACGGCTCCAACGTAAAGGCTTATTGAGAATTAGAGAGATAATGTTGGTTGGTGCCCGATGCTCTGTCTCTGGTCGGGCTCATCGGAGTCTAACTGTTGGTTTCTTTTGCCCCAGCATTTCAGTGGTTTCTTGCTGTCGAGTCCTCACCGTTGTCTCACCTCTGTGGTTCTTTGATTTTTGTGTTCACGGAGATGTTGCACTGATGAGTTAGGAGGCCTTCATGCGGACTGAACAAATTATTTGTCTAAATCGCGACGGAAGTAAGGGCGAGGATTGTGGCCACGTAAAATCGATTTAAGCCCCCCCCCCCCAGTGGAAATCTTCCACTGACCGTTCCAAGGCGGCTCTTCTGTGGCGATTTATTTATGTTGTTGTTTGTTACTTACTGTGTGAATCACTTGTGTCTTTTAATTTTGGATGGCCGTATGGCCATTTTGTGGGAAAGTAACTGTCCTTATGGCCTTCCTTTTTTTAGGTTTCCATTATGGTCTGGTCGCTTAATGTTTGTATTTCTTTCCCTTTGGTGTCTTTTATGGGTGGAGTAAGTTAATTGTATCAATTCCTGATCTTTGTTTTACTTATTCTTTACAATGTAAACAATATATTTTTGGATGCTCCATTTTTAATATAATTAAAATTATTTAAAAAAAAAAAATGATTGAAGGAAAAGTTTGTAATTATTGTTCAACATTTAAATCGTATAATTCATTTAGAAAAGAAAAAACAAGTTTTGATGGGTATAGAGGAAAATGTAAAGATTGTGAAAGACCAATGAGACATTTACACTATATTAATAATAAAAAAATACAAACAAGCTTATCAAGAATTTTTACTTAGAAACCCAAACTAGAAAAATGAATATAATTTCAGAAAAAAATATCATAATTAAATTTGTATTCTAAGAACATGGACGGTAAAAAATCCAAAGTATTTAAAAATGTTATTACTGAAACTACTATTGATGACATAAAAATGGATGATATAACGGCTTATTTCAATAAATCAAAAGATAAAATTATAATACAATCATATCCCATTAAAGTGCCGATAATAATTACTTCTGAATTTAATACTCCATTAGCATTTGATATAATAGAAAGTCATTACTCTCATCCTGTTCAAGTTATTCGATCAAATAATAATGTCAATGAATTTTATAATAACCTAAAAAATAAATTTGAAGAATGGATTGGTGAGTATCAAGAAAGAGGTTCTGGTTTTGTTTTTAGAAATATTAAAAGTGTAAAAGTAAAGATCCATAAATATAATTATCAGAAAGCTTCATCTTATGTACCTTTAAAGTTTAAATCAAGTAATATCATCAATGTTAAAAACACAAAAAGATAACAAATGTTTCTTATGGTCTATATGAGCAAAACTATATCCTGCAGATAATAATAAAGATAGAGTAACAAAATATCATCCCTGTGAGAATGAAATTAATATGACAAATATTGAATATCCTGTTTTAATAAAAGATATCTCAAAAGTAGAAAAACAGAATAATTTAACTATAAATGTTTTTGCATTTAGAAAATCCAACAAATAAACAAACTTTATACCCAGTTTATATTTCAAATATGAAAAGTGAAAATATAATTGATCTTTTATATATAGAAGTTAATGAAAACACACACTATTGTATAATCAAAGATTTAGATAGTTTTCTATGTGATAAAAATAGACATAAACAACTCACATGTAGAAATTGCTTACAAAGATTTCAAAGACTAGAAACATTAGAAAAACATAAAGAGATATGTCTAGATCATGACTATTGTAAAGTTGATATGCCAAAGAAAAATAATATTCTTAAATTTAAAAACTATCATTTCAAAAATAGACTACCTTTTGTTATCTATTCAGATTTTGAATCAAATAATATCCCTTTATCTACTTCTCAACCAACCGGCCCCGATAGCTCAGTTGGTAAAGTGTCCGCTCCGGGGAACGGGAGGTCTCTGGTTCGATCCCGGGCCGCGACATACCAAAGTCGTTTAAAATGGTACTAGCTGCTCCTCGCTTGGCACTCAGATTTACGGGGTAGAGCTAGGACTGGTTGATCCAGTGTCAGGATAATGTGACTGGGTGTGGTATCATGTAATGTGTCTGGGACATGATTCTTCAGTGAGGCAGCACTATAAACGTGAGCATTGAGCTCCCTGTCGCAACCAGACACCGTCGTGATATGACTGAAAAATTGTTGAAAGCGACGTTAAACCCGAATTCACAAACACACACACACACACACTGCTCAACCTGACCCAAATAAATCATATGTCAATCCAATAAGAAAACAAACTGTTAATAGTTATGGTATTTATGTTCAGTCTGACTATCCAGAAATTTATAAACCACAATACTTATCTTATGTTGGTGATGATGTAGCAAAGAAATATGTAGAAAAAATAATAAAAAAATTCAAGGATATAACTTATAAGATTTACCTTAATGAAAAGAAACAACAAATTTTAAGTAAACAACATGAAAATGAATTTCAAGAGTCAACAGAATGTTATATATGTGGAAAGGAATTTGAAGAGAAAAACAAAGTAAGAGAACATAATCATCTTTCTGGTAAATATAGAGGAGAGCTTGTCAATCATGTAATACAAAAGAAGGTAAAACAACAAAATTAATACCTGTTTTCTTTCATAATGGCTCAAACTATGATTTCCACTTCTTAATAGAGGAATTAATGAAATATGAAGATGATTATAACAAAGTAAAACTTCTATCTAAAAAATTAAGAAAATTATATTTCTATAGATTACGGTTCAAATTATAAAAAAAAAACTAAGATTTCTAGATTCATTTAGATTCCTTACAAAGGGTTTAGCTGATGTAGCAAAATCATTAGAAGAATTTCCTATCTTAGAAAAAGAATTTGAAAGTCATACTGTTGATAATAATATATTAAATAGAAATAAAATAGAATTTATAACAACTAATAAAGAATTAAATGACTTACATAGAGAAGATAATAAGAAGTATCAGGAAAAGAAAAATAAAATAAAACTTGATATTTTTTTTCTATTAAAACAAAAAGGCTTTTATTTCTATAGATTACGGTTCAAATTATAAAATGAAAGATTTAAAAAAAAACTACCACCTAAAAGTGCATTCTATTCAACTTTAAAACAAAACCATATCTCAGATAAAGATTATAAAACTGTACAAGATGTTTGGAAAGCTTATAATTGTAAAACATTAGAAGATTATCATAATCTATATCTAAAAACAGGTTTTTTAATTCTAGCTGTACTTTTGAACAGTTTAGAGACTTCTTTTTAAAACGCCATCAAATAGATCCATGTTATTGTTTCTCTGCACCAGGATTAACTTGGCAATGTGGATTAAAATATACAGGAGTGGATTCTTATGAATGTTTTCATTGCTCTTAAAGGAACTCATTTTTGATTTTTATTTGCCTTCACTGCAGCTGGTGTTGTGCCGTGTGGCGGCCGTAAAACGTCTTCCCGTACATCAACCATAGTGCAGTTTATATTTTACTTTTGGTCCTTTGAGATCCGCGTGAATTTTCTGAGAAATCGGAAATAAATTATTGGTTAACACTCATATTCTAGACAGGATTTTAATTATTTGGACCCCATTTTGATTTTTATCAGTCTTTGAATCGACTGCCTAGGCCATTTTGTGGGAAAGTAACTGTCCATATGGCCTTCCTTTGTTTAGGTTTCCATTATGGTCTGGTCGCTTAATGTTTGTATTTCTTTCCCTTTGGTGTCTTTTATGGATGGAGTAAGTTAATTGTATCAATTCCTGATCTTTGTTTTACTTCTACTTAAAATGGGAAAGTAATCCAGATTATTATTTACATATTCCAAAACGAAGGGGTTGTATAATAGAATGTGATTTAGAATATCCCAATAATTGCAAGTTTAAAACAATGAAATATCCATTAGCTCCTGAGAAAATGAAAATAAATGAAAAAGATTTATCAGATTATCAGATAAACTTGATAGGAGATAAGCCATTAGGTAAAGAAGAAAAATTATTATTAACACTTTATGATAAAAAGAAATATGTTATTTATCATTCTATTCTAAAAGAATATGTAAAATTAGGTATGAAAGTAACAAAGGTTTATAGAACAATATCTTTTGATAAAAGCAACTGGTTAAAGAAATATATTGATTTTGATACTGAACAAAGAAAGAAAGGAAAAACAGATTTTGAAAAAGACTTATGGAAATTAATGAATAATTCTTTCTATGGAAAAACATTAGAAAACATAAGAGGAAGAAGCGAAATTAAATTAACAACGAGTAAAGAAGAAGCAAAGAAATACATAAACAAATCTAATTTTAAAGATTCAATAATTTTTAATGAAAACTTCATTACGATAACACACCCGTGCGAAATAGTGCATTTTTCACATCTCCAAATTGGCTACTTTTCGGATGAAAATCCTTGATATTTTTCTTATTTATACTGCAAATATAGGTTGTGGGTGCTCGTTAGAACCGCCTCATTGAGGCGGTTCTAACGAGTACCAACAACCTATGTCTTGGAGCAGAAATAAGAAAAATAATGTTTACCCCAGTAAACCCCAGTTTTCTCTATATAAAGTGGGGTTTAGGGGGGTCTTCATTTCACGGACTTGTTCACGTGATGTTGTTGCAATTGTAAATAATGTTACTTCTGTTAACTTTAATAAACCTATTTATTTAGGACAAACTGTATTAGATTATAGCAAGTTATTAATGTATCAATTTTATTATAATATAGTTAATGAATTATAGCCAAAAAATGAATACGTTGCATCCTACTCCGTTTCGGGTGATACTCCAATTATTTTAAGATATAAAAATAAAGTATTTATTGAAAAAATAGAAAACATTACTGATGAATATGAATACTTAAATAATAAATTTTATTATAAACTAAAAGATATTGAAGTTTGGACGAGTAAAGGATTTGATAAAATAAAAACTATCATTAAACATGAGACAGAAAAAGAAATGTTTAGAGTTGTTACACCTTTAGGATTTGTTGATGTAACAGAAGATCATTCTTTAATAAAAGATAATAATGAAAGTATTAAACCTAAAGATTTATCGTTAAATACTAATCTTTTATTCAATGATAATTATAAAATTTCTTATACTCCTCCTTTAAAAGAAGACTTCTTAAAATCAGAACTGTCAACTTTAGAAGAAAAAAGAGCTTTTATTGAAGATTCTTTTTAGCTGATGGAACTAGCGGAATTTATCAAACTAAAAGTGGAGTAAAATATTCTTGGAAGTTAAATAACCAAGATGTTAATCTTTTAAATAAATGTTTAGAATACTGTAAGGAATAATATCCAACTGATTTTAAAATAATATATTGTATGAATTCATCTAATGTTTATAGAATTGTTCCAAAAGGAAGTTATAAGTTAATGGCAATCAAATTTGAAACATTTATACTGATAAAAAAGAGAAATACATCCCTTATAAAATTCTTAATAATGATTACAATTATAAACTATTCTTTTTCAGAGGATTTTATCAAGGAAATGGTTATAAAAAAGGAAAAAATTGTGCATTCTCTTTTTCACAAAAATCTAAAATTACATTCTCGTGTTTACATTATCTTATAACTTCTCTAGGATATAATAGTAATATCAATACGAGAGAAGATAAACCAAATGTGTTTCAATTAAATATAACAAAAAAAAGAGAACAATATGCTTACGTAAAAACGATAATACCATTAGGTAAACAAAAAAGAATAGTTTATGATTTATCTACAGAAACAGAAAATTTTAATTGTGGGTTTCCTTTGATCGTCCACAATACTGATAGCATATTCTTATCCATAAAAACTAAAGATATTTATGAAGATATGAAACAAATACAAAACGAACTAGATACATCAGACTACCTAGAAAATCATGATCTTTATTCAAAAGAAAATAAAAAGGTGATAGGGAAGTTTAAAGATAAATTAAATGGTAAAATTATGAATGAAATAGTTTTTCTGAGAAGTAAAGCATATTCTTTTACATTAACTGATCTTAGTGAAGAAAAAAATTAAAAGGTATTGGTAAAACAACAATTGAAAAAGATATGAAATTTGATATTTATAAGGATTGTTTATTTAATAATGAAATAAAAATGAATAAGATGTATACATTAAATTCTGATAAACATGAAATGTTTGTAAATGAAATAAATAAAATTTCTTCAAATCCGTTTGATGATAAAAGATATATATGTGATAATGGAGTAGATACACAACCTTATGGTATTGAATCTTTATATTTTATCTAATTTAATTTCCACGCAACAGATCCGTTAATGCCATACCACCAATAACAAATTCAATCTCTCTATTTTTCTGGTCTTCTGATGGAGAATAAAAATCACTTAATGTAGATTTCGGAGGTAATGCCTGTAAATCTTTTTTTTTTTTTTTTTTTAATTTATTGTTTTTTTTTTTTTTTTTTTTTTTTTCATTCACACAGAGACATAAAGACATTTATAACATATATTACATGGCATATCCAGAGCATTGGCAGTCACAGAGGTGAATTGAAAACGATGTGATGTTAAATCATCTTCCCTGAAATTTGGCTGACGGACGCCACCATCCTGAGGCCCGGAGACAGTAGACATCAAAACCAATTCTCAAATCTCGACGTTCCCGTGCCACCCGAACCCAGGATCCGAACCTCCGACAACCGGCACAGACGCCGCGTTGACTCTCTGGCTACAGCCCAGAGCCAAAGTGGCGTCTTTGGAATATTTTTGATAGTTTACCATTAAAATGGAAAAACAATAACACCATTTATCCATTGTTATCTTATAATAAAACAGCACACGTCGGGTCCCTCAGGGAAAGCTCAATACTCTCCAATCAACCTCGTACCCAGACTACAGACGCTTGGAGTCAGGTCACCCGCTAGCGTCCCTAGCCATCCTTACACCCCGCCGTAACTGGAGCACCCCTACCACCGCAAGACACGTCCAGCAAACATATATAAGTAAAATAAGAAAGTCAAATATAAGTGGACGTCACCCCACCATCAGGGCCCATATCAGTATCCTTAGACCATACTTTCTCTATTTCATATCGATGTCAAAACGTAGCAAAATAACAGGGATTGCAGCGGATGAAAAGGCAATATTATAATGTCATCTGTCAAGCAACCTCGCACCGGCCCAGCCACAGGTCCGAGGTCCACTTCATAGACCCGAGCTAGAAAGCCAGGGCCCACACAGCTGACCGCGGACCTGCAGCCGGGACAGCCCAGAACTACCTGACCATTGACTATTGATTTCCGACCTCAGTATTAATACGATGACCTCCAACAATACAGGATAGCTAGTTAATAAAAAGGGGTACATTCAACCGTCCGAAACGGCACAAAATTAGCTTGGCCCAACAAGCGACAGCGAGATTGGGGCCAACCTGATGGTAAAAGGACGCTCCTCAATACCGCATTTAAAAGCCCCACACTCATGATCTACCCACGGCGGCACAAGCTCCAACCATAGCAATATATTAAAAGACAAACCCGGCAAAACAACAAAAGACAAACAAGAACGCCAGCACGAGACCCCAATCAAAGCGTATGCGGGCCCAACAGCCCCACCCCCCGGACCCGGCATGTGCTTTTAATGCCAACGCCCTCGGTATATATTAACATCACTGTCCTATACAGGTGTGGAATATTTAAAGTTTGCTCCCCTACCTCACTTAGTTGCACTATTGCAGTACAACATCTTAAAACGTTGAGAAGGGCAAACTCACACTCTGAGACAATTGAGCCGGGGCACAGCACTCCCCACAACCCACACGCACGCCCGGCGAAAAAACCGACCAGCCCCACGCACCCACACAGTCTAACCAGAGACCTCTTCTGCAGCACGTTGGGGCACCGGGCCCCTTGCCATCCGCGGAGTGCACACCGAAGTCCCCGACCAGACTGCGCATACGCGCACTCCACCCAGAGTCCCCACAGGGCGCCCGTGCTCTATTGTAGGTCCCGCCGCGCGCCGGCCCAACTCCACCAGAATATGCCGCCTTAAGTGGCATCATAGTAGTATAAATGTGAGGGCAGGGAAGCAAAGAAAAAACAAAAAACAAACAAAAAAAAAATCAGCAGACATGAAAAAAATGTGCATAAGGTCAAAAGTCGCATACCAATGGATACGTGTTTCGAACAAGTAACGTCATTCTATCCACAGATCTGGAGGGACGATTAATTAACAGTAGGATCAATAATATTTGTTGTGTTAAACGGTACGGCGATGTAGTGAAAAGGCCAGCTCCATAACAGAACAAAACCACCTACATCACGATAACACATCCGTGTGATATAGTACATTTTTCAAACCTCAAAAAAAGGCATTTTTGACGACAATTTTTTATATTTTTCCCATTCCCTCCCCGAGCACAGGTCTTGGGCGCCCGCTAGAACCGCCTCATTGAGGCGGCCCCAACGAGTACCCACAACCCATGTCCCGCAGCAGAAACAAAGAAAATAATGTTTACCCCCGTAAACCCCAGTTTTCGCAATATAAAGTGTGGTTTAGGGGGGGGGGGTCTTTATTTCACGGGCCCGTCCACGTGATGCAGGCGAATATTGTCATTTGTTTAAAAAATATTCTCACAATCAGTTCAAAACCTGTACTATTTACAGGAACTATATCCAGAGTAGCACTACAGATGACACATCATAAATATTATAGAAAGTACTAACTATTGTTATTAATAATTAACACCTTATATAGTGTCCAAGATTTCTCAAAATTTTCTAACTTGCTATTTTCAACTGCATTATACCTTTCCGTCAGATAATGACTCCTGATATTTGGTACAAACTGGTTAAAAACAGGAGTACTTTCCTCCATTCTCTTTCTGTAAATAAAGAGTTTTGCCTTAAGTATTAATTGATTGATAACTAAGTCGTAATAAGTAGAGCCAAACAAAATATCGGATTCCTTCCAATCATGAGGTAAATTAATTCCTTTTGATCTTAACAAGGCATTGAATTCTGTCAAAAATGTCTGGACATGTAAACAGGTCCAGAACATGTGTGATAAAGTTTCTGATGCATTCTGACAGAAGGTACATCTTTCGTTATTCTTTATTTTCATTTTAGTTAGCAGACGATTCGTAGCTAAAATTCTATGAAAAATCCTTTCTTGAAACCATAAAAGAGTTGAGTCTTTAGTTACCTTAAATAAGAGTTTGAATAACTTTTGCCAATCCGGTACGCCTCCAAAGTCAACAATTTGTTCCCACTTTCGAACTGTTACTGGGATATTATGATTGATTAAAATATCATATACAATTCTACATCCGCGGTTGTTTTGAATTATAGGATAAAGTAAAGCAGAAATAACTTGTCGATGACCGTTTGTTGGGAAGCGTTGGACAGGCAATCTTGTTAAATACGTCGAACATGCTGCAGTGATTCCTTGAAAAGTAAGGAAGTTTGTGTTGATGTTGTACCGCTCTTGAAATTCCCTTAATGAGTAAAAATTTCCATTTCGATCTAACAAATCACCAATAAAAAGTACACCACGTTCACTCCACTGTCGAAAAAAAACAGCTCCTTCTTCCGACCCTGATATTGTTATTATACCATATTGGTGTACTAAGGACGTCATTCCAGGTTACAGGTTGGAATGCTATAGTGAACTTATATAAGGCTTTATACACATCTTTCCAAAATGGGTTTTGAATAGCATCAATATTATTTTTAATGAAATCACTGCCATACAAAAAAAGTTTCTCCACAAAAGGGCATAGAATGTCATGTATTTTAAAACATTTTTTGTCATCTCTAAATTTCCTTTTTAACCAGCTTATTTTAAGGGCGTCTATAAATTTCTCAATATCGATCATCCGCAAGCCACCGTTCTCATAGCCTTGAGTTATAACTGTCCTCTTAATCCTGTCTGGTCCACGCCTGTAAATCTTTACCAGTAAATTAATAATACCGTTTCATTGCTTGGTCAGCATCATCAAAGGTTTGTTCTACATGACGTTCTTTTTGTAATTGTTCATTAATAAAATCTAATCTTTGTGTTCTCTCTTTACTCCATTTTGCTTGTGCTGCTTCTAATTGTTCCATCGCTTTATCATGCATTTTTCTCTCTTCATCTACACTTTCATTACTACCCATATGCGAAAACAAATAATTACTACCCGAAAATGCAAAGGCATTCACTACTGCTCCACCAATCATTATCGCAATTGCACTCGCCATTTTATAAAATAATTATTTCATAATATTTTCTGGAATAATTCCTTGCTTAACCAACATATCTCTCGTTGTCTTTGCGCGTAATATATCAATAGATAACCTACCAATATCCGCCATATTAAAATCTACTTTAATGGTGGTCTTCTTAATAGTTCTCTTCCTAATTCTGCCTATCCAACCGTTAATAGTGTTTCAACTCCAGCGTGATATAACATGTTTGCTATTTGTTTTCCATCAATTTGTGTTGTCATTTTTATAAGAATATTTTTTAATAAAACTCAAATGGATCGATTTCTTTTTGTCGTATCGTAGGTGCAGGGTTTTGCACTACAGGCGCAACTTGTTTAGACTTATACATATATAATCCTAATCCAACAACTACAATTGATATACATAATGGTATGTAATTTTTGTATACATTTATGTTCTGTGGATTTTGTTTGTTTGTTTGCAAAGCATCATCATCATCATCTTTTATTATTTGCTTTGGAACTTTTAGTTCCATTTTTTCTTTCTTCAACAGTTCTGCTTCCTTTCTTTTTAATTCAGCTTTTATCTTTTTTGCTTCTGCACCTTTTATACCTGCAGCTTCTCTTTTTGGGTTTTTCGGTTTTTCATTTATTTCACTCATCATTTTTAGGTCAATATTTTCACTTTTTTATCAGTAAAATTAATATGTTTTGTTTTTGTTAGCATAGCAGTAAACGGTGCAAGATACATTCCATATCTATAATACAATTCACAACATGTGCTAGTCAAAGCGTGATTGATAAATGGATCTTCTTCTAAATCTTGTATTAGTTTTGGTGGATTAACAACATTAAAATATTTTGATACACCCATAACATATAAGTTAATAAAAGAATTACCCAATGTCTTCGTCATACTTGCCCCTAGTCTTGTTTCGTATCTGCAGTATAGTTTGTTTATTTGTTCTGGTGCCATTGCATCAATGTCTGACATTTGTAAGTCTTTACCAAGATATTGTTTACTTCCTCCACCAGCAACAATGGCTGATAATCTTTCACGTTTTGTTTCATTGTGCTCATTATTTTGGTCACATGTATTGTTTTCATTAAGTAGTTCTCCAACATCCGTTTTATATAGTTTATTTTTTACCTATATATAATTTATTTTTTATTTTATAATAATGTTACGGGCCGGCCACCTGTCGGCTTGTGAGTCGACCTCGAGTTTCGAAAGGGGGGTTGTTTAGCGCTAGACTTTGGCTTGTCAGCCAATGAAAATGAATGAACTAAAGCCGACTCCAACAAAAAAGACTTTTTGAATGAAAGATAAATGACTTATGCATGGTGTGACCTTAATGGAAAGTAAATGAAACACAACGTGGATGAAAGTTTGCAATGTTTAATGTGGCTAGTGTTGGGTATCAGTACTAACAGTACTTTGATTCATTGCAAAAACAATAACAACTGTAAATTTACTAACAATTGATGTAAAGCGATATGAGCAATGGAAAATGGTAGCATGGGATATGGAATGACTAACAGTTTGAGAAAAAAAATGTGTAAATGATCACTTGCACTCTTGGCCGAGTCAAACTTACAGCAAGAAAACATAAAAAGTAATGCAAAGTTTTATCAAAGTGAACACACGCGAATCCTGCTTCAAATTTACGCTATTTGCGAACAAGATCAACAAAATCAATAAAGAGCTAACTAAAGCTGTTTTGTTTTCAAAATTTGTTGCATTTTAACTGTTTTTCTTTTCAGAAATAAATAATTAACCGAAATGAAGCCAAAAACCAAAGAAAATCGAGACAGACCTGTAAACACGTCTGTTCTCAATGCTGTCAAAATTTGGAGTCCTCACGAGATCCTACGGCCGTGCTTATATAGCATACAGCGCATACAATGCATTCCTACAGGCCTACAATGCTAACCTACGCTTCCTACGGCGATAAACAACGTAGGGAACGTAGGCTCACGTGATCCTACAGTGCGACGTCGTGTATGTTGCTGTAGGACGCTGTAGGAAGGCTAAAAAGCACAACACGGCGCCATTACACACTTGAAATGTCGTAGGGTCGTCACAGAAAACCCAAAATTTTACATGAAAGATGAATTATCTAGTTATTGAGACCCTAGCGAAATGAAAGGTAATAAAATTATATAAATGACCCTTACGCTGGAAAAATTGGGAAAATTAGGGAGCCAGATATATTTTGATGAAAAGGGCAACTTTTCCAGTTTGACAGCCGGCACTTTTGACAGTTCGTCTGACACGACCTCGTTTCCGACACACACATGTACTTACACCAAGAATCAATGCACGCTTGAAATGTAAATAAAATAGAAAGTGAAACAGGGACGTTTTAGTGATAAAATATAAGTAAAACAGCGATTACAGATGATTCCATCGTGCACAAAAGTTAACATCAAGTTCATAAAACAATGGATTATATGACAGTGCATGACAGAGGAAAATATAGGTTTACAGAGTGAAAACGTCCCAACAGGTAAACACAATAATCTTGCGATTCGATGGTCCCTAGATTCGGACGGCGACCAATGCATATCATTACCCCCCTCCAAGCTCGTTTAAGTTCCGACAAACGAACTCGGAAACAGGTAAGTGAAAGCGACCCTACACAGACCAAAGGGGATCTCGAACCGCAAGAAGACGGTTTATTACAATATCCATCACTTGAACACAAGATGGTGATCTTATGGCTAAAATAGTAGGCTAAACTTTATGCATTTACGATGGTTAGTGATTTGATTGATGTCAGAAAGTGATAACGATAGACATTAAACATTAATGAAAGTTCAATGGTGATGCTGAATTTACATCTTACAGCCATTAAACTTTAATATAATTAACACTTTACAAAGCCTTATCTGAAGTACTTTGACTAAACAAACTTTCTGCAATACTGAAATAAATGACTCCTGACATTAGTAGACGTGGAGGCAATGATCAGCAATCGATACAGTTAACCTCAAAGCTCCCATCAGAGACACCAAAGAGGAAGATACACAAACATGAAACAACAGACCTTAATGTTAACATCAATAGCGAAAAGCCAAAAGGACAGTCACTGTACCACAAATGGCCAACAGGCCATCCAAAACAAAATAATATAAGCGACACAAACACCCAAAAGCTATTTAACTATAAATGAAAGCACCATGAATTGATTCATGGGGCACTATGAAATGATACATATGACTAGAGCATAAACATATATCCTGTTGACATTGTGATGACGCAACAGCTAACTGACACGGACTTGGTTGTGCTGGTAAAATTCAGGTAAATAATTTCATAACTTCACATCATTAAGATAATTTCTGAGGTGCCAAAAATAATTATTTAAGACATGTCGCATGCTCCCTCTTTCTCGCCTCACCACTAGCAATCTATTTATTTAAGCCCTTAAACCTTAGCATCAACATACTCACTCACTTTCTCTCTCATTTTCTCACTCATTAGCTCTCTGTCTTCCTCTCCGTAAATTTCCCATGCTACCTATTGAATTTATTCTGATATAATTTGTGTCTATCTCTTCTTTCTTTCATGATCTACCACTGAGTTCTTTGTATAGACTCTCCCGACTGTCGACCTGGGGCGAGTGTTGTTTTGCTTCTCCTCCTCTCTGTCTCGTTTGTCCTCGCTTTTCTTTCGCTCCTCTCTGTCTTTTCTCTCCTCCTCTCTCCTCCTGTCTTCTCTCTTCTCCTCATCTCGTCTCCTGTTCCATTCACGCCTCCATTCTTCTTCCCATTTATCCTCAAACGCCCTCCTCCGTTCCTCCCGTTTCTTCTGCTCCTTGTCCAGATCTTGCACAGCACTGGTCAATGTGTTTAGCGCTTCTATAACTTTTCCATTAATGCGCGTGCTGTCTTCGATTGCCCTGCTCATTTTCTCATTCAGTGCCATATTCGTTCTGGCCACCTGCAACACTTCTCCAACTACATGCACCAATGTTTTTTCGCTTAGATCTTGCACATTTACTGGCAAGTCCTCTTTATGCTTTTTTATTGTCACAGGTTCCTCCACTTCTTCCTCTCTAGATCTTTTCACTGGCGTTGGAATTGACATATCGTCATCCTCGATGTCTAGTACATCCCCCTCCCTTGGAATAGGACTTTCCAACTCTTGATTGTTAATGACATTGTTAACCCGTTCAATAGGGGTAGGGATGTACACAGGGAACACGCATTCCTGATTTTCATTTTTGATATCCTTTTTAGCACTCCCTATATCTTTATTATCTGAAACTACCCCTTTTACACTGTTCTTTTCAACCCGCTCCGCGTGTCCGGCAGTTTCACTATCACCACTTTTCACCTGAGGCACTACTGTCTGATCTGCACTACTGCTCCTTACTGGCCTAAAAGCATTCAGCGCACTAGATTGACTTAGTGGAACAAAGTTCAATGGTCCAATACCAGCCACATTTCCTTCAAAACCAATGGCTGACAGTGAGGTAGACGGGGATGGTGTCACTATTCCCGATGTTTCCTCCTCCGCGAGCTGCAAGTGCGTCATCTCGGTCTGGGATTGGACAGTTTGACTTCCCAGTCCAGGCATCAGGGGAGGCGTCTGCACAATACCAGCAATAGTTTGCAAGATTGATGTAAGCTGACTCGTCAGGTCCGACTGTTGCACTTCTGGAACAGACCCTACACTTCCGGACACAGACTCGGTCGAAGACTGCTCTGAAGAGAGTCCAAGGCGTGCCTCAGGAACAGCTACAGGAGACATTAACTGCTTGGACAAAGGTACATGAGTAGATGCCTGAGTGACCAATGGCACAAATGCGTTCCGCGTTGCCGACATCACTATTGGCTTATGTGTGCTAGAATGAAATAATTCCCCTGAACTCTTCACCGCCTCCGGAGCTATGACCTTATTCTGTATTTCACAATCTCCTGCCCCAAGGAAGTATAAGAGGCTGTCTTCCTGGCTCAGGGCCTTGTAGTCCGAGGGTCCAAAGACGTGTGGTCGAAGACTTTCCATCAGGAAGGGGAGACTGTCAGCTACGGTAAGGCCTATCTGCTGCTTCGCTGCTGCATTTATGTGCCGGCTGTATCCAGTAGTATGGGACAATATCTGCTCCTTCTTAAGACACATGAACCCGCATAGACTGCATTTGAACGGAATCGCCTCCTCAGCCATGTGTCTTCTCATGATGTGGTCCTCGATCCTGCACTTTATGTTGAGTTGCCGCACCCCCAGCTTGTCACATTCAAGGCACTGGAAGGCTGTACCCCGGTGTCTGGCCCGTTGGATCTTCTCCCTGTCAACGCCCGCCACAACCAGAGTTTCTATAAACTGATCCATCTATCTGAAGGCAGAAAGCAAACATTAAAAACCTGTACAGATACCCTTAATGACATCGGCCCTTGCAAGTGATCTTACGTTTTCTTTACTATTGCTCATTTATTTACTAGGGAAAGGACCGTATACCTCTCTTCTTGCACCTGGTCTATACTTCGACAAGCTTCTGTTGCAAAATTTCTTCAGCTCTTCCTCTGACCTATGGCGTTTTCATCCAACGGGACGTCTTCATCTGACTATCTTCTTCATTGGTCCTATAACAAGCCCGCTTCAGGTCCAAAACAATTTTCGTGAAAATCCCGATCAAAACTTGTCTCAACAAAATCACCGTTCTGAACCGCTTATTCAAAAATAAAATACCCGTTCTGTTTTCTTACACCCGGTAACTTTACCTCTTCATCTCCAGTAACCATCAAGCATCTCCGAACTCTGTCAGATCTTCCTGTCCCATCGCCAATCATCCACTAGGTCTCGAACCACCATTGCAAACATTATGTCACAGCCCGAGCTTCTTACCTATTGTTCACTTGTTCTGTCCGATTCAACGATTCACTATTCTTCTAATTTAAAGTCCACCCCCATCCCGTGAATTAATTTAATCAATATGCACATATTTACCTTTCACCCTATACTCTAATTTCTGCTGCCTTTCTTGAAGGTCAACTGTCTAATGCAAATACCTGGCTAATGGTTTACTTCCTTGTGGGTCATTACCCTCTTCTTTGCTTTTGCTATCCATCTTGGGGGGTCGTTACCCTCGTAGGGTTTGAGCTTGTTGTGATGAACGGTTTTCTCTGCTCCACCTTTGTCTAACTGCAAAATGAAGTTCAGTTCTGACAACTTCTTCCTAACAAGGAATGGACCTTCGTAAACGAACTCGAGTTTGGGTGATATTCCTACCTTTCTAACCTCCAGGAGACACCAAACTATGTCTCCCTCGCTGTACCTGTGGTATGCGATCTTAGCGTCGTACAGTTCTTTACTCCGTTTTGCTGATGAAGACAGATACTTACGCGCCAACTCATGTGCATGCTGCATTCTGGCTCTCAGTATATCAACGTACTCACCATAAGAAGTAATATCTTCTCCATCATAGGAGTTCGACGACCCAAAAACCAACTCACCCGGTAGTCTGACTTCTCTGCCCATAGTGAGGAGATTAGGAGACATCCTTGTTTACTCGTTAGGGGTAGCTCGATATGCACCGTCCAGACAGCCGAGGTGCAGGTCCCATTCACTCTGCTCCCCACATAGATATGCCTTGATCATGCGTAGCAAAGTGCGATTAAACCGCTCCACCTGACCGTTGCCTCGGGGGTTCCTAACACTAGTCCTCGTCTTTCTCACTTCAAGCATTCTGCATAGTTCGCTAAACACTCTACCCTCATAAGTTCTTCCTTGGTCAGAATGAATAGATAGAGGGCAACCCCATCTTGAGATTACTTCATTGAGAAGCTTATTAGCGCAGACTTCCGCTGTCATATCGCTCACAGGTGCAATCTCAACATTCTTTGTAAAGTGCTCTGTAAAGAGCAATATATATCTATGTCCCCTTTCAGTTATTGGAAATGGTCCGAGATAATCTGTAGCGATAATGTCCCCTGGCGCACCTACCTGCAGACTACCCATTGGTGCTCTGGGTATCTTGGTCGGTTTCTTATTTGCTGCACATGTGTCGCATTTGCTTATATACAGATTTAGGTCCTCCTTTAAGCCGTACCAATAAAACCTTTGCAGAATTTTGGCTTTAGTTTTCTTGACACCAAGGTGACCAGATACCAACGAGTCGTGCATTTGGTACATGATCTCCTTCCTCATGCTGGAGGGTACTAGGAACTGTAGGTACTCACCTGACCCGTCTTGTCGCAAAAACTTCTTAAATAAGAGCCCATCGTGTACCACTAGCGAGTCCCAGAGTATCCAGTAATGCCGACAGGCTGGGCTACGGGTAATCATTGCTTGGCTATTGGGTTTGTTACCTGATACTTTGGCTGCGAGCATGGGTCCTATGTCCGGATCTTCCCGTTGCTGGTTACAAAGGGCCTCTTTAAATCTCATACTGGCCCAAAACGTTGCAACCGTTTTCTGATCCACTTTACAAGGTTCTGAGCTACTCATGGACGATGTTCCAGGTTTAGGTTCTTCTTCAACACTTCTCAAACCTAGAATCTTACCTTGTTCATCGCCGCTTACCTTTAGCTGTTCTCCTTGAGCTTTAAGTAGTTCTTTGTATACCTGCTCGTGCATCATCTCGTGTGCCCTTTTAGTACACTTTTTACAAGGTCCATATTTAAGTGGTTCGCTTGTGTCTTCTTCTGGGCATTCACAGTCCCTTGGACTCTCACATCTTGACAAAGCGTCACAGTGACCTTGCTTTCTCCCTGGCCTGTATTCAATTAAGAAGTCATAGTAACTTAAAATCTCTAACCATCTAGCAATCTTACCTCTGGGCTCTTTTAGTCAAAAAAGCCAAACCAAAGCCTGGTGGTCGCTTCTGACCCTAAACTTTCGCCCTAACAGATACTGTCTGAAGTACTCGATGAAGTACCGGACCGCTAAGAGTTCTTTTTCTGTGATACAGTAATTCCTTTCCGCCTTGTTTAAGGCCCTACTGGCATAGGCTATCACTCTTTCACGATCCTGCTGTATCTGATGAAGGATACCACCAATTCCTACGTCTGAAGCATCTACATCTAAAATAAATTCTCCAGCCTCGTTCAACGGATACCCCATCACGTCTGCACTTACTAGAGCTTCCTTCATTTGTCCAAATGCTTTATCACAGGTTTCGGTCCAAATGAATTTCTTACCTTTTTTGGTCAATTCCACCATTGGCCTAACCATACTGGCAAAATCTTTTACATACCTGCGGTAGTACGAACCCATTGCTACTAACTGCTTCACTTGTTTTGCTGTCTTGGGTTTAGGCCAAGACAGGATCTTTGAAACATTGGTCGGATTCGGCTTGACTCCATCGCCAGAAACCACATGACCCAGAAACACTACTTCCTTTTGAAGAAGTATGCATTTTTCTGGTTTTAGTTTTAGACCAGCTGCCTTTATGCGTTCTAACACTTCCTCTACTCGAGTTATATGTTCTTCGAAATTCCTACCGAAAACGATTATATCGTCGATGTATATCAGGCACGTGGTCCACTGCAAACCCTGAAGTGCCATCTCCATTGTCCTTTGAAACGTGGATGCAGAGTTGTTTAATCCAAACGGCATCCGCAACATCTCAAACTGTCCATACTTACATACAAATGCTGATTTAGGGATATCTTCTTCTTTCAGTGGGATTTGGAAATATCCACTGGTCAAATCAAACGTGCTGAATAACTTCGAGCCTGCCACAGCATCAAGGCAATCTTGTATCCGCGGTAGCGGAAAACCATCCGGCTTGACCAGTTCATTAACTCTTCTATAATCCACACATGGGCGTACTCCACCATCTTTTTTCTTTACTAACACGATGGGACTTGCCCAAGGGGATACGCTCTCTCTGATCACCCCCTTAGCCTTCAGGTCTTCTATTGCCCTTTTTTCATCCTCAGCGTATGCTAATGGAACTCTTCTCGGAGCTTGCTTGATAGGGGCAGCACCTTCTGTTTTGATAGCATGAGTAGTTAAATGGGTAAGGCCTAAGTCCCATTCATCGCGTGAGAAATTATCCTGGAATTCGCATAAGAGTCTGGCCACCCTCTCTTTCTCATTTTTACAAAGATCTTGAGTAGCTTTCTGGTACAAAGATGTCAGGTGACATGGGATATTAATAGTCTCTATACAACTTGCTTTTCTGGCAGCTGTACTGGCAATATAATCTCCGCTCGCTTCGGAAGAGAGCTTTACCCTTCTTGCTCTTACAAAGTTTCCTGCTTCAGTTTTGTCTTCCTCGTCCATTAAAACTTTCGGCGTCCCTTCTATCGGTTCAGCCTTCCCGATCACAGCATCTTGTTTAATAGACATGTCTGTCGGAAAGGGATTTAACATTCTTACCTTACATGTGCAGGCTTTATTAATGTCTACCAGTGTAGACGCCATCTGCAGAGGATATTCAGCTTGAAAGTGATCAGTAGGTTCTATGACATAATCTTTCTCACATGAGAAATCATCATATTCATGCCTCTCAACATATACGTCTATCACACTCTCACTCTGTGCTGGTATTATGTAATGGTCTGCGGCTGTCACTCTTCTAAGCCTGTTCGCTACACCAACCTGTATAATAGGCACTTCCTTACCTGCCATCGTCAATACCCCCTTGCTCATTAAAATGTCTGTTGGTCCATCTTCACTATTCTGCAACAGATCTACTCCTAAAAGGCCGTCGTCTTCAATTTCAGCTACTATAGCTTCCGTTTCGGCACACACTGGACCCAACTATACTTTAAAGTTACCTTTTCCTATCTCTTTAATGCTCGATCCTCCGGCGCCGACAAGCTTAGCTGATTTGGTAAGGGTTGGTCGGTCTTCTAGCCTCATATTGTCATACACCCGCTTTGATATGACGGTTTTCGATGCACCCGTGTCTGCAGTGTAAAGGATTGGGTATCCTTGGATGTTACCTCTTATGTATATTCCGTCTGGTAGTTTCCGGGAATACTTTATTGATTTTATCACAGCCTCTTTCTGTGGTATAACTAGTTCTTTACTTCCTCCGTGTTTATGGCCATTATTTCCTATTCCGGCTTCCCTGCGGCCTTCAGGGACAGCCCCTAATAGTTTAAATGATTTGCATGTCTTTCACTACCCCCTACCCTACCTTGATTTGGTGTTCCTCGGGTTGCATTATCCCTTGTTCTTTGACCTTGTTTCTTCGGGCATCTCCTAGAAATATGTCCTCGCTCGCCGCAGGCATAACAGATTACTCCGCTATTATCTTGCCTAATCTGGGCTGGTTTTTGGTCTACAGAAACAGCGGGACTTCTCTGCATTTTATCCATTTTCCCTGCCAATGTCTGGAGCATTTCTTTTACCTTATTTAATGAGTCTGATTTAGTTCCAGGGATTTCTTTCTTTGGCTCACTTCTCTGTGTTGTTTTATTTTGCTGATCTTTTGAAGGCAGCCGCATAATGCATTCAACTTCATCATCGTCATCGTCTTGGTCAGCTGTTTGACCTACCTCGCTATCATAGCTGTCGTATTCCGTGCTTGTCCTGCGTGCGTATCTCTTGAACTTCTTGTCTGAATAGGTATCTGTCTGACTTCTACGTTTTGTCTGAATAAAATTTACTGCGTGATAGACTGCATCATCAATGTCTTCGGGCTCTTTGTGGTATTCGATCTCGAATCTTGCATCGCCGTCTTTGAGGCCATCAAGAAAACGTCTTACCAGATCTTCACGCCTAGTGCTGGCATCCCTAGTCTTATAAGCCTTTGAATAAAGTCGCTTTAATTCAGCGGCATATTCTTCTACAGTCTCATTAGGCTTTTGCGTCCTTTGACTAAACTTAGCTGCATATGTTCTTTGGGTCTCCACGACACGGAATCTATTGTTGAGCTCTTGTATCAACTCAGTATAGCATGACATGGTTTCTTGTGATAATTGGGAAAAAACGAAATCGCCTGCTCTGCCTTGCAGTCTGGGTATGAGATTGTCGAGCTTTGCATCGTCATTCCAGTTTCTTCTTCTAGCCACTGCTTCGAATCTGCTAAGCCATACCTTCCACTCTTCTTTGCCGTTGAATGGAGGTAACTTTGCTTCTAAATAGCTAGAATTATATTGCTGACCTACCTGCTGTTGATCGCGGTAATGTCCGTCCCTTCTGGAGTTCGGCAAGGGTCCATTATAGGTCCACCTCTGTTGTTGCCTGACACGGGAATTATCAAATGGTTGCAAACCTGGCAATTGATCTTGGCCATTTTGCCATTCGGTCACGGGGTTCGACAAGGTTCTATTTTCTGTCCACCCATATTGCTGTATTTGATTATGGGGTGGCGGACCACGCATATTCCAGGACTCTCTCTGTCTATACTGGCTAGCTAAATTGCATTCGATCTTTGTTGTCTTAGCCCTTGGCATGCGCAATTTTCATACCCTCACTGGCGAGTACCGTACCCTGCACTAGTGCTGGACTGTACCTGTCCTGTTTCTGGCGTCACACCTAGTGTGTTGCTGTTTTGTGGCTGTGGACCACTGCGAATATCTTGTATAATGGTTGTCAAATTACCCAAAGCGCTAGCCATAAATACTTGTTGCTGCTGCATTGATGTGATTGTACTGCTTAAACTTGTAATTGTGTCTTGCACCGTGGCACCGGATGTACTTGACATAGTATTACATTGTGGATATGACGTATTTCCGACTGACAATGACTGGTTTGGGGCCTGATTATCGGTGCTGCTTTGTATCTGTCCTATGCCTACATGGTTATAAAAATCTGCCATGTTTGGGATACAGTTCATACTACGATTTTCGTTTGCGATTCTACATGTACCAGATGTATGATAGTTATTCTCGTTTTGACCGTGTAGTTGAACAAGTGCAGAAGCTGCTAACGACTCTTCTCTCACAAAGTTCTCAACTGGACCGTTTTGTAATCGGGGTGATCCTCTATTATCGGCCATGGTCTGTTTACTTGTTGATGCTTGCTGTGTAGCGTCAGCCTGGTTACGATTTGCATCTGCTTCTGTAGTTGTATCATTGGTTTCAAAATAACCGTGTCCATTTTCGCCAGCTATCCCCCTTTCCATCTTTAGGGTTCGATCACTGGATCTGCCTGTAGACTTAAAACAGATCCCACCTAGATGCACACCACTGTTGTTACGGGCCGGCCACCTGTCGGCTTGTGAGTCGACCTCGAGTTTCGAAAGGGGGGTTGTTTAGCGCTAGACTTTGGCTTGTCAGCCAATGAAAATGAATGAACTAAAGCCGACTCCAACAAAAAAGACTTTTTGAATGAAAGATAAATGACTTATGCATGGTGTGACCTTAATGGAAAGTAAATGAAACACAACGTGGATGAAAGTTTGCAATGTTTAATGTGGCTAGTGTTGGGTATCAGTACTAACAGTACTTTGATTCATTGCAAAAACAATAACAACTGTAAATTTACTAAAAATTGATGTAAAGCGATATGAGCAATGTGAAAATGGTAGCATGGGATATGGAATGACTAAAAGTTTGAGAAAAAAATGTGTAAATGATCACTTGCACTCTTGGCCGAGTCAGACTTACAGCAAGAAAACATAAAAAGTAATGCAAAGTTTTATCAAAGTGAACACACGCGAATCCTGCTTCAAATTTACGCTATTTGCGAACAAGATCAACAAAATCAATAAAGAGCTAACTAAAGCTGTTTTGTTTTCAAAATTTGTTGCATTTTAACTGTTTTTCTTTTCAGAAATAAATAATTAACCGAAATGAAGCCAAAAACCAAAGAAAATCGAGACAGACCTGTAAACACGTCTGTTCTCAATGCTGTCAAAATTTGGAGTCCTCACGAGATCCTACGGCCGTGCTTATACAGCATACAGCGCATACAATGCATTCCTACAGACCTACAATGCTAACCTACGCTTCCTACGGCGATAAACAACGTAGGGAACGTAGGCTCACGTGATCCTACAGTGCGACGTCGTGTATGTTGCTGTAGGACGCTGTAGGAAGGCTAAAAAGCACAACACGGCGCCATTACACACTTGAAATGTCGTAGGGTCGTCACAGAAAACCCGAAATTTTACATGAAAGATGAATTATCTAGTTATTGAGACCCTAGCAAAATGAAAGGTAATAGAATTATATAAATGACCCTTACGCTGGAAAAATTGGGAAAATCAGGGAGCCAGATATATTTTGATGAAAAGGGCAACTTTTCCAGTTTGACAGCCGGCACTTTTGACAGTTCGTCTGACACGACCTCGTTTCCGACACACACATGTACTTACACCAAGAATCAATGCACGCTTGAAATGTAAATAAAATAGAAAGTGAAACCTGGACGTTTTAGTGATAAAATATAAGTAAAACAGCGATTACAGATGATTCCATCGTGCACAAAAGTTAACATCAAGTTCATAAAACAATGGATTATATGACAGTGCATGACAGAGGAAAATATAGGTTTACAGAGTGAAAACGTCCCAACAGGTAAACACAATAATCTTGCGATTCGATGGTCCCTAGATTCGGACGGCGACCAATGCATATCAATAATTAAATATCACATATCCAACTATTGATAAGACTGCAGTGTTTGATATAATTGTTAGTATTTCAAGAAGCATTGTTTTTATTGGTATATTTTTAAGCATTACTAAAGCATTACTTAATCAACCAACCAATAACCAATAGGGTCGTCAGTGTTCAATATGAGTTTACGATGTTTCTTTTTTTTTTAGTTCTTTTTTTATTTTTATTTTTTTGCCTTTCTTCTACAGGGATAATATCATTTTCCATTAAACATAAGTCAAAACTAAATCTATCTTTAGTATAAAACATGCAACCCCATTTTGTTTGCTCACGTAAATCTTTCAAAACTGAATTGTATCTAACCCATACTGATTGTTCTGCGTGTCTGCCTGAAAAAGCTAACTGTGACAGCATATCTTGTTTCTTTTTTATTTCCGTTGTTGCACTACAATCATCAATGATGTACAAGGTTGTTTTCCCAGCATATTTATTAAAAAACAACCGTAAAAGTTCTTGAAGCTTTTCTGTTCCATCTGGCACTACAGGGTTTACGATTATAATATTTTTTGTTTTTGGTTTACTGACATCACCAATCCAATCACGATTTTTGTATGCCTTGTTCCATTGAATGGTTGGACAAAGTATAACAATATGACTAAATACACCTCTATATCCACCTTCAAGTAAGTCTAAAACAAATTCAGTCTTTCCACAGCCAGTTTGACCACAAATAATTGCACAGTGTGGATATTTAGGTAGTTTCATTTTTTTTATATTAGTAATTTACTTCTTTAAATCTACCGTCTTCAAAATTTATTTGCGCACCTTGTATAACAAACAGATAAATATTTATAGGCTGGTCTGCTCCTGCTTTTTTCGTTGTTTGTTTTGTGATACCTCGTGATGCATTCTCGATTCTTCTTCCTTAGCCGTGTAATGAGTTATCATCCGTTGAACGTAAATCCTAACCATAAAGCATAATTGTTCGTTAGATATTATTCTAATGTTGTATCAGTGAAATATAAATATTTTACAATCATATTTGTTTCTTTATTTCGTTTTGAATTCAAAGCAAAGAATTTATTTATCTCATCCCACTGTTGATATGCTTTTATTCCTTGACTGTATAGTTGATTTGGTACTCCTTCTATTGTCATTTCTACTTTAGTAATTACAGGATTGTAATATTCTTCTGTGCTGGTCCTTTCTAGGTCTTCAAACAGCATTAGAATCCCTTTCATACTTTTAGCTGGAACATTTAGATCAATATTCCAAAGCGTATCAGATTTGTTTTTAGTTATTTTTCTGTGTCTAAGTATTCTGTCGTATAAAATAACCATTTTGTCACTGACTTGCTGTCTAATTTGTCTTGCTAATTCAGTATCAGAAACAATATCAAATTCCAAACAAATATTGTTGATTGTATAAGTTGAAGTTGCATCGGTTGAATTAATAACTTTCATGTAATCGTTAAATGTAAGCTCATATTCCAGCCTGTCACCAAGTCCTGCTTGATAAAATGGCATATGGGTTTCCAATAATTCAAAATCAAGTTGGATGCAAAACCTATGCTTTTGCGATGGCTTGATCTTCTTTATCTGCTGCTGCGTTTCCTACACCCACTTTATGTTTCAACATGTTTGCTTTGCCAACGCCTTGATAAGCCACATTTATTCGTTCTGTAGGAGTCTTCCATAAATCAGTATAACAATGATAGATGTCACTATCATCAATGGACATAACTTCATTTCCACTTATCCTAATTGTTGTTATCTTGATTATGGATATTCCTATGTTTGGAAATATAGTTGCATTTGCATCTTTAGAGGTTAATTCAATTTCAAATGCTAATCTGACTGTTCCGGGAACAATAACATAATTACTACTTAGATTAGGAAATCTCACTAACAATTGTTGATTTTGGTCATTAGTTGATGGATTATTGGTTATCACTACACTTTGACGGATACCTCTCACACCACGTGGTTCTTTTATTTTTCTGTATGGGTTAAGTTTATTTCCATTGGTCGACATTTTTTTTTAAAGATATTTTTAATAAATAAAAATGGCTGTGATCTTTTTTAATAAATAAAAATGGCTGAAATGGGATTTGATTTTGAGAATACTACATTTGACAGAGATGATTATGATTATGATGATGATATAGATTCCAAATAACCTATGGCCCCTGATGATATTGATCAGAGTATTATTCTAAATCGGGGTGATATGATTGATGACTTAAGAGGAGAGCTCGAACAGACTGCTCTTCAAGACTATAAAGAAAAACTTGTAAAGTAGAAGTAAAACAAAGATCAGGAATTGATACAATTAACTTACTCCACCCATAAAAGACACCAAAGGGAAAGAAATACAAACATTAAGCGACCAGACCATAATGGAAACCTAAACAAAGGAAGGTCATAAGAACAGTTACTTTCCCACAAAATGGCCATATGGCCATCCAAAACCAAAAGACACAAGTGATACACACAGTAAGTAACAAACTACAACATAAATAAATCGCCACAGAAGAGCCGCCTTGGAACGGTCAGTGGAAGATTTCCACTGGGGGGCTTAAATCGATTTTACGTGGCCACAATCCTCGCCCTTACTTCCGTCGCGATTTAGACAAATAATTTGTTCAGTCCGCATGAAGGCCTCCTAACTCATCAGTGCAACATCTCCGTGAACACAAAAATCAAAGAACCACAGAGGTGAGACAACGGTGAGGACTCGACAGCAAGAAACCACTGAAATGCTGGAGCAAAAGAAAACAAACAGTTAGACTCCGATGAGCCCGACCAGAGACAGAGCATCAGGCACCAACCAACATTATCTCTCTTATTTTCAATAAGTCTTTACGTTGGAGCCGTCATAGAATCTGAGAAGTAGAAGTAAAACAAAGATCAGGAATTGATACAATTAACTTACTCCACCCATAAAAGACACCAAAGGGAAAGAAATACAAACATTAAGCGACCAGACCATAATGGAAACCTAAACAAAGGAAGGCCATAAGGACAGTTACTTTCCCACAAAATGGCCATATGGTCATCCGAAACTAAAAGACACAAGTGATACACACAGTAAGTAACAAACAACAACATAAAATAAATCGCCACAGAAGAGCCGCCTTGGAACGGTCAGTGGAAGATTTCCACTGGGGGGCTTAAATCGATTTTACGTGGCCACAATCCTCGCCCTTACTTCCGTCGCGATTTAGACAAATAATTTGTTCAGTCCGCATGAAGGCCTCCTAACTCATCAGTGCAACATCTCCGTGAACACAAAAATCAAAGAACCACAGAGGTGAGACAACGGTGAGGACTCGACAGCAAGAAACCACTGAAATGCTGGAGCAAAAGAAAACCAACAGTTAGACTCCGATGAGCCCGACCAGAGACAGAGCATCAGGCACCAACCAACATTACCTTGAATTAGATCTCTCTAATTCTCAATAAGCCTTTACGTTGGAGCCGTCATAGAATCTGAGGCCTGACCCACCGGCGTGCAATTAAAGAGGGAAGCAAAGTTGCCAACCGTGATTGGGTTAACTACCATGCATGCAGTCTGTCGTATAATATCCATGTTGTACCCAATCTTTTTATATCGAAGAATGATTTTACGAAATTGGGTACTGAAGTCATTGCGGTTATATATTTTTCTGAATTTAAATACTAAGTCACCATAAAATTCGGGTTCCGATAGACCTTGTTGCAGAAGAGATTTAAGTCCAATATTGAATTTTGAAATTAAATCAGAATGGCGTCTATAAAATTTTGAAAAGGCTTTGCGTAGTTTATGGTACCGATAACCCTGATTAAGGAGTTTAGCTGACCAACCGGCGTGCAATTAAAGAGGGAAGCAAAGTTGCCAACCGTGATTGGGTTAACTACCATGCATGCAGTCTATCGTATAATATCCCTGTTGTACCCAATCTTTTTATATCGAAGAATAATTTTACGAAATTGGGTGCTGAAGTCATTGCGGTTATATATTTTTCTGAATTTATATACTAAGTCACCATAAAATTCGGGTTCCGATAGACCTTGTTGCAGAAGAGATTTAAGTCGAATATTGAATTCTGAAATTAAATCAGAATGGCGTCTATAAAATTTTGAAAAGGCTTTGCGTAGTTTATGGTACCGATAACCCTGGTTAAGGAGTTTAGCCGTTAATAATTTATTACGAGTGTTGAAGTCAGTTACATGACTACACACTCTAGCAAATCGAATTAATTGCGAAATATAAACGCCATAGGATGGCGCACGAGGAACATCACCATCCAAAAAAGGAAAATTTACAATCTCAAAATCAAAGTCATCGCGTTTATCATAATTTTTGCACAAAACAAATCCATCTACAATAGATAGATGTAAATCCAAAAACGGGACCTCGGTATCAGAAGAATTTGCTTTATTTAACTGAAGTTCTAGGGGGTAAATCTGACTGATCAAACCATCAAAATAGGTATTATCAATATTTAATAAATCATCTAAATATCTAGAAGTAGAGCTAAAAGCTTCAATAATTTCAGATTGGTTATCAATGGAAAGTGACAAAATGAAGTCTCTTTCATAACAATACAAGAACAGTTCAATGCGTTTTATGATGAAATAAGCAAGCGCTACCAAATTGCGCCAGACAAAGTAGATTATGATCAGTTTAGATTATCCGATGATGGTAGTAAAACTTTATATTGGGTTGTCGGCGACAAAGAAATCAGAATTACTGCAAAGCAAGGCCCAGCAACATTTCTTTCTTTGGGTTCTTTAGCAAAAGAATACAACCGTGTAGTAGGTAGTGGTGGAACACGGGCAATCAGACAATATTTAAATTTATCACGTTATCAAAGCAAAACAAAGATATCTCAACAGGCAAGGAGGGCTCTGGGAAGTACGCGAAATGATTTGCTAAATGCTGAAGAAAAATACCACTCAAAGATTTGTCTTCAACCAAAGATGTGCAAAATGTAGTAGACACTGCAAATAATATTGAGACCACTCTTACATCTCTTTTTGGCAATTTAAAGCTGCCAGAATTTAAAAATGCCCGCTCACAAACAGAAGATGATAATTTAGAGCCAGCCCGCACAGATCTAACATTAAGAGAACTGGAAGCACTAGATAAGAGACTACAATCTATTCGCGGTGAACTTACAAATAACTTAGCAAAGCTGACAAACATTGATGATGACATAGCCAAAGAAAAACGAAAATTACAAGAAGCTGAAGATAAAATTAGCAGAAAAGACATAACAGCTCGTTTGAAAAACCTTGAAGATGAGAGAGCCTTAAGACTTGAGGCTGCTAGCGAAAACAGAGAAGCATTACGTTTACATAGTCAGATAAGTAGAATAAAAGAAACAATCACCATGGTATTAGAAGAAGACAAAACACTTGGTGAGAGAATTAAAACGTTATTCAGAGAACAAGGAATTACAATTGTTAGTGTTTTAACTGCTTTTGGAATGATTATTGGTGTTATTGTTGAGGCTGTTATTCCTTCTACTAGTGGTGGACCTATAACCCCTAAACCACCGTCAAAAGATTGTATAGAAAATTGGATGAAAAAACAATTAAGTAATCTTGGTAAACTATTAGCCAATCTTGCAGGAAAGGCAGCAGCAGCACTCCCGGGTATTATTGGTTCCATTGTGTCTTGGCTGTTGTCTACTACTGGAAAAGTGGTTAACTGGTTTGCCGAACATCTCTGGGCGTTGCTTGTCCTTGTTGTAGGATTATTGTATGCGGCTGCAAGAGAGTATATTAGTAAATCCCATAGATAGTGAGTGCAACAATACCTATTAGTGACTATTACTATACTTCCTACTATTAATGCTATTTTGTTGTCTTCGTGTTGTATTGCTTCTTTTGTGGTCTTTGAACAGTTTGATGTTTAACAGTTTGATGTTTAACAGGTTCTGGTAGAGATTTCTTTGTTGGAGTTCCCTGAACATTGTGAGGTTGTTTTGGTGGCACAGGTTTCGTGTTTACACCATTGTTTAACCCAAGATCCTGAGCATCAGTGGCTATGACAATTTCATTGTTATAATCTTGTATTGTGCCAATACGTAATTCCATATTGCTTGGTGTCAT
Organism: Lucinisca nassula; assembly: GCA_963580285.1. NCBI lineage: Eukaryota > Metazoa > Mollusca > Bivalvia > Lucinida > Lucinidae > Lucinisca > Lucinisca nassula. Next base: position 1,576,896 of record OY757016.1, on the reverse strand, counting down.
GTATAATCCAATTCCAAAGACAAAATCCGCCTTACTTCTTGCATATTTTAATGTGTTTTGATAACTTGCTATTTGACTGGGTACATCCACAGGGCTATTAATTGCATCCTCAACTTTAGCAAGAAACTGTTTTTGTGCATCAAAGGCAGTTCCAGTTCCTAAGATGTCAGTTCTGGTTTGTGATTGAGCACCTAGAATTGCCCAGCAGTATATTCTGATACTTTCGTTGATGCGTTCAACACCTGCTCTTGTAAATCCTTTAGCATCGTCTATGATGAATGTAGACCAAACATCTTTCGATGGCGTACCTTGAACAATATAATCTATTTTAATGTTTCCTGCACCTGTTGGTTTTGTGAATGAAAATGATACTCCGTCAGGTCTAGTTGCTCCAAATTCTACTCCCCAATCAAATGCTTCGTAATCTTCAATCCAAGGATTCTTTTTCCATTCGTATTGTGTCCAACCTATTTTATACTGATATATTCTACCAAGACCTTGGTTATCATCTTTTTTTTTGTCTCCAGTCAGTGTTAATGTCAACATTGAATTCCTTGCAGATCCTTTCATAAGCACTAAGATTATAATTATTGTCAAAGGCATTCCAGCTTGGGTCTTGTGGTAATGCAGCACTCATTTCTTTGAGTATTCGATGTATTTGATAATACACATGAAGCCTAAACAGTGATCCAATCATACCAGTATCTTTTAAGTGATGGTTGTAGTCAACTCCACACCCACTAGTAGATAACCAGATTGCAAAATGCGATTGGTTTTGCCAAAATGACATCCAATCGGTTCTCCATTTGACAACAATTGCATCTGAATTTACATGTGGTAGGATATACTTTTCTAGTATATTTGGAAAAGAAACCTTGAAGCTTTTGCCATCTGAGGTAACCATAATATTTTGATTAATAATATCAACTTTTTTGACTTTAAAAAACACCACCAGATTGATAGTTGGCCTCGGGGTTATATTTGAATTCTTTTGGTATCATTTTTTATTTATAAAAAATGTATCATACAATTTCTGATATTAATAAGACAATACACTTGCAATAATATACAGATAACAAATGTGGTATTTAGAGAATTGGTTTGAAGAGTTTTACTTATACTATAGGTTGGCATAATTTGATTGATGAATCTATCCAAAAAGGAACAGATAGACCAATACGTTTAGCTTCAGGATTTTACAGTTACCAACAAATAGCAGATATATTTCAAAGTAATAATATTGTATTATCTGTAAATGAAACAAATGGCATAGTGTTTTTGACATCGACCGTTGATTTAAAAATAAGCAAAGGATTAAAAGAGATGTTAGGCCTCGGAAATAAAAGACGATTAAACGCAAATCAAACATATGAGGGAGAAATACCGTTAACTTTTGCACCTTATAAACAACTATATGTTCATCTTGAGCAGATAAATAGTGCTTACAATTTCTTTGTCTAAATCGCGACGGAAGTAAGGGCGAGGATTGTGGCCACGTAAAATCGATTTAAGCCCCCCAGTGGAAATCTTCCACTGACCGTTCCAAGGCGGCTTTTCTGTGGCGATTTATTTATGTTGTTGTTTGTTACTTACTGTGTGTATCACTTGTGTCTTTTAATTTTGGATGGCCATATGGCCATTTTGTGGGAAAGTAACTGTCCTTATGGCCTTCCTTTGTTTAGGTATCCATTATGGTCTGGTCGCTTAATGTTTGTATTTCTTTCCCTTTGGTGTCTTTTATGGGTGGAGTTAGTTAATTGTATCAATTCCTGATCTTTGTTTTACTTCTACTTTGATGGTGCTCCAAGTAATATCCTTGGTGTTGTTTCTGTTGAGAATAAATCGTTTGGTGATATTGTTCATACGCATTTTAGTAATCCAGACTACAAACAATTGGCACATGGTGATATTTCAGAATTAAGTATAAGCGTTTGTGATAAGAATGGTAAAAAATAAACAACAATGGATTGCCAATTAATTGTGTGTTAGAAATTATATAATTATTATAAAAAAATGATGATATTTGGTATTAAAAAGTATCCTGAAGATAAGAATAATTTGACTTTACGTGTTAATGATTTGCATAGAAGAATACTTTCACTTACAGATTTAAATAATAGCATTACAATAAGTGCTGAATCAAAAGGTCCTTTAATTAATGGTGAGGTGTTTTCATTTGGAAATGGAGATAGAGAGCCAAAAGTTGGTTATGTTATGATGAGGCGTGGTCTTATTACAGGTATTAGCCTGTCGAGTAGAAAGCCAAGTGGTGAAGTGCGAGTTGGTGTGTTGGTGGATGGCGTGGTTATGGAAGGGTGTGAGACTACTTTGCTTTCAGCATCAAGAAAACATGATAATTTTGATAAACCATTTTTAGTTGAAGCTGGAAGTGTTATTAATTTTATTAGTCGGGTGACTATTGGAACTGCAGTTAATACTGTTGCCTTGTTATTAATTGAATTCAAAAATAAAGATAAAAATGAAACAACCTACAGCGCCGAATTCATATCCAGACTTGCCTAGTGAAGACGGACAAATTTATAGATTACAGAAAATATCAGAGATTGAGAAAACGTTAATTAATGAGAGAGATACTCGCAAAGCATTATATAAAAAATATAAACGTGGAATTAATATTACTGATAGTGTTGATACTGGTCTAATATCAACGGCTGTTATTTTTGCAGGTGTTGATTTAGCTATTCCAATTATGTTACCGTTGGAAATTGCTGCTGTTGTGTGCGGGGGTTTAGGGGCTTTATTTTTGATTGATTTGAGGTTTAACGTCCCCGTCAACACTCTAAAGGTCATTTTGGAGACGTTGCTTCCAATTTTGTATGACTTTTACCCGACATTGAGATGAAATGACATCTCAAGCCCTGTCGCCCAAAGAAACCAATAGGGTTTATTAGCATGGACGGTCCGCCTCGCACCGCGGTGCCTGGCCAGGCTTAGATCCTCTAAGCGGTTTACCAGTACTAGTGTGCGGGCCGGATTCAGCTCTGCGTGGAGCATCATGCAGCCCATATATTTCTTCAAGCCCCTATGGGCGGGGGCCAATTTAGGGGCTTGTGTAAAACTTGTTAGACGTAGATTACATGCAAAAACAAAAAAAAAAAAAAAAAAAAAAAAAACAGTATGAGATTAAAACTATTGCTGATAGTAAGTTAAATAGTATAAAAGACTTGATTTCTAAGGCCTTGACAGATGGGCAGATATCTGAAAATGAATTTAAATTGATTTTAGATGAATTAGACAAATATAATAAACTGAAAGATAGCATACACTCAAAACAAACAGGATTAAGTGAGACGGAAAGAAAAAAAAAACTTATTGAGGAAGGCAAGGCCCAGGCTTTAGCCGAGGTAAAAAAAAAAAAAAAAGGAAATGCTTGATTTTATTGTATAAAGTTACAATAATTAATGATCCACCACCTATTTATAGGAAATGAACTTTCTCTCACATTTTCACGCATAAAACTAAGACAATACAAATATGCAGATTTTTTACATTTATTTTTATTTTTTACAATTTTTTTGAGGTCACTCTAGTAGGTGTTTTTTTCTCATTTCACCACCCCTAGATTGTTTCCTGCCGGAGTCCGCGGACTCCGGGTGATTTTTTATTTTTCTCATTTCACCACCCCCAGATTGTTTCCTGCCGGAGTCCGCGGACTCCGGGTAATTTTTATTTTTTTTTTCGAGGAGTCCCCTATAGTGGGTGTTTTTTTTTTCTCATTTCACCACCATCAGATTGTTTCCTGACGGAGTCCGCAGACTCCGGGTGATTTTTATTTTATTTTCGAGGGGTCCCCTATAGTGGGTGTTTTTTTTTTTTGGGTTGGGGAGAAGCTAAAAAAAAATTTTTTAGGGGTGATCTAGAGAAGCTAAAAATATTTTTTTTAGGCGGTGGTCTAGAAAAGCTAAAAATTTTTTTTTTTTGGTCAGCTAGACTCGCTCGAACCCTATACTACTGATTGGTGATGATGCTATAAGGGATATGGGGAGGTGGTCAGAAAATAGCTCCGTTTTTAAGCGTAACATTAGGTTGGACAAATTGCAGGCTTGGGTTAATAGTTTTATAGAAAGTGGTATGTTTGCTAAAATGACACAATTGCAACCCCTCCCCCCCCCCCCCCAACCCCATACACACACACTTTAGTGTAGTCTCTGTCCCGTTTACTTCTCCATGTTTCCTCTATTTTGAGATGGGGGAATTCAGAGAATTCATATTATTTTTTCTCTAAGCTTTTGAAAAGTGGAGTTAGGACTTATAGAAAAGGTCTGCTGAGTGCCCAAGAATGAGTCAAACTTATGATACTAGGACAGGATTTGTTGGAGCTAGCACCCACTTTGCATGCATAACGCTCAATGTTAAGGACTTTATTAACTCTTAAACATGTTGCTTAACACTTTTATGTTTGTAGGTCAAGCATTCATTTGGATGGTAGGGCCTTCACTTATATCCAGGGCCCACAGTCATGTTAAACAGAGACCTATGGGGCAGGATTTGGCCCTTTAAAACAGATATGGAGTAAAAATCATCTGGGCAGGCCGCCCAGGCCTTCAGTTTAACTGTGTCATTAGTTTGTGTGAAGCATTAAAAAATTGCTATCTTTCATTGAGTTTCAATGCGCCCTGTTTTTTCTTGATCCATGCGGGTGGAAACGATATTGGTAGAGTACCTACACAGTCACTCAGGCGCTACATTTGTGCAAATTTTGAACACCTCCTAACTCCTAACTCCTTCCCTGTCACAAAAATTGTATGGTCTTGCATTTTAACTCGCCTTAGATGGCGTTACTCTGATGACACTGCGGCCATGGAGAGAGTCAAGGCAAGAATCAACAGGGCATTCATTCAGTCAGTTGTTTCACGAGTGGGGTACGTCATTAAGCACCCAGATTTTCAAGATAGACATCCAGCATTGTTCAGAGATAACTGTCACTTTTCTTTTATAGTGAATGATATATTTTTGAATACCTTTCAAGGAGCATTTGAAGCATTTATCAATCATCCCGAAATCAAAATTTATCCAGTGGATTGAGATTATTTGAATTCGGTAGAGGCCAGGCGGTGGGTTTCAATGTAAATAGAATAAGAAACGAACCATTAATTCTCAGGGAATACTACCCATCTCAGTTTCCCGTTCCTAGAAGTGTCTCGGAAGTATTTTAAGTGGCGATGAGCGTCTTCGTCGGTCGCGCGTATATCAATTGCGACCGTTGAGGACGCTCATTGGCAGAAACACTTCTGGAACTATGTTAAGTGTAGTGTTTACTGCATGATTGCAGTTGGCCATTGATGTTGACAGAACTTTCCATGATCTGCTTGTGTTTCCCCGGTGGATCATGAATAAAAAATCTGAGAATCTACGCATTGGTGAAGTTGACATTTTGTTGTGAAGTTGGCGTATACTTCAGTGGAGAAGTTGGAATCATGTCGTGTTGACATGTATTTAATCCGGTTGTGCAGTTGACATTTAATTTGTGAAGTTGACAGGCTTCAGTTGCATTGACATTTGAGTTACAGAACTTTATGAAGTTATGCTTCAGTTGTTGCAACAAGTTGCTCATTTGCATATATGCATATATATAAACATCACTCACCGTCATGGCCTTTCATTTGCCAAAAATAATAAATCAGTAAAGTAAGTTCTCTTGTTTTGTTAAGTCTCTCGGTCAGCAGCTATTCATCAGAAATAATCTAATTTAATTCCAAATATGAATTAAATTGCATTATTTTTGGGAAGGCACATTTAACCTTATGAAGTTGTACTGCCTGTACATAGGTACTGTACCTTTAAAGAAGGCTACATGACAAATTACCCTAGAGTTGCTCCCCTTTGACTGTTAAATCGTCAATCTGTGGTGGTTAGCTATTTTAGGCTGACCGACCTTGAAACCCCCTCTTTTTGCGAAATCGTTCAATGCAAGGAAGAAGAAGTTTTGGAAACCCACCCAACCCATCCCATCGTTATTATTACCAGCAAAAAAGTGTTCCACACCTGCAACTATTTGTAGCAGTTATCCCAATTTTGCTGCTTGCTTTTCTGTATTTTTTCAGATTGTTTTTCACATATGATAAACGTCATGACGGTGTTGGCGCCAGTTGTGGCAAGAGTTTGTAGTGCTATGGTTAGCTGGATTGCTATTTGTGACAAAAACACTTCTGGAACTATGTTAAGTGTGGTGTTAACTGCATGATTGCAGTTGGCCATTGATGTTAACAGAACTTCTCGGTCAGCAGCTATTCATCAGAAATAATCAGACACATAAGATTTTATGTTGTCCGTACAAGATCTATGTTGTGCAAACAAGATAATATCTTGTGCGCACAAGATATTAAATTGTGCGAACAATATTATTATCGTGTGCGCACAAGATAATATCTTGTGCGCACAAGATATTATGTTGTCCGCACAAGATATATTATGTTGTCCGCCCAAGATAATGTCTTGTGCGCAACACATATTATCTTGTGCACACATAATTTTAAAAAATAAATGCATGTCCCTTCCTGGGTTCCGTATGTATGCTAGAGAGTGTGAGTATTTCTTTTTTAAATATGAACATTCGCATTTTCTATTTGTAACGTGTTTTCTGTCTTTTTGTTCTGTTCAGAAGCAACCTCTATATTTTTATAAACATTTTAGCTTATGTTATGCATAAGAATTTATTTTTCTGATTCCCACTTTAACCCAACTAACCTAATAGTGCTATAAATATCTTGTTTATCTTCTTATAGAAGATTCTCGAAAGCCTGAGTCACAGATTAATTTCTATTTGTAAACATCTTGTTTACAAGGAAAAGTACTTCAGAACCTTCCAGAAAGGTCAGGTTTGCATTATAATTTAGAATATTACATCATCTTATTCCACAGCCCTGTGGAACATTCTAGAGAAATCTTAGGATCTATAAAAGAGCATGATTTTTCTCATTGACTCAGACTTTGGAGTTTCAAGTTTGGGCTTAGAAGAAAAGTTATTTCTAAATTTTGTGTTGGATTGTTTAAGGATATTATTTTTCATTAAGGACTGTGGATTCTGTGGGATCAAGGAAAATAGATTCATTCAGGAGAGGGTTTCTTTTTTTCGAGTATCGAGTTTCGAGTTGAAATATTCGAGTTTTGAGTTGAAAACTTCGAGTTTCTAGTTAAAAACTTCGAGTTTCGAGTTGAAATATTCGAGTTCGAGTTGAAAACTTCGAGTTTCGAGTTGAACTATTCGAGTTTCGAGTTGAAATATTCGAGTTTCGAGTTGAAAACTTCGAGTTTCGAGTTGAAAGATTCGAGTTCGAGTTGAAAACTTCGAGTTTAGAGTTGAAATATTCGAGTTCGAGTTGAAAACTTCGAGTTTCGAGTTGAAATATTCGAGTTCGAGTTGAAAACTTCGAGTTTCGAGTTAAAACTGAGTTTTGGGTTGAAATGGACCGATGTCACTAAGCTCCCATTATATGTTTCACTCAATTGTTATTACAGTTTTGCCGCCGGCCCCGCCCATAGGAGCTTCAAGAAATATATGGGCTGCATGATGCTTCCACGCAGAGCTGAATCCGGCCCGCAAACTAGTACTGGTAAACAGCTTAGAGGATCTAAGCCTGTCCAGGAACCACGGTGCGAGGCGGACCGTCCATGCTTATAAACCCTATTGGTTGCATTGGGCGACAGGCTTAATATGTCATTTCATCTCAATGTCGGTGTTATTAAGCTACCATTATATGTTTCACACAATTGTTATTAAAGTCGCATTTTTATCTTTTTGCCGCTGGCCCCCGCCCATAGGGGCTTGAAGAAATATATGGGCTGCATGATCCTTCCACGCAGAGCTAAATCCGGTCCGCACACTAGTACTGGTAAACAGCTTAGAGGATCTATGCCTGTCCAGGAACCACGGTGCGAGGCGGACCGTCCATGCATATAAACCCAATTGGTTTCATTTGGCGACAGGGCTTGAGAAGTCATTTCATCTCAATGTCGGGTAAAAGTCCCACAAAATTGGAAGCGACGTCTTCAAAATGACATTTACAGTGTTGACAGGGACGTTAAACCTCAAATCAAACAAAAACAAAAACAAAAAAAAATTTGCCGCGTTTTAAGGTGTTAACTTCTTTATTTTTTAATTTTTGATCAACACATACAGCGTTAAAGTTGTCAAACTCCGCCAACTTCTCAAAAAAAAAAAAAAAAAAAAAAAAAAAAAAGAATCATGCCCCTAAATTATGTAATCAGATAGAGATTTCTGCGATTGCACCTTTGTGACAAGTCCCACATTGTTAGTGTGGTTTGTCGATATATGGTCGACTGTATGAGGGTTATTCAAATATCCTGCAGGTTTAAAATGTGCACAATCGAGAGTGAAACAGAAAGTCGTAACTAGAATTTGTTTTTCTACAAAAACACAGATGTCTCCCCCGTTTTTGACTGCTAAGTATAACCTTGACATTGGAGGTATTGAGCTGGGTCTTGTGTGCAACACATCATCTAATGAAGATGAACATTTCTGCATGGTAACTTTAAAAATGTTCAAAGAAAAATAAAAAAGTTATTGGCCGTAAACAAAAAAAGCACTTTTTTAACTTTGACCTCTAAGTATGGCCTTGACCTTTGCAGTACAACACATCGTCTCATGATGGTTAACATTTCTGCCAAGTAATTTCATAATCCATCAAAGAATAAGGAAGTTATTGACTGTCCTTTTTTTTTTACCTTTGACCTCTAGGTATGACCTTGACATTGGAGGTATGGACCTTGGTCTTGCACATGACTCATGGCACAACTTTCAAGCCTCTAGCTCCAATAGTTTTTGAGATATCTTGCTGACAAGATTTTATTAAAAAAAAATCAAAGGGCAATAACTCTTGAAAGGGGCATAATCCGGATGAGAAAAAAAATACGTGTCAGCTTATTTTCCATTAGGAATGCATATATGAAATTTCAAAACCATAGCATACACAGTTCTAAAGTTATGCTATGCATCACTTTTAGCATTCATTACAATGGGCACAAATTACCAAAATGACAAAGGGCCATAACTCGCAAAATTTTTCGGAATTTTGTCAAAAGTTAATCAGTTCATATACTCATCACCACCAATATACTCAACAACTTTCAAGGCTCTAGCTCCAATAGTGTTTGAGATATTTTGCTGACAAGATTTTATTAAAAAAATTCAAAGGGCAATAACTCTTGAAAGGGGCATAATCCGGACGAGAAAAAAAATACGCGTCAGCTAATTTTCCATGAGGGATCCATATATGAAATTTCAAAACCCTAGCATACACGGTTCTAAAGTTATGCTATGCATCACTTATAGCATACATTACAATGGGCACAAATTACCAAAATGACAAAGGGCCATAACTCACAAAGTATTTTTTCGGAATTTTGTCAAAAGTTAATCAGTTCATCTACTCATCACCACCAATATATTCACCCACTTTCAAGCCTCTAGCTCCAATTGTTTTTGAGATATCTTGCTGACAAGATTTTATTAAAAAATTTTCAAAGGGCAATAACTCTTGAAAGGGGCATATTCCGGACAAGAAAAAAAACAATAACTCTTGAAGGGGGCATAATCCGGACGAGAAAAAAAATACGCGTCAGCTAATTTTCCATGATGAATCCATATATGAAATTTCAAAACCCTAGCATACACGGTTCTTTAGTTATGCTATGCATCAAAAGCGTAAGGGACGGACGAACGGACGAACGAACAAGAACCAATATGCCCCTCCAACTTTTTCAAAGTTGGGGGCATAATAAGAAAGTTATTGACAGAACACAAAAAAGGCCCTTTTTTACCTTTAACATTTATGTATGACCTTGACCTTTCAGGTATTAAACTGGGTCATGCGTGCAACACATCATCTTATGGTGGTTAACATTTCTCCCTAGCAATTTCAAAATCCATCTAAAAATAAGAAAGTTATTGACCAAACATGAAAAAAGGTCCCTTTTTTACCTTTGACCTCTATGTATTACCTTGACATTTTAGGTACCAAACTGAACCATGCATGCAACACATCGTCCCATGATAGTTAACATGTTTGCCAAGTAACTTCAAATTCTATTTAAGAATAGGCAAGTTATTGACAAAACCCGAAAAAAGCCCCTTTTTTACCTTTGACCGCTAAGTATGACCTTGACCTTTGAGATACCAACCTGGGTCATGCGCGCAACACATCGCCTTATATTGGTTCACATTTCTGCCATGTGATTTCAAAATCCATCTCAACATAAGAAAGTTATTGACCAAATACGAAAAAAGGCCCACTTTTTGACCTTTGACCTCTAAGTATGACCTTGACCTTTGGGGTACCGACCTGCCTCATGTGCACCACACATTGTCTCATGATTGTTAATAATTATGCCAAGTAATTTTAAAATCCATCTCAAAATTAGAAAGTTATTGACCAAATACGAAAAAAAGGCCCCTTTTTTACCTTTGACCTCTAAGTATGACCTTGACCTTTGAGGAACCGACCTGCCTCATGCCCACCACACATCGGCTTATGGTTGTTTATAATTATGCCAAGTAATTTTAAAATCCATCTCAAAATAAGAAAGTTATTGACCAAATACGAAAAAAAGGCCCCTTTTTTGACCTTTGACCTCTAAGTATGACCTTGACCTTTGAGGTACCGACCTGCCTCATGCGCACCACACATCGTCTTATGGTTGTTAATATTTCTGCCGAGTAATTTTAAAATCCATCATAAAATAAGAAAGTTATTGACCGGACACGATTTGCCCATACATACATACCAACAAACTTCCAAGGGAGATAATTCAAAAAGTATAAATGCGAGAGTTATGGTTCTTGCGCACTGCACGTCGTCTAATGCTGATTAATATTTATACGAAGATAGCTCTAACGGTTTTTAAGTTACAGAGCGGACACGAAAGTGTGACAGACGGACAGACGGACAGACAGACAGACGGACAGACGGACGCCCGGGGGAAAAACAATATGTCTCTCCGAAAAAAAAATTTTCGGGGGAGACATAATTACCTGTGTACTTTTTTAATATTTGAGTAATATAGATCAAAGGTGCTGGATCTGTATTGCCTCTCCTACGGACTGTCCCACTAAAACCACGGATTTCATGTTTTTGACTGTCTACAAGCCACTGCTTTGTACAACGTCCCTTAAGTTGGACGCTTCGTTGGCTTCGTACAGATATTCTTTCAACTGTAATGGTCATTTGTTTACATTTCGATAGTGAATACTGGAGTTTAACGGCCCAGTCAACACTATTTTAGGTAAATTTTGAGCCGATCAGCTTTTCCTGGGAAGGCTTATACGTTAGCGTTTAACCAGGTCAGTGCACATTCTTTCGCCAGAAACTGACAACTGTCCTTCTTGAATTAGCGGAAGGGAGAGAAAGACCATAGAAAAGATTTAATGATCAATCTCCACGAAAGAATATTGCCGACCCCGGGAGGTATTGAACCCGCGCACTCCTGATTACCAGTAAGACGCGCATCCGACTGAGCTACCGAGGTCAGCATAGTGTGAGTGACAGATTTGGACCTACGTTTTTGTCGAAAAATTAGAAAAATGTAGAAAGACCATCTGATTAAAGCAAAATGTATGCCATTCAGGAGACTGCGTCCTAAGCAGATGGCGTTGCTACACTGCCCTTATACGCGTTAGTATGATTTACGTTCTACCATTATATTCTTTTGTCCAACCATGACATCCAGTCATAATATTTTACATTTAAAGTGCTAATAATATATATTGCTTTTGGTTTTACGGTCTTTCATGATAATTTCACTCATATCGAACCGATCGTTAATAAAGGTGGGCGAAAACCTGAGTACCCGGAGAAAAACAACATCACCGTCCGTTGCAGAACATGTGACCAGGACCAGGCTCGAACAACAGCGGTGAGAGACCTTATAATTAAGATTCAGCGCTCTTATCCACTAGGCCTCGACGAAAAATGTAGGTCAAACACATTGCACTCGTATTCTACTATATATCAAATCAATTTTAAACAGAACATCAAACTATTCGTATAATATGACTTTGATTTGTTTGATTTGAGGTTTAACGTCCCAGTCAACACTGTAAAGGTAATTTTGGAGACATTGCTTCCAAATTTTTGGGACTTTTACCCGACATTGAGATGAAATGACATCTCAAGCCCTGTCGCCCAATGAAACCAATAGGGTTTATAAGCATGTAGGGTCCGACACTCACACCGCTTTGCCTGGGCATGCTTAGATTCTCTAAGCGGGTTACCAGTACTCGGGTGTGGGTCAAATTCAGCTCTGCGTGGAAGCATCATGCAGTTCATATATTTCTGCAGTTTCCGATGAGCGGGGGCCGTGTTTAATATGAATAAAGTACATGGGAAAACTAACCTCTGTTGTCAGAACACGACTGTTAGCCATGAGGTTAAAAATCAAAACTTACGAACGAACACTTCGCTTCGATCGGTTGGTTAAAATGAAAGTACATGTAATCGCAGGCATTCTCAAGACAGTGGAAGAGTCCATTTTTAAAGGGATGTCAAGCTGCATGTTCTTAATTTTTTTTTTCCTTTTTTTTTTAAAATATCTGGCATAATATATAATTAACGATGCAATTCGAGAAGCTAACTAGTAAATATCAATTCCATTCAACCTTTTTCTCGACAATTGTTTGGGTGTTTGATCTGAGGTTTAACGTCCCCGTCAACACTGTAAAGGTCATTTTGGAGACGTTGCTTCCAATTTTGTGGGACTTTTACCCGACAGTGAGATGAAATGACATCTCATGCCCTGCCGCCAAATAAAACCAATAGGGTTTATAAGCATTGACGGGCCGAGACGCACCGCTTTGCTTGGACAGGCTTAGATCCTCTAAGCGGTTTACCAGTAGTCGTGTGCGGGTCGGTATCAGCTCTGCGTGGAAGCATCATGCAGCCCATATATTTCTTCAAGCCCCGATGGGCGGGGCCGTTCTCGACAATAATAACGTCAATTTCATATTACACATTTACCTTTAAACCCTCTTTGGAATGTTCCACACAACTTTCCGATTCAAATTAAGGATTTATAGAGCATATGTTCTTCTAATATAACTAAAGAATTCATAGTACTATAATAACCAACGCCTAGAAAAAAACAACAACTAAAATTATAACTTCTACACATTTTTTTCTAACGTTGCCAAAGTTACCACCTATCCGAGTCAACAGATATATTTCACTGTCAGTTATCAATATGACCATATGACTTTCAGAAGCTATGTTATATCTCTAAATCAGGAGAGCGATTCAGGGCCACCTTGGTCCTCTTGTTTATCAAATCACCAATCCATTCTACACAGACGAAAAAGATAAAAAAAGAACACTGGAGATAATCTACCTTAAGCGAGTATCGAGATGAAAAGTTCGAGTGTAAATATTCGAGTTTCGAGTTTAAATATTCGAGTTTCGAGTTTAAATATTCAAGTTTCGAGTTGAAATATTCGAGTTTCGAGTTTAAAATTTCGAGTATCGAGTTGAAATATTCGAGTATCGAGTTGCAAACTTCGAGTTCAAGTTGAAAACTTCGAGTATCGACTTGAAGAATTCGAGTACCGAGTTGAAAATTTGAGTTCGAGTTGAAAACTTCGAGTATCGAGTTGAAAACTTCGAGTATCGAGTTGAAAACTTCGAGTTCGAGTTGAAAACTTCGAGTATCGAGTTGAAAACTTCGAGTATCGAGTTGAAAACTTCGCGTATCGAGTTGAAAACTTCGAGTTCGAGTTGAAAACTTCGAGTTCGAGTTGTAAACTTCGAGTATCGAGTTGAAGAATTCGAGTTTCGAGTTAAGGAGGGTCGCGCATAATTGACTCTGCCGTTATCAGGTTCGAATTTTTACCTCAAAATGATTTTTGTTTCTATTTAGTTTCCAAAGTGTTTTCTGAGGTTTTTGTAACATTTAATAACCATTGCAATGTGCATTTTGTTATAAAGTATTTTGCGACTTAATAGACTACTTTCCGGTCTAGTCCGCATGGCTGGAAGCACAGGAAAATAGAGTGAGTGAGTGAGTTTGAGTTTTACGTCCCACCAACAGCTAAGGTCATACGGAGACGAGGGATAAACAGACTAACCCTGTATTTTTCAAGCTACCGGTTTGTTTCCTCCGATTGCAGCCCATCAGCTTTCTATGGCAAATCTGAACTCTCTTAAACGCACGATGTTTACTTTATTTTTCCATTTGTGTAAAAAATATAGCCTCGAAGAGTCTATCAGTTCACATATTCCACGGCCATACATTGTCAACACAAACAAAACAATGAATCAATAGTGACGTTAACTTTAGTTTGCGTGACGTCATATTTGCGTGACGATATGAAAATTTGTTTCATGACACGACAAGTAGTGGCAGACAGTGAGGACCCTGACCAGACTGCTCCTGATCTGGGTCTGCACTGTTTGGGAAGGACCGTCTGTCCCAATACTTAGGATAATGATGATATCACCCAGATATCATTTACACTGGGTTTTCCAGTTTTTTTTTGTTTTTTTTTTTTGTTTCATGCCTCTGTCGTTTGGAATTCTTTCCTTGATTGTCTACTTGGTTTATCCATTATTATAATATATGCCTCTTTATGTGCTCCTACGTGGGCCGAAAATTCGCAATAAAATTCTTGTATATATGGAAAGAAAACACTGCCATATTTGGTAACTAAAAGTGCAGACTGTAATGCCTGGCAGGGCACAATATTCTTTTAACTGTCAGTCGCAGTCTCAGGTTCAATTACTGTTAAGCCATCTCAGTGAACAAATAGCCTGTGACAGCACCCATAATTAGGATCTTGCACTCAACAGGTGTAGGCCTACTGGTAAACTGCTTAGAGGATCTAAGCCTGCCCAGGCAAAGCTGTGCGAGTCGGCCTGTCCATGTTAATAAACTCTATTGGTTCAATTGGCGGCGGGGTTTTAGATGACATTTCATCTTTAGGTCGGGTAAAAGTCCCACAAAATTGGAAGCGACGTCTCCAAAATGACGTTTACAGTGTTGACGGGGACGTTAAACCTCAAATCAAACAAACAAAAATCAAGCATAAGCAAAAGGGTGTACAAGAAAAAATCACTTTGATCTGTTTCGAATATAAAGATGATGGTTTAGGTTGTGCCATCCGGAGCCTTTGTATCCCCACACATCCACCATCATAACAGAATTTTGTCAATGTACCGGCTCCAGCCCATCGGGCTGCATGATGCTTTCACGCAGAGAACTGGTAAACCGCTTAGAGGGTCTAAACCTGCCCAGGGAAATTGATCCGAGTCGGACCGTCCATGCATATAAACCCTATTGGTTTCGTTGAGCGGCAGGGCTTGAGATGTCATTCTAACGTCAACATAATATTGGTCATTTTGGAGAGGTTACTTCCCAATTTGTGGGTCTTTTTACCTGACATTGAAATGAAACCTGACGGCCAGTGAAACCAATCTATATGTTTATAAGGACCGTCCGTCTTGCACCACTTTACCTGGGCTGGGCGGTCTACTCGTACGCATGTTTGATTGGGTTAGTATCATGCAGCACAATCTTTTTCTTCAAGGCCAGTTCGGGTCGGGGCTATCATGCATTGTACATACTATATATATGAGAAGTTTTTGGGCGACGCCTTTGAAGTGGTGTAGCACACTGAAGTGATTCAGCTATGATTACAAAGGCCCCCAGAGCAGAACTCGCATGACAAGACATAAAGCACAATGATGAAATGCATTAGGCTGAGAAAAGAGCCTTGAGGAACACCGACCTTCAATTCGAATTCTTCAATGGAACCAACACCAAAACGCATACGGCTCCGCGAATTAGCATACACATACTGGACCATTCGAACATTCCACTCCCTCCACTTCAAATGTTCTTTGTGCCTCCCAGATGACTTTCGAGACACTCAACCAAATGCATTCTCAAGGTCCACGAAAGCCACTATGTGTAACTGCCATTTTGGCTTTCCGCTAGTGATGTTTCCATTACGGTCTAGTTATTCATGTTCGTGATTCCCTTTGGTGTGTCTGATCGGAGGTGTTGGGTAATTGTATCGATTCCTGGTCATTGCCATCACTTCTATCTGCTTTCGGAAAGTAAAAGGATAACTTATCTCACCTCCCTTTCACAGTTTGCATAAATAGGCAATAGATAATTAAATAGCGTTTCCGGTTAATATGGCACGAACAAAAAACTGGTCAAAATTATTGAAAAAAATAATTAGAAGTTTTTCTACTTTCCCTATAACATTGGCAGGAACTTAAATGGGAAAAAGGAATTTTTTATATTCTTTTGCATCAGCTTATTGTATTTTTTTTTATCAATTTCAACCCATTTCATTAGGGGGTGGGGTAATAAATTGTCCAAAAAGAAAGCTAAAAATGTACAATAATGTTTTCAAGGTATATTAATAACATACATCTGACATTGTTTGAACGTCTGCGACAATGTTAATGGCTTCATATCTTTTAAACATGAACAAAACGACAATATGGCTATTTCAGAATATGCGTTTTGGCCAGAGAAAATCCATTTTTTCACACCATAAAACTTATAAATGAAATTGTGTTTCAATTCTAATGAAATACTTTGATTCATATCACATTAAGGAAGCAAAAGTATGTGCAATAATAAAGGTATAATCCCTGTTTTTGTCATTTAAACAATATCTTAATGCTTTTTTAGCCATTGTCATTGGTGGGGGGGGGGGGGGGGGTAATTTTTTCTGCAATATTTCTCTCAGATGCCTGGTGACATGGTCAAATTTCACGCCTATTTCGTGTATCGAATATTATTACACAATATATGTGAAAATAAGAAAAATCTAAAGACGAAAAATGCATTCTTTTTTCAAATATAGCGAAAATTGCATCTCAAAACATGCAGAAAAGGACATTTGTAAATAGGTGTTTCGACAAAAATCTGTGAAAGAGTTTGTCTTTCACACATAGGTACGCAAACATCAGATTATCCTGCATTGTGTTTTTTTTTTTTTAACCAAACTTGGAAACATTGTTTTAAACAATTGTTATAGACACTTTGTCATTGGCTGGGATAATTATTGAAACATTCGATAATTTCGAAAACTGTACCCCTCTATAAGGCTAAAAAGCTCAAAAAAGCATGGTATGCCTATATTTTTATACCGGCAAACGAATGCAGAGTTTCCAAGCTACAAATATAAGCAAAAAAAAAAAAAAATCTAAAGACAAATGAATTACTCCCCACCCTCCTTAAAGAACTTCAAGTATCGAGTTGAAATCTTACAGTCGAGAAACTAATGTTATCGGTTTCACATATTCTGTTATTTGATCTGATATCTTGTCAATATAGATGAAATACAGTCATTGTAATTTATAAGACATCATATGGGCCCCGTCAAGCGATTTTGGTACTTATCGCCTATGCGAGCAGGGGGTTCAGGCGAGCCTGTGCATCCGCGCAGTCTCGCCAGAACCTTCGCTGCTCGCTCATACAAGCAGAGAATCAAGAGGAACCTTCAGACAGAAAGCCATATCCCTGGCCCCTCTGAATGGCTATGCATGCGCAGTTAAAATTTGTCATTACGGAATGCTCGAAGACCCAAATTCGCTTGGCGTGGCTCATATTATTATTATTATTATGTATCATCTTGCAACTGTAATGAGAGTACATATCAATATACTTTTTCATTTTATTTTTGTAACTGTTAGACTCCTACCATTATAACTGGATTCATTGCCCTTATACGTTACTGTCACAGTTAATAGCCCTACGGATGAGGGCTGGAGGAATGTATTCGGAATTTTGATGTGACCCCTCTTGGAGGGAGGCACGAGGTGAGCCCAAGGGGTAAAAATCTGCTTTTCACAAACATAGTCATGTTACATTTTTAATTGAAGATAATGGATTGTAGAATACAGTGGTGCAAAAACGTTGCCATGTGGGCATATCTAGGGGTCACTAGAGGTCAAAAAGTAGGATTTGCTGTACATGATAACCTCTATTTTTTTTTCTAAAAGAGTAGATCCAGATCTGATGCTTGTTATGCAGTTTGTGAATTACACGAAAACACGCCTTTATAATTTTGATCCCCTCCAACCCCACTTTTATATAGAAAAACGGGAGTTTACAGGGGGAAACCTTATTTTTCTTATTTCTGCTCTTAAATATAGATTGTGGGTACTCGTTAGAACCGCCTCGATGAGGCGTTCTAACGGGTACCCACAATCTATATTTTGAGCAGAAATAAGAAAAATATCACATTTTTTCATCTAAAAAATTTCATTATTTTCGGCGTTAAAGGTAACACTGTATTTGTATAGGCGTGTTTTCGTAATGAGACGCATACTTTGTACCTACTAAGTGGGCTTTTGTCCCAGTTGGCCCCTTTGAAACAGTTTAGATTTTCAGACGTGGCCAGTGATCAAAATTTACACCGATCAAGCCACGAAAGTAAACAATAGGACCTACTTAAGGACAAGCGACCCACTCACTGCTGCTGAATTTGTTCTTCAACATTAAAAATTGCTGGGAATAGAACCGACCAGCATTAGGGCCAGTCTCTTGATAGGTATCTCGAAATTTCGACTAAGTATCTCGAAATTTTGACTTACTAGAAATTTCAACATAATAATTCGAAAATTCGACTTACTTCCTCGAAATTGCAAAATTAAAGCTCGAAAATTCGACATGCTATCTCGAAAGTTGGAATTTAACTCCAAATTTATCTTTATTAACCTCGAAATTTCGACATAATAACTCGAAATTTCGACTTTGTATTTCGCAATATGGACTTACTTGTTTGAAGTTTCGGCATAAAAACTCGAAATGCTGATTTAATATCGCCTAACTCGAAATTTTGAGTTGTTAACTCAAATCGACTTACTAACACGAAATTTCGACATAACTCGAAATTACGACTACGATCTGCGATCTGCATTCAACTCTGAATTTAGTTGGCGAACCCAAAGTTGAAAGTAGACCTTACATCTGAGAGCCAACTTTTCATAACTTCAACTTAACCCTAACCGACAGCGTTGCCCTTTCTCCAAGAATTGGCTTGCTAGAAGCCCGGATTTATATCCTCTTGATATAATTGGGACATTCTTGGGCGTGGGCTACAGGACATGGACCCCATCCCTGCTTAGAAGCAGCTCTAAATTGCACGTGACAAGAGATGACCATTCATCAAACTCGACGTGTGACCGATGGATTGAGACGTGGGGTCGAGGAATCTTAAATATATACGTCTGTTTTAATGTGAAAATGATAAATTTTGAACACGCGTTTGTGTGTGTGTGTGTGTGTGTGTGTGTGTGTGTGTGTGTGTGTGTGTGTGTGTGTGTGTGTGTGTGTGTGTGTTGTAATAATCGCATTTTTCTGATCATGGTGTAGATGCCTCCATGGTGTAGTTGTTACGCTACTCGCCTTGTAAACCAAAGATCGCAGGATCTATCCCTGGCTTCTCCAGACTTTCGGATGAGTCTTTAAAGGTGCATTATTGAGCTGTCGGAAAAAAGTGCTTCAAATTTTTTGTATATATATATCGGGTATTTTTGGTTTAAATAATACAAATGAATGTGTTTTATTATGCAATACTGCGAACAATTATGATCACGGGTAATGTTTTGTGATTCGGATTTCCTAACTGGGTTTCGAACACTAGTTAGATCTATTTTTAATTTCGCGACAAAAATATACAACTACGTGAATGACGTCATGGGTAATATACCTAGAAAGACATGCAGGGGTCATCTCAGCATAGTTACACATAATTAGTGTGACAAATCGTAATATAGTGAAATTTTTAAAAAAAAAATTCCAATGTAAAGTGGAGTGAAATTTCGGCATTCTCTCTCTCTCTCTCTCTCTCTCTCTCTCTCTCTCTCTCTCTCTCTCTCTCTCTCTCTCTCTCTCTCTCTCTCTCTCTCTCTCTCAGCGCGTACATGTTGCTCAGTGCTCGCTCGCTCTCTCTCTCTCTATGAAAGTGCTATGGTCAACATGTTACTCATTTATTTTTTCTCTCTCATATTATGGGCTACATGTTGCGCGCTGCGCGCAACAATGGGCCAACGTCGGGCAGACAGCGATACGACGTCGCCACGTCGTATCGCTGTCGACCCGACGTAGGCACCGTTCAGGCGATTCTCTCTGTCTCTCTCACTCATTCTCCTCTCTCTCTCTCTCTCTCTCTGAAAGTGCTAAGGCCAACAGGTTGCTCAGCGTTTTTCTCTCTCTCAATATGGGCCAATGTCGGGCCGACAGCGATACAACGTCGCTATGTCGTATCGCTGTCGGCCCGAAATAGGCATTGTTCAGCCGATTTACTGCCCCCCTATTCTCTCTCTCTCTCTCTCTCTCTCTCTCTCTCTCTCTCTCTCTCTCTCTCTCTCTCTCTCTCTCTCTCTCTCTCTCTCTCTCTCTCTCTCTTCTGACAGTGATGGAGGATCCGTGGTAGAGTTGTCAAACTTTCGTTATTTGCAGAGATGCATGCCTTGACCTGCTCCTTCCTTCGGATGAGGATGTTCGCCGAAAATCTCGATCCGTAGTTCGTGCGTTCAAGTTACAGCATTTATTTTCTTAAAATTGCACAATAAAACTATTAGAGTGTGATAAATACAGAAAAAGATGCAAATAAGTACGCAGTTAAACATGCGTCTGATCAGTGTTCACTGTTTGCTTCCCAGCAGGCATACGTCGCTAGGGCAGCGTCAAATCAATGTCGGTGCATGACGTTACAAGTTCAGAAATGTCATGACGTTAGATAGGGGAGACCGGGGCTAGTTGGTCCGTGCATGGGGCAAGTTGGTCCGAGCGCAATTTTTCTGAACTGAGAAGTGTCATGGCAAAATGGTATGGTTCAATGGAATGCTTGGTCGTGACACACTTTCTGAAGAAAATTAGATGGCGATCAAAAAGGCGTACAAATTTTAGAGAACAAAAACTGATTTTGTTCTACAAAAGTGACTTTATCACACTTGGAATCATTTGTTTGTCTTTTTTGTGTGTATCAAATAACATGCAAATGTTATACTTTTCCTGAAAGCTCATTTTCTAAGACATACAAATGAGTGCATTTGATGTTTCTGAATTCAATGGCGCCCCTGTTATTTGTGAAGATCTACCAGGCTCTAGGGTCGGGTTAAGTTGGTCCATTCGCGAGGGGGTAAGTTGGTCCGTCGGAAAAACATTTGTATTTATCAGAACCTGGCGTTTTCTCAAGGAAAAACAGTGGTAGGTGATTGAACAAGTTACATAGTACCAAAATGGTTCAGAGAAATAGATATTAGCTCCAGCTGTTGAAGACAAATCATAATCTTAGGACCAACTAGCCCCGATCTACTCTACGGTAAGGCATCTAAATGGGGGTTTCCTATCAAATCGGCGGTTTTTGAGAAAAATAACTCACAAAATGCACAGTTGGCTTATCATATAAGGAATTTGTTTTAATAGTATCGCTCGGGATTCTACTGCATTGTTGCTGAAACCACGTATTTCTCAGACCTTTTGTCAAAAGTGGATTTTATCGATCTATCATTGCTTAGTTATTTTCTCGTTGAATTCCAGTCGGTCCAACTTACCCCGCGGCTCGGACCAACTTACCCCGATAGTGGGGTAAGTTGGTCGTTTTACCTCGTCTTGGAAAACGGCTATATTTGTCAGAATACGTCAAAACTTGACGGACTTGAAACTATGAAATAAGGTGGAGAATGGATGATGCTGGTTGCATAATGTAAAAATATTACAAGCAATGAATATTTTTGCCAGCATTTGAAAAAAAATGCAATTTTCGGACCAACTAGCCCCGGTCTCCCCTACATCACAGGAGCTTGAAGTTCTTTCCATAAATAATTCAGATGTCCAAAAACAAAAGTGCCCGGTTACCTTACAAAATCTATCAAGTCAAGACAAAAGTGACAGTTTGCCGTTTCACTTTGGATTTTGCAATGGCTTACCGAGCGAAAATTAGTGAAACTTACGAAGCCACTTTCAAACATAATTTTAACTGAATAATGTTTTTTGTTTTTTTTTTTGTTTTGTTTTGTTTTGTTTGTTTGTTTGTTTTTGTCTTTTTTTTTTTTTTTTTTGTTTGGGGGGGGGGGGGGGGGGTCTTGGATTAGTGCAAGACAGAACCAATTTTGAAATAAAACAGCACGAGCGTTGAACCTTAGAACGCCAATCACATCGTTCGTCGACTGTTTTGTTGTCTCCTGCTTACTTTAAAAAAATATTGTTGCAAACAGTGTGGATTCAGATCCGACTGGCAGGCTCCAAATTATTTGCCTGTAAGCCAAAATAGCTAAATAAAGTTTGCCAGGCGGCATAAAAAGACGATATTTTCAGGGAAAATATTAAAATGAGGGAATTCAAGCCGATAAGTCTCTCCCCGCGTGGAGTTCCTCATGCTGTCATCAAGGTCTGGTTTGTCAGAACTATTTTACGATACATAGACACAGGATCAATTTAGAGCACATTTGTGCCTAGGGCAAAAAAGAGCGCAACAAGCAATTGCAGTCATTGTATCCTGAGACTTCGAAGAGACATCATCATGAGTTACAGTAAATTTGCATGCTCTTGGTCGCCTTTGGTCAATGTTTGCCGACTTTTTCTAGTGCCAAATGGGCATTATTCAATCGCGTGTGTATTTTTTTCCGAAACGTTTTATTCCACACTAGGTCACTCACAGCCGCTTTTCTGACGTATATATTTTTGGGCTAACATGTAAAGAAAAAAGAAGAGTAAAATATATTGTGTTGTATCAAAATATTTACATTTGTATCCATAGATGCTTATTGGGATTCTAAGTGGGTCGTTTGGTTGGGCGAAGGTGCTAGGTAGCTTCAAGTGCCTGCACGCTTTTGCATATCGCATAGGAGGTGCGGGACGGGTGTTTATTTTTTTCCATCTATCTAATTTTTTTTTGGAGACGGCGGAACAAGACTTAATGTTTTCAGTTGTCAAACCCAAACGATGGTTGTCAGTTTCTGGCGGGGACCTCCACTACAAACTGATCGGTTCGACATGACCTTGTTGACTCGGCCGTAAAGCTACATTCAAACTCATTGGCGTTCTAAGTCCTTAAAACAATGGTCGTTGCTTGACCCTCCGGGATTGAACTGGTGGAGTGCTTCTGTTCTATGAGTGATGCGAGACGCACCATGTGTCTTAAAAAGTCAGCCTCGATAGCTCAGTCGTTAGCGCGTTCTAATCCGGCCACCGGAGACGAGGTGTGCCCTTGGGCAAGACATGTAATGCCACTGCCCACTCCGCCAAGGTGTAAATGGGTAGCAATGGTGCAAAAGTTACTGCCTCTCGGGCGCGCGTGATATAGTAACTACATGGTTAGTGTCTTTAATAATAAAATGTAATCGGTGAGCCTTAGACAATTTTAAAGGGGTGAGCTTTAGCGAGTCCCTATAAAATTGCCGCGGCGAACCGATTATATTTTATTATTAAAGACACTAATCATGTATCTAGTTTATACCGCAATTCAAAACAATCAAGGGATTTTGCAATAATTCAGCAAATTTAAGCAAAAAAGACAGCAGACAGTGTGGCTCAGTGCCATGGCGCGCACACGTAGTTTAACGTGACGTTAACGAGTGCAAAGTTTATGACGTCACCGCGCCACAAAGACGTAGGAAACAACATGGACGCTCGAATAACAGTTTCTCAGCGCTTTACATTCTGTATGAAAATCTGCAAATAGTTTATTTTAGCTTTAGAAATTAAATCCGAGGTTTGGGCGCAACTGCAGTAGCAGTGCGCAGTTATTCCAACGGTCCATTCAAACTAGGAAAGGCCGAGAAGATTTGTTTTGTTTGATTGATTTGAGGTTTAACGTCCCCGTCAACACTGTAAAGGTCATTTTGGAGACGTTGCTTCCAATTTTGCGGGGCTTTTACCCGACATTGAGATGAAATGACATCTCAAGCCCTGTCGCCCAATGAAACCAATAGGGTTTATAAGCATGGACGATCCTCTAAGCGGTTTACCAGTACTAGTGTGCGGGCCGGATTCACCTCTGCGTGGAAGCATCATGTAGCCCATATATTTCTTCAAGCCCCTATGGGCGGGGGCCGAAGGCCGAGAAGAAAAGAATTCAGCTGAAATTTCTGAAAATCTGTTTAAACAAATATTGCAAAGATTTTAACTTGCAGTTTCGTTGTTTTCCCATGTATAAAAGGTTGCATGTTATTAATAGTGACCTGAAAAGTAGGTCCAGTCTATAAATGATCACTAGACGTATTATAGGTCAATAGAAGGTATTACAGGTCACTACCGATTATAGCGTGCAGTTATTCGACCCCCTTAATTAGGTTACTAGAATGCCTGATTGCGGTATAAAACATCAGGAATAAGTGTTCGATAAGCTTTGAGCTTTCATCGTAATCGAACTTAAGTAAATTAGTATAAACTTAATAAACTAAGTTGTCAGTCAACAGGGCTTTATCTGTGCGTTTGACACCCATGTTGATTCAATGAGTAGTGTGGGAGTGAGATATGCGGAATTGTGAACATTTTGTATGTTTGTTTTGAGGTTTAACGTCCCCGTCAACACTGTAAAGGCCATTATGGAGACGTTGTTTCCAATTTTGTGGGACTTTTGCCCGACATTGAGATGAAATTACATCTCAAACCCTGTCGCCCAATGAAACAAATAGGGTTTATTAGCATGGACGGTCCGCTTGCACCGCGGTTCCTGGACAGGCTTAGATCCTCTAAGCGGCTAACCAGTACTAGTGTGCGGGTCGGATTAAGCTCTGCGTTGAAGCATCATGCAGCCCATATACTGCTTCAAGCCCCTATGGGCGGGGGTTAAGGAATCGTGACGATAAAGTTTACTTAAATTTCTTGCTGACTCGAAACTCGAAGTTTTCAACTCGAAACTCGAACTTTTAAATTCGAAACTCGAAGTTTTCAACTCGAAACTCGAAATTTTAAACTCGAAACTCGAAGTTTTCAACTCGAAACTCGAACTTAACAACTCGAAGCTCGAAATCTACAACTCGAAACTCGAAGTTTTCAACTCGAAACTCGAAATGTACAACTCGAAACTCGAACTTTTAAACTCGAAACTCGAATTTTTAAACTCGAAACTCGAAGCTTCCAACTCGAAACTCGAACTTTACAACTCGAAATCTACAACTCGAACTCGAACTTTTATACTCGAAACTCGAAGTTTTCAACTCGAAAATCGAACTTTTAAACTCGAAACTCGAATATTTAAACTCGAAACTCTAAGTTTCCAACTCGAAACTCGAACTTTACAACTCGAAACTCGAAATTTTCAACTCGAACTCGAACTTTTATACTCGAAACTGGAAGTTTTCAACTCGAAACCCGAAGTTTTCAACTCGAAACTCGAAATATACAACTCGAAACTCGAATTTTTAAACTCGAAACTCGAAGTTTTCAACTCGAAACTCGAAATATTCAACTCGATACTCGAAACTCGAATGAAAGTAAACCTCCATTCAGGATATTTCATAGCAGAGCTAAGTACATTTAATTTTCTTACTTCTACGGGTTAAAGATAACTTGTAAATAAAATTTGTTAAATTTTTCCAAAAGGCTTGTTTGCTTTTTCTTTCTGCTACGCCTGGCTCGTAATACTTATCAGAGCCGAAGGCTCCGGAGGACAGTAGTGCGACGTCGTCTGAATCTATCAACATTTTCAAACGACATCGCCTCAATTGAAACGAGCCTCCATGGGGTGGGAGAACAAAAGGTTGTCCTTAAGGACTGGACCACATGATTATGTCCGCCATGCCTATATATGTTAACTTTGACGTCTCAAGCCCTGCACCCAAATGAAACAAATAGGGTTTATATGCATTGGCTGTCCGACTAGCTGGGCAGCTTTTGACCTTCTTAGCGGTTTACCAGTACTCATTCCGATCGGTTTCAGCCATGCAACCACATCTATTTCTTAAAGTCCCGATGGGCGGGGACCACATCATAACATAGTATACTAAAAAATGATGATTCCTTATATTGTGTAAGAGGCAGACAGTAGACTTTCTTGGCTTCTTGGTTCATTTTTTCATTCTTCTTTCTCTCCATATAGTAGAAATATTATTTCGTGAATTTTTTCTCAGGACCTTTGAAAATTAAAAGATCAAAACTTGAAATACATCCCAGCAGGCACATGACATCATTGTGACGTCACATCAACATCGGTGCGACGTAATGACGCGCATGCAACGTCACATCAACGTTGGTGCAACGTCGTGTCGTTGCAACGACGTTGCACCGACGTTGAGTTGACGTTGCCCTAGCGATGTGTGCCTGCTGGGATAATAACGATAATGATTTATTATTGTTAGACACAGCAGGCTCTCTGACTGGCGATCAAGATGTCGCCCATTCGCTCCCTGTTTCAGCATAATTCACTTAAGCGGAGGTATAGTAAGATCGTATGACAGTTTTATATGAGCCCCGCTAAGCGAATTTGTGTCTTCGAGCATTCCGTCATGACAAATTTTAACTGCGCATGCCCAGCCATTCAGAGGGGCCAGGGATATGGCTTTCTGTCTGAAGGTTCCTCTTGATTCACTGCTTAAATCGATTTTACGTGGCCACAATCCTCGTCCTTACTTCCGTCGCGATTAAGACAAATAATTTGTTCAGTCCGCATGAAGGCCTCCTAACTCATCAGCGCAACACCTCCGTGAACACAAAAATAATCAAACAACCACAGAGATGAAACAACGGTGAGGACTCGACAGCAAGAAACAACAGAAATGCTGGAGCAAAAGAAAACCAACAGTTAGACTCCGATGGGCCCTACCAGAGACAGAGCATCAGATACCAACCAACATAAGCCTTTACGTTGGAACCGTCATAGAATCTGAGGCCTGACCCACCGGCGTGCAATTAAAGAGAGAAGCAAAGTTGTCAACCGCGATTGGGTTAACTACCATGCATACAGTCCGTCGTATAACATTTATGTTGTACCCACTCTTTTTATATCGAAGAATGATTTTACGAAATTGGGTGCGGTCAATTCGGTTATAATTTTTTCTAAATTTATATACTAAGTCACCATAAAATTCGGGTTCCGATAGACCTAGTTGCAGAAGAGATTTAAGTCCAATACTGAATTCGGAAATTAAATCAGAATGACGTCTATAAAATTTTGAAAAGGTTTTAGGTAGTTTATGGTACCGATAACCCTGATTAAGAAGTTTAGCCGTTAACAATTTATTACGAGTGTTGAAGTCAGTTACTTGACTACACACTCTGGCAAATCGAATTAATTGTGCAATATAAACGCTGTTTATGACAAGGTATGGTATAAACAGTTATTTTCAGATGAGAGATAGCAGCAAAATATTGGTAATAAATTAAAGACCTATATAACATTGAAACAGATCATAAGACAGGAAAAATATATAAACATATTAAAACAAAAACAAAGGGAAGTTTTTTTGTAACTTTAGAATTTCATCACATGGTTTAGAAATAGAAAGGGGCCGATATTATACAATTGACGCAGAAAAGAGAATATGTAAAATATGCAACGTTAAAGTAGAGGATGAAATTTATTTCCTGTTAATATGTTCTAAATTGGATAGTAAAAGAGCTGTAATTTCAAGTGACATATACTAAAAGTATAAAAAATATATCGCTACTTAATCTTCTGGCTAATGAGCTCAGAGGATCCTTATATGGGCCCCGTCAACCGATTTTGGTACTTATCGCCTATGCGAGCAGCGAGGTTCAGGCGAGCCTGCGCATCCGCGCAGTCTCGCCAGAACCATCGCTGCTCGCTCATACAAGCAGTGAATCAAGAGGAACCTACAGACAGAAAGCCATATCCCTGGCCCCTCTGAATGGCTGAGCATGCGCAGTTAAAACTTGTCAGGACGGAATGCTCGAAGACACAAATTCGCTTGGCGGGGCTTATATAATTTGGAGTATTAGTAGATGGCTGAGACATGAAGCATAAGGGACATCATTGCAACCTTTATCGCTGGACTTGGATACCTCACATCCTTACAGAATGCGTTGTTGTTATTGTTGTTGTTGTAGTTTGTGTGTTTGATTTGAGGTTTTACGCCCCCGTCATTTTGGAGACGTTGCTTCCAATTTTGTTTGACTTTACCCGATATTGAAATGAAATGACATCTCAAGCACTGTCGCCCGATGAAACCAATAGGGTTTATAAGCATGGCCGGTCCGATTTGCAGCGCTTTGCACGGGCAGGCTTAGATCACCTAAGCGGTATAACAGTACTTATGTGTGGTCGGTTTCAGCTCTGCGAGGACGCATCATGCAGCCCATCTAGTTCTTCAAGCCCCGTTGGGCGGGCCGTTTGTTGTTTTGTTATTGTGTGTGTGTGTGTGTGTGTGTGTGTGTGTGTGTGTGTGTGCGCTCGGATTGTAAACGTTGTGTGGCCTTCCATCTGAAGTTAAGCCTCGTTGTGAACACCTCGTTTTAAAGTGGACACCCATATTTGGTGTCCATATTGAACACTCCTTTTATGGGCATGTTCATGCCTTTTAAGGTAAAATTAAAACTAAATTATGTAACCTACGTTGTGAACCACGTTCCACTCATCAGGATCTAACCGACGTTGTGAGCCATGTGCGACGAAACCCTGAGTCGAAAATCTGTGTTTCATACACACACTTATACACACTATGCACATATACCAGCTATTGTGAACCACAGAGTAAGATGTTTATACATCCATGTATTTTAAGAATGAAATAAAATAGTACTATACTTGTGTCATGAAAATTGCGGTTTCCCTCCAAAAATTTTTGAAAGACATAATCCTTTCCTTTATGGAAATTCAGGCATTCTTTCACTGTAAAGAAAAAATAAAACAGCAAGATCGAATAAACAATTAACCCTTTACCACTCAGATACGTCTTTTTACGTGTCTGCCCTCCCCTTTTTGCACGACCCGCAGAAAAAGCAACCGACTGAAGTCGGTTTTTTCTAAGAGTGCCCTAAAATCACCGTGTCATTCTGTCAGTCTGTCAGTCTGTCATTCTGTCATTCTGTCTGTCCGTCCGTAACCCGTTTCTGAAAATTGGTGATAGTGACTTAATCGCTTGGAATATTTAAACAATTTTTGGCATACTTATAGATATCAATGAGATCTAACCAATGAACTTACGAAATATTACATTACATTTAGTATAGCCTCGCCGAGGCGAAAAATGTGAAAATTTTCGAACATTTTTGAACTGCTTCTCCTCGGAAACCGTTGGGCCGATTGAAGTCAAATTTCATATGGAGCCTCTATGGGATGGGGGAAACCAAAATTTGCTCATGGGGTCAAGGTCACATGACCAAAATGGCCGCCAAGCCATATATGGTTTGTATGTCTGTCCGTCCGTAACCCGTTTGTGAAAATTAGTGATAGTGACTTAACCGCTTGGAATATTTAAACAATTTTTGGCATACTGATAGATATTAATGAGATCTAACCAATGAACTTGCGAAATATTACATTCCATTTAGTACAGCCTCGCCGAGGCGAAAAATGTGAAAATTTTCGAACTGCTTCTCCTCGGAAATCGTTGGGCCGATTGAAGTCAAATTTCATATGGAGCCTCTACGGGATGGGGGAAACCAAAATTTCCTCATGGGGTCCAGGTCAGATGACCAAAATGGCCGCCAAGCAATATTTGGTAAAAACCCTTCAAAAATAGTCTTCTCCAGAACCACTGTGCAGATTTCCACGAAACTTGATAAATAGCATCTGGAACGTAGGCCCATCATAAATTGCTAAAATGGTGACCCTGGGTTGACCTTGACCTTCTTTGTGCCAAGGTCAAACTTTGACACACATGCTTTTGTGTTGGATTTTATCCTGCAAACGATTCAGAATACAGTACTAAAGTATAAGATATATTTTTGCTCCTTACGATAAGGCGCATTTATTGGGGGAACCGTTTTATGTCCAGGTCACATGACCAAAATGGCCGCCATACCCATATATGGTAACACTCATAAAGCTAAAAGCATCCGGCGGGTCGTGCACTTCAGCTGAAGCACTGGTTTTGCTCTAAAACCAGCTTTAAATCTGCATTTCCCATCCCTTGATAACAATGTTTGGCTTAGGATAATTGCCCTAAAAGTTACCTGTTTTTTTTTCACGCACTTCCTCACTAAAACGTGTCTTTGCGGGGTTTGAAGGGGGGCACCAGTCCCCTCAACTCCGAAAACAAAATGTGGTTTTGGCCCAACCGGCCGCTTAAATGAAGCCTGACAGTGTCAGGGGTCAAACATGCCTCCAAATTATGCTGCAAACAGTGAAAAACGCAGGTGCCAAACTGTTTATCTGTTGCCTTGCCAGCGGGGTGATGATTAAATTTTGTTAAAAAAAAAACCTTGTGAAATCACTCTTTTTGTCAACTTTGCGATGTCCCCTCGTTACCATGGCTACAAGGATTTAGCCTAAAATGATGTCATTTAAAGGGCTACTGACCAGTGAACATTCATGTCAAGTTTGGTGTAAAATGGACCATCCGTAATGAAATAATGGCTATAGGAATTTGCTGTCCTAGGCAACTCTGTAAATCAAAGCACGGAGAGTACTGGTGGATCGATCGTCTCTGAGTGTAGGTTAGGAAAATAGTCCTGAACTGAGATTCGAACAATTCGTTTAACTTTAAGCAAACACAGTAGAACTGATCAGACATCGCGTTATGTGGCATCTGATTATGTAAATTCTGATTGACAATGCACAAGTGCACGAGCACATTCCATCCGGTCCCGTCAATAGGGGCTTGAAGAAATAAAATAGGCTGCATGATACGTCCACGTAGAGCTAAAACCGGTCCCACACAAGTACTGGTAAAACCGCTTATAGGGTCTAAGCTTGCCTAGGCAAAGCAGTGCGAGTCGGACCGTCCATGCCCATAAACCCTTTATGTTTCATTTCATCTCAGTGCCGGGTAAAAGAAGCACAGTCTCCAAATCACCTATTCACCGTTGATGGGGATGTTAAACATCTAATGAAAGAAGTAAGCGAGTACAGTCCAGATTTTTTTTACACTTCGCTGCTATAAACAACCGGTACCTGGATTTTGTTCAGAGTTGGTGGCAGTCAAATGGTCAGTGATAGTCACGTGGGCAAAAGCAAGCAACAGGAACTCTGCTTCATAACGTGGACAGTGGGTACTCTTTTACGGAAAATATTCAGAACAATTTTTGTCTATTGTACCATTTTCCGCCAATGTGTTCCAAATCATTTACATGCACATGTACTTGTCATTTGTTTAATTATTTTCCTTTTGTATACATGTATATTGATATATCTTTCTGATTTAACAGTATTTCATTGATGATCCTTAACCTAATATCCAACATCCATCGATGGCTTTTGAACAGCATCTACAAAGTTTGTCAAAGTTTCTACTCAACTCTCACTTTTCCTCGCACAGTCCCACCACTGCATTCTAGCTCCTGAATAGCAGTGTTCTGAAACAGAACCCCTGTAGCAATATGTTTAAACAAAAAAGTATACTTATCTATTGATACTGGCAATCACACAGAGTGGGGAGGGTGCAAATGCAGCCCCCTCTCCCCTTTTGGAAATTTCTCGGACTGATGCAGTTTTTCACCCTCTGCAAAACACCTGAAATTCGCCTCCTCCCCCACACCGCTGGGTCATGTTCAAAACTGTTGTTCCATACATATAATGGAGCGTGCCAACCCTGATTAGACTATCCGATCCGGGTCTAAACTGTATTTCTAGTTACGGTACCACCTATAAAAGTCTGGGCTTGAAACATTTCAGGGTTCTAAAATTAGTTCGAAAAGTCTATTATTACCCGACTCGGCAAACGTCCCTTTCTAACAGTTGTATAAATGGAATGCTCCGAAAGTCGGCACGTGACTGCGTGGCCTATATTTAGATATTTTCTTTCATTAGCTAGTGAACAATATAAGATTCTTATAGTTCTTGTATTTCGATTAACCTTGAAATGCCAGGATTTAAGCAAACAATGCAACAGGCTGAGCAGACGCCACATTCCGCGGCGTCTAATCTGGACTTTCGGTTTTTGCAACATACAGCACACGATTCCTGTCAAGACTATAGATAGTAACATTGATAAAAATTGCGCTAATTACATAGCTCTATTAATAACAATGACATTGATTTTCCCAAAATCAGTGATGGTCACGTGGACAATCGCGACTTTTCAGATATGTCGTATAGTACATTATGTATCGGTCGTAAACGATCGATCCCAAAAACAGTAAAAATCACAAAGTCCCCATGTGGTAATGGGTTAATGAAAATAATCGAAAATGATCGAAATCATGTTTTTTCATCATTTTAGTGTTATATGATTTTTCATCTTAAACTAAAGCATTTTTGACCAAAACTAAGATTTATGAACATTCATTGCTAACCCTTTACCACTCACATACGTCTTTTTACGTGTCTGGTGGCCCCCTCCCTTTTTTTTTGCTCTAAAACCACCTTCAAATCTGCATTTGCAATCTCTTGATAACAATGTTTGCCTTAGGATAATTGCCCTAAAACGTTACCTGATTTTTCGCGCGCTTCCCCACTAAAACGTTTGAGGTTTGAAGGGGGCACCAGCCCCCCCCCCCCCTCACCTCCGCAACAAAATTGTTTTTTGGCCCAACCGGCCGCTGAAATGAAGCCTGACAGTGTCGGGACAAAATTGCCTCCAAATTGATGCTGGCAAAACATGCTGCAAACAGTGAAAAACGCAGGTGCCAAACTCTTTATCTGTTGCCTTGCCAGCGGGTTGAAGATAAAATTTGTTCAAAAAACCTTGTGAAATCACTCTTTTTGTCAATTTTGAGATGTCCACTCGTTACTACGGCAACAAGGATTTAGCCTAAAATTGTGTCATTTATAAAGCTACTGCCCAGTAAGCATTTATGCAAAGTTTGGTGTAAAATGGACCATCCATAATGAAATAATGACTATAGGAATTTGCTGTCCTAGGCAACTCTGTAAAAAACACCAAAAACCACAAAGTTCCCATGTGATAATGGGATAAAACAAACATTCATTGTAAAGATATCTAGACATTCTCGACAACTTTTATATGGGCATTGATCTGTCGCCCGTTGTTGTCGGTGTCGTGGTTATTTTAACAAACAACATCACGTATGAACACACTTAATCGATTTAAACCAAATTGCATCTGTGGCACCCATCTATTCGGTGATTGAAAGTTTGAAATACAAAGTAGAAGTAAAACAAAGATCAGGAATCGATACATTTTACTTACCCTACCCACCAAAGACACCGAAGGGAAAGAAACACAAACGCGAATCGACCAGACCATAATGGATACCTAAACATAGGAAGGCCAAAATGACAGTTACACTGGTGGGGTGGGGGGGGGGGGGTGGGGGGGCTTAACTCGATTTTACATGGCTATAATCCTCGCCTTTACTTCTGTCACGGTATAGAAACTAATTTTGATTAGTCCGCATGAGAGCTTCCTAACTCATCAGTGCAACATCTCCGAGAACATACAAATAAAAAAACTACAGAGATGAAACAAGTTTGAGGACTCGACTGCATACAACAACAGAAATGCTGGAGCAAAAGAAAACCAACAGTTAGACTCCGAGGGGCCCGACTAACCCGTCAAAAATATAGTCACCTCGATTTTAGCCCCCCGTTGGAAGTCTTACCACTGACCGTTCCAAGGCGGTTCTTCTGTGGCGGTTTATTTATGTTATCGTTTGTTAACAATTGTGAGTAACACTTGTAACTTTTTATTTTGGGTGGCTTTTTGACCATTTTGTGGGAAAGTAACTGTCCTTTTGGCCTTCTTCTGTTTTTGTTTCCATTATGGTCTTATCGCTTCGTGTTTGTATTTCCTTCCCTTTGGTGTCTTTGGTCGGAGGAGTAAGTTATTTGTACAGTTTTCTGATCATTGCTTTACTTTGCTAACTCTCTTAATCATAAGTAATCTGTTTAAAACTCTTACACCAACATCAACCACTCTCACTCGCGTACACGACCATAAATTATCCTCGGATGGTTGATGTCAAATTTAAACCCAGACAGAATCGTCATTAGTCAAATGCTCAATCCAAAATCAATGACACTCAATCGCGCACTCGTTCAGAGTTATCCTCGGATGGGTGTTGTCAAATTAATAGGCAGAAAGAAACGTGCAGCTGGGTCAAAAATAATAATTGAGTGGTTTTGGAAGGTGTTCACAACATAACACACTTATGAGATGTTTTCATTTTTAATCTTTTTAAACTTCCGACTCACTCACTGTATTAAACAATAGTCAAAACTCACATAAATACTAATTCAATCATCAATCACTCTCAATCACGTACTCGATAATAAATTATTTCCGAATCTGTAGGCAAATAAATAGGCAGAAAAAAAACGAACAGATGAGTCAGAAAAAAAATTATTGGGTGGTTTTAGAAGGTGTTCACCGCATAACACACTTATAAAATTAATTCATTTTTATTGTTTCTTTACAAACTTGCCTCTCAGTGCTTCAATTTAATTTCATTGAATTTCTTAACCATAAGTCAAAAGCTCACATAAATACTAACTACAACAACATCAGTCACTC
The DNA here is from genome assembly GCA_963580285.1 of Lucinisca nassula. Taxonomy (NCBI): domain Eukaryota; kingdom Metazoa; phylum Mollusca; class Bivalvia; order Lucinida; family Lucinidae; genus Lucinisca; species Lucinisca nassula. The sequence continues at coordinate 1,542,364 of OY757016.1, read as the reverse complement.
TCACTCATGTATCGTTCATTAATTATTTTCGGTTCTATAGCAAATACATAGGCAAAAACAAGCATAGAGATGAGTCAGAGAGAATAATTGAATGGATTTGGAAGGTTTTCACAGTGTAACACACTTATGAGATGAATTCATTTTTATTCATTACAAACTTTCGACTCACTCCCTTAATCATGAGTCAAACTCACAAAAATACTGTCTCCAACATCAACTACTCTCACTCGCGTACTCTATCAAAAATTATCCTCGGATGACATTTATCAAATTAATAGACAAAAGTAACGTACATTTGTGTCAGGAAAGACTAAATGAGTGGTTTCTGGAGGTGTTCACAGCATAACACACTTATGAGATAAACCTTTTTATTGAGTCCTTACCAAATCGCGGTTCACTCATTTTCTTAATCGTAAGTCAAAACTCACAAAAATACTAACGCAAACCTCAATCACTCTCACTTATGTACTCGAGCAATAATTATTTCTGGGTTGAGTAGTCAAATAAATAGGCAGAAAGTAACGAACAGAAGAGTCAGAAAGAAAAAAATGTGTTTTATAAGGTGTTAACAGCATAACACACGTTTGAGATGAATTCATTTTAAGCGAATCTTTATAAACTTACGGCTCACTCACATAAATACACACTCCAACATCAATCACCATCAATCGCGTATTCGATCATAAATTATCCTTGGATGGCTGTTGTCAAATTAATGGTCGGAAAGGAACGTACAGTATTCAGAAAAGAATAATAGAGTGGTTTTGGAAAGTGTTTAAAGCATATCACACTAATGAGATGAAATATTTTTTTCCGATTCCTTTCAAACTTGCGACTTACTAACACTCTTAATCATAAGTCAATACTTACATAAACACTTTCTCCAACACCAGCCACTCTTAATCGCGTACTCGACCATAAATTATGCTCGGATGGCTGTGGTCAAATTTATAGGCAGACAGAAACGTTCAGATGAGTCAGAAAGTAATAATTGAGTGATTTTGGAAAATCAAAAATAAAAAGACACAAGTGATACACACACTAAGTAACAAACAAAAACATAAATCAACCACCACAGAACAACCGCCTTGGAAAGGTCAGTAGAAAGAATTCCACTTGGGGGCTTAAATCGATTTTACGTGGCCACAATCCTCGCCCTTACTTCTGTCGCGGTATAGACATTAATTGTTTTAGTCCACATGAAGACTTCCTAACTCATCAGTGAAACATTTCCGAGAACATACAAATCAAAAAACTACAGAGGTGAAACAAGGTTGATGACTCGATAGCATACATCAACAGAAATACTGGAGCAAAAGAAAACCAACAGTTATACTCTGAGGAGCCCGACCAAAGACCGAGAATCAGGCGCCAACCAACATAAATAATAACAACTAAAATTGAAATTCCACCTATGTTTTTTACGCTGGAACCGTCATATAATCTTAGGCCCGACACACCGGTGTGCAATCAAAGAGGGAAGTAAAGTTGTCTACCGTGATTAGGTTAACCACCATGCTTGCAGTCTGTTTTATAACATCTACAGATGAGTAAAAAGAGAATAATGGAGTTGTTTTGGAAGGTGTTCACAGCATAACACACTTATGAGATCTCAACTTTTTTGATTGATTCCTTACAAACATATGACTCAGTCCTTTTGTCAATAATAAGTCAAAATTCACATACATTTTAATTCAAACATTAATCATTCTAACTCACGTACTCGAGCATAAATAATTTCGGTTCTGATGTCAAATAAACAGGCAGTGAGTAACGTACAGATGAGTCAGAAAATAATAATTGAGTGTTTTTTAAAGGTTTTAACAACATTACACACTAATGAGATGAATGCATTTTATTATTATTGTAACTTACTCACTCTCTTAATCTTAAATCAAAACTGACAAAAATACATTTCCAACAGCCTATAACAAGAGGGCCCAGAGGGCCCTAGGTCGCTCACCTGATCCAAAGTATAACAAGTGGGCCCGGGGGCCAGGGCAGGGTCATTTTTGGCCCCAGGGCTATAATTCTAACAATCTTAGTATAGGTCCACTGGATGAAGCTTCAAACCAAATATGGAAGACTTAGTCCTTGTGGCTTCAGAGAAAAAGATTTTTAAAGCCTTTCCCCCATGAAAGTCTATGTAAAACGTGGGCCCTGGGGCGGGGCCATTTTTGGCCCCAGGGCTATAATTTGAACAATCTTGGTAGAGGTCCCCTACATGAAGCTTCATACCAAATATAAAAGATCTGGGCCTTGTGGTTTCAGAAAAGAAGATTTTTGAAGGTTTTTCCTATATAAGTCTATGTAAAACATGCTGGCCCCGGGCAGGGGGCATTTTTGGCCCCAGGGCTATAATTTGAACAATCTTGGTAGAGGTCCCCTAGATGAAGCTTCATACCAAATATGAAAGAGCTGGGCCTTGTGGTTTCAGAGAAGAAGATTTTTGAAGGTTTTTCCTATATAAGTCTATGTAAAACATGTTGGCCCCGGGGAGGGGCCATTTTTGGCCCCAGGGCTATAATTTGAACAATCTTGGTAGAATTCCCCTAGATGAAGCTTCATACCAAATATGAAAGACCTCGGCCTTGTGGTTTCAGAGAAGAAGATTTTTCAAGGTTTTTCCTATATAAGTCTATGTAACACATGTGGGCCTCGTGGTGGGGCCATTTTTGGCCCGAGGGCTATAATTTGAACAATCTTGGTAGAGGTCCCCTAGATGAAGCTTCATACCAAATATGAAAGACCTGGGCCTTGTGGTTTCATAGAAGAAGATTTTAAAGGTTTCCCCTATTTAAGCCTATGTAAAACATGTGGGCCCCGGGGCGGGGCCATTTTTGGCGCCAGGGCCATAATTTGAACAATCGCGGTAGAGGTCCCCTGATGAAGCTTCATACAAAATACGAAAGACATCGGCCTTGTGGTTTCAGAGAAGAAGATTTTTAAAAGATTTTCCTATATAAGTCTATGTAAAACATGTGGGGCCCCGGGGCGGGGCCATTTTTGGCTCAAGGGCTATAATTTGAACAATCTTGGTAGAGGTCCCCTAGATGAAGCTTCATGTCAAATAGGAAAGACCTGGGCATTGTGGTTTCAGAGAAGAAGATTTTTAAAGATTTTCCCTATATAAGCCTATGTAAAACATGTTGGTCCTGGGGCGATGCCATTTTTGGCCCCAGGGCCATAATTTGAACAATCTTGGTAGAGGTCCCCTAGATGAAGCTTCATACCAAATATGAAAGATCTGGGCCTTGTGGTTTTAGAGAAAAGGGTTTTTAAAGATTTTCTCTTATTTCCATTTTCGTTGCCATGGCAACCAGAGTTCCGCATGGAATGGAACTCTTTGAACAATTTTGAGAGAGGACCACCCAAAGATCATTTTTGCCAAGTTTGGTCAGAATCTGTTCAGTGGTTTAGGAGATGTCGTTTGAAGAAATTGTTTACGGACGGACGCACGCACGCACGCACGCACGCACGCACGACGGACGACGGACAAAAATTGATCACAAAAGCTCACCTTGTCACTACGTGACAGGTGAGCTAAAAACAAAATTACTTATAAATACGTACAAAATAATGTTGGGATATGATATTATTTATAACATAATTTTACATAACTGGTATACTTTTTGTGTAATATCCGGAAAATTAATATGATTTTATCGGAAATTATATATGAAATCTGATTTCGCGAAATCAACCTCATTTTGCGACATCAACCTGTAAAAACAAAATTACTTATAAATATGTAGAATCGTGTGGGGATATTATTTATAACATAATTTTACATAACTGGTATAAGTTTTGTGAAAATATCTGGAAAATTAATATGATTTTAACGGAAATGACATATGAAATCTGATTTCGCGAAATGAACCTCATTTTGCTAAATCAACCTATAAAAACAAAATTACTCACAAATACGTAACCAGAGATTCAACTTCGGTGAAGTTGATGTCGCACCTGCTTCCCACCTGGCCCAGACAAAAAACAATAAAAGTTAATTTAAGGAAGAAGAAATGAGTATAGGGCTTTGAGAAGAATCCATAGCCTATATATCTAAGGAAAAAAAAAACTGACAAAGTTCACAATGTCATAAAATGAACATGTTCAAAAATGATCCAAGAATTATATCCAAACATCATGCACATCCTCATATCATGGAGAAAACACATGCTAAGTTTCAAAATGATTGGTATAAAACTGTAAGAGGAGTTGCGATGACAAGATGTACCTATCGCATACCAATTGAAGATTAAAAATGACTAAGTTCACAATGTGGAAAAGATGACAAAAATTCATGCGAAGATTAAGTCCAAACCATATGCACATCCTCATACCATGGCGAAAGCATATACAAAGTTTCAAAATGGTCGGTATAAAACTGTAAGAGGAGTTGCGATGACAAGGGGTACCTATCGCATACCAATTGAAGGTTAAAAATGACTAAGTTCACAATGTGGAAAAAATGACAAAAATTCATCCGATGATTAAGTCCAAACCACATGCGAATCCTTATACCATGGCAAAAGCACATGCAAAGTTTCAAAATGATCGGTATAAAACTGTAAGAGGAGTTGCGATGACAAGAGGTACCTATCACATACCAATTGAAGGTTAAAAATGACTAAGTTCACAATGTGGAAAAAATTACAAAAATTCATCCGAAGATTAAGTTCAAACCATATGCGCATCCTCATACCATGGCGAAAGCACATGCAAAGTTTCCAAATGATCGGTATCAAACTGTAGAAGGAGTTGCGATGACAAGACACCCAGTGTAAAATGTTGACGGAATGACGGACGGACGGACGGACGGACCACCGGACGGACAGACGGACGGACGGAAACTTGCACGCCTATGTCTTCCTGCTAAAGCAGGTGCGACAAAAAATCATGTTGGGGTGTTATTTATTACATAAGTTTACAAAACTGGTATAATTTTTGGGTAAATATCTGAAACATGAATATGATTTTATCGGAAATTACATGTGAAATCTGATCGCGAAATCGGTCATGACCTGATTTCGTGACTGAAACAAGTTTTCCCCACAAAATGAATGCATCACTGTTAAATGCACATAATTTTATTACACAAAAAGGTCAGGGATATTTTGACTTTATCAAATTTTGTTTTCAGAAATGAATCCCGGACTAAAAATCGCATAACAATGTATTGGAAAATTGACCAGAGTAAAACGAAATCAAAATCGACTGGGCGAAATCAAATATCTTGCTCTAATACTTGATATCTGCACTTTGTTAAATCATCATCAGCAGCAGCAGTAGCAGCACTAGCTGTAAATGACAAACACCCAATAAGCAAAAAACATGATGAGTAACTACATTTAAAATAGATTCTCAGTTTGGACTATAATGACATTGTTTGACGTTATATCCAGCGTCGGTGTGTTGTACACCCGGTAGGACCCGAAGATCCCCCTTACCGACGTTAACGGAGGGCTAATATTTCTAAAATCTGTTTGACGTTATATCCAGCGTCGGTGTGTTTTACACCCGGTAGGATCCGAATATCCCCCTTACCGACGTTTACGGAGGGCGGTTGTTTCTAAAAGCTGTTTGACGTTAAATGCTACGTGTTTAGCAGAAAGTTTGTATTTTTTAGCTCACCTGAGCACAACGTGCTCAAGGTGAGCTTTTGTGATCACTCTTTGTCCGTCGTACGTCCGTCGTCCGTCGTGCGTCGTGCGGTGTGCGCCGTGCGGTGTGCGTCGTTCGTCGTCAACAATTTTGTTAACACTCTAGAGACCACAGTTTTGGTCCAATCATCATCAAACTTGCTCAGAATTATCATCTTGACAATATCTAGGTCAAGTTCGAATATTGGTCATGTCAGGTCAAAAAGTAGGTCTGTAGGTCAAGTCATAGAGAAACCTTGTTAACATTCTAGAGGCCACAGTTTTGGTCCAATCATCATCAAACTTGCTCAGAATGATCATCTTGGCAATATCTAGGTCAAGTTTGAATATGGGTCATGTCGGGTCAGAAAGTAGGTCAGTAGGTCAAGTCACAGAGAAACCTTGTTAACACTCTAGAGGCCACAGTTTTGGTCCAATCATCATCAAACTTGCTCAGAATGATCATCTTGACAATATCTAGGTTATGTTCGAATATGGGTCATGTCAGGTCAAAAAGTAGGCCAGTAGGTCGTCATAGAGAAACCTTGTTAACACTCTAAAGGCCACAGTTTTGGTCCAATCATCATCAATCTTGCTCAGAATGATCATCTTGACAATATCTAGGTCATGTTCGAATATGGGTCATGTCAGGTCAAAAAGTAGGTCAGTAGGTCAAGTCATAGAGAAACCTTGTTAACACTCTGGAGGCCACAGTTTTGGTCCAATCATCACCAAACTTGCTCAGAATGACCATCTTGCCAATATCTAGGTCAGGTTTGAATATGGGTCATGTCAGGTCAAAAAGTAGGTCAAGAGATCAAGTCATAGAGAAACCTTGTTAACACTCCAGAGGCCACAGTTTTGGTCCAATCATCATCAACTTGCTCAGAATGATCATCTTGACAATATCTAGGTCAAGTTCGAATATGGGTCATGTCAGGTCAAATGTAGGTCAGTAGGTCAAGTCATAGAGAAACCTTGTAAACACTCTAGAGGCCACAGTTTTGGTCCAATCATCATCAAACTTGCTCAGAATGATCATCTTGACAATATCTAGGTCAAGTTCGAATATGGGTCATATCGGTTCAGAAAGTAGGTCAGCAGCTTAAGTCGTAGAGAAAACTTGTTAACACTCTGGAGGCCACAGTTTTGGTCCAATCATCATCAAACTTGCTCAGAATGATCATCTTGACAATATCTAGGTCAAGTTCGAACATGGGTCATGTCGGGTCAGAAAAAAGGTCAGTAGGTTAAGTCGTAGAGAAAACTTGTTAACACTCTGGAGGCCACAGTTTTGGTCCAATCATCATCAAACTTGCTCAGAATGATCATCTTGACAATATCTAGGTAAAGTTCGAACATGGGTCATGTCGGGTTAAAAGCAGGTCAGTAAGTCAAGTCATAGGGAAACATAGCTAACACTTTAGAGGCCATAACTTTGGTCCAATCATCTTCAAACTTGCTCAAAATGATCATGGCGACAATATCTAGGTCAGGTTGGATACAGGTCATGTTTGATCAAAAAGTAGGTCAAATCATAGAGGTCTTGTTTACATTCTAGACACATCAGTTTTGGAACAATCATTATCAAACTTGGCTAGAATGATCATAATGACAATGTCTAGCTAAATTTTGAATATATGTCATGCCAGGTAAAAAGTAGGTCAGTAAGTCAAGTCAAAGAGAAACCTTGTCTATACTTCATGTCTTGATGATAGCTTAGCTAAGGTCAATCATGACTCAGGTGAGCGATTCAGGTCCATCTTGGACCTCTTGTTCTATATTTGTCTCAAAACATAGATTGCGGTTACTCGCTTGAACCGCCGGTTCTATCGAGTACCCACAATCTATGTTTTAGTAAAAATCGAGTACCCACAATCTATGTTTGTACAGGCGTGTTTTCGTGATGTTGTTTTGATGGGATATTATGACTACATTCGCGCAGTCTGATCAGAGTCTTCGCTGATCGCAAGCACCTACTATAGGCTACGATCTATTCCAAGAAACATAGGCAAAAGCTACAATAAGGCTTGAGCAACCAGCGAAGATTCGGATCATCCTACATATTCGCGCAGTCTGATCAGAGTCGATCGACATTAAATTGGCTTAATAAATGTAGGCATGACAACACTGCATTTTATGTAAAATTTGGTTGTCAGTACTTTCTTTTTCATTTTAAATTTGCAAATGCGTTAAAAAAATGTAAGTGGCTAGAGTGCCGGTACCGCCATTCTAGTCTCAGAGGCTAAAGTGCCTGTACCGGCACTCTAGCAAAGTCTAATAGGGATGGCTAGAGTGCCGGAAACATATTAATATGTTAATTATTTCCATTATCTGCCACCTGCCATCTTACAATAGAAAGAAAAAATGCACAGGCTGATGCGCAGGCTGACTTGCACCTTTGTTGTTCACTACACGGTTCATTATTAAAATGTCTTCATAGAAATAAAGTAAGTATCCTATGTAATTACGATAGAATTTATAATTATCATTATCATCATCATTATTATCATCAGTATTAGTATCATTCAAATTATTGCTTATACCTTATCGGAAACTTGAAACATGAGCTTGAAACCATGCAGTGTTTGTCGCGGTTATAAAAATAATTAGTGTGTGCTACACACAACCTGTTATCTGATTGAGTGGCCAAACGACTTTAAATGAAATATCCTATTGTAATAACCGCAAAGACATCACACACATCAGAAGTCTTTGCAGTTTTCTACTCAAAGCAAACAAACAATCAATTAAAATTACTTAATGCTGCCCCTAGATAAGTCTTCTTAGGACTTTGTCATTACTTCACTTTTCTGCCTTTGAAAGCGTAATTGAGCGTTATCAGAGTGCAGAATACGTTAAGTTCTGGAAGCGCAGCAGAAGAATTAAATCTGCAGCTCAGGCGCGATTGCCGAATAAATCGCTGAATCCATGATGAAAATATTACGAGCTCCGAGATAACGAGATCCGTTATCAATGCATCTGAAGCGGAAAGCCCTTCGAAACTTAGAGTACGGGAATTAGAGAACAGAGGTATGTATTTCTTCTGTTCGTCAGTCTATCTTTCGTCTGTCTATCTGTCTGTCTTTTTGTCTGATTGTCTCAAATGACATGAGGTATATCTATGGTATTCAAGTGTAAATATTGTTTTATGTATTTCGGAATATTATACGTTTTTTTTTTCCTTACTGGGTATTTTTAAACCACTTTTAGAGCCGATATATGACCATTATAATTATCAATCAACATAATTACCAAACTCATCAATGCTTTTAAAGACTCATTTGCGGGGGTTTTGCAGTTGTTGATGTATTGAGTATACGTACGGTGAAAAAAACATATGTCAGATTATCATTTTCTTTCTTTAATTCGTCCTTAGTATGATGCTATCTGGCGGATTATAGCTTTCAATTATTATATTACCGGCACTCTAGCCAGTCCTATTAGACTTGGCTAGAGTGTCGGTACCGGCACTCTAGCATCTGGGTCTAGAATGCCGGTACCGGCACTCTAGCCACTTCCTAAAAAAATAATTGGGACTATAATGCATTCTTTTGGCTATTAAAGCAACCATAATTAGATCTATCTTTTTGTACTTCACACAGCAGGTAAAAAGATTAACGGACGCTCGCCCATTAAATTCCCACAGGTAAAGAGATTAAAGGACACACGACAATTTAATTTAATTACTCTGTGGTTTACTGTCATTGACACATTATTAACAGGTAAGGTGTGAATAATAAACACACTGTCTATCCATCCCCATGTACACATCTTTCTTTCTATCTATCTATCTATCTATCTATCTATCTATCTATCTATCTATCTATCTATCTATCTATCTATCTATCTATCTATCTATCTATCTATCTATCTATCTATCTATCATCATCCTTCAAATGATTTAAGAAGGGTAGAAAGAAACGTACAGATGAGTAAGCTCTCACTCCTACATCAGTCACTCACTCACGGACTCGATCATACATTCTCCTCTGTTTTGTAGTCAAATAATTAGACAGAAAGAAACGTACAGATGAGTCAGAAAAGAATAATAGAGTAGTTTTGGAAGGTGTTAGCAGCATAACACACTTCTGAAATGAATTTATTTTAATGATTCCTTACAAAGTTGCAACACACTCGCTCTCTTATCATAAGTCACATAAGCTCTCACTCAAACATCAGTCACTCACTCACAGACTCGATCAAACATTATCCTCAGTTCTGTAGTCAAACAAATAGGCAGAGAAAAACGTACAGATGAGTCAGAAAAGAATAATTGGGTAGTTTAAGAAGGTTTTCACAGCATAACACGAGATTAATTCATTTTAATGGTCCCTTTCAAACTTGCGACTCGTTCAACTTTTAATCATAAGTAAAGTTAAAATAGAAGTAAAACAAAGATCAGGAATCGATACAATTAAGTTACTCCACCCACCAAAGACACCGAAGGGAAAGAAACATAAACAAGAAGCGACCAGACCATAATGGAAACCTAAACAAAGGAAAGCCATAAGGACAGTTACTTTCCCACAAAATGGCCAAATGGCCATTCAAAATAAAAAGACACAAGTGATACACACAACGATTAACATACAATAACATAAATAAACCGCCACAGAAGAACCGCCTTGGAACGGTCAGCGGAAAGAATTCCCCTGGGGGCTTAAATCGATTTTATATGGCCATAATCCTCGCCCTTACTTCTGTCGCGGTATTCACTAATTTTTTCAGTCCGCATGAAGGCCTCCTCATCAATGTAACATCTCTGAGAATATAAGTCAAGCTCACATTCGTACTCGAACACCAATCACTATCTCTCGCATACGCGATCATAAATTATCCTTCGGTATCTGTGGTCAAATAAATAGGCATACATCTAAGTACAGGTGAGTCCCGCCCATCGGGGCTTGGAGAAATAGATGGGCTGCTCGATGCTTCCACGCAGAGCTAATACCCACCAGACACGAGTACTGATAATCTGCTTACTTAGGTCTAAACTTACCCAGTAAAACTGCTGCGAGTCGGTCTGTCCATGCATAAAAACCGTATTGGTTTTGTTGGGCGGCAGGGATCGAGATGTCATTCCACCTCAATTTCGGGTAAAAGATCCACAGAGTTGGAAGCAACATCTCCAAAAGGTCCTAAATAGTGTTGACGGGGACGTTGAACCTCAAATCAAACACACAAACAAGTCAGAAAACAATGCTTGAGTAGTTTTGGAAGGTGTTAACAGCATTACACGCTTATGAGATGGATTCTTTTTTATTGATTCCATACAAAATTGCGACCCACTCACGCTCTTAATCATTTATCAAAACTCACATAGATGCTCAAAACATCAATCACTCACGCACGTAGTCGATCATTAGCTATCCACGGTTCTGTAGTCAAATCAATAGGAGAGAGAAACGTACAGATGCGTAAAAAATAAATAATTAGGGTAGCTTTTGAAGTTGTTCACAGCGTTACACTTACACGAGATGAATTGAATTTTATTTCCTTACAAAATTTCGACCCACTAACTCTCTTTATCATAAATTAAAACTCACATAACTACTCAAAATATCAATAACTCACATAGTAGACCTTAAGCTATCCACTGTTATGATGTCAAATAAATAGGAGAGGGAAACGTACAGATGCGTCAAAATGAATAATTGAGAAGTTTTGAAGGTTTTCACAGCGTAACACTTACGAGATGAATGCCATTTTACTGAACCCTTACGAACACGCGACTCACTATCTTATTCGAGTCCTAAACTTTGTTTCATCTCTGTAGGTTTGATGAGTTAGGAAACCTTTATGCGGACTAAACAAAATTATTGTCTATATCGCGACTGAAGTATGGGCGAGGATTATGGCCATGTAAAACCGATTTAAGCCCCTCAGTGGAATTCTTTCCACTGACCGTTCCAAGGCGGTTCTTCTGTGGCGGTTTATTTATGATATTGTTTGTTAGTTAATGTGTAAATCATTTGTCTTTTTATTTTGGATGGCCATTAGGCCATTTTGTGGGAAAGTAGCTGTCATTTTGGCTTTGCTATGTTGAAGTTTCCATTATTGTCTGGTCGCTTCGTGTTTGTGTTTCTTTCCCTGTGGTGTCTTGGTGGGTGGTGTAAGTTAATTGTATCGATTCCTGATCTTTGTTTTGCTTCTTCTTTTTATACGCCCGTTTGAAAAACGGGACGTATTATGTTATACCCTCTGTCGTCCGTCCGTCTGTCTGTAAACTTTTCGTTTCCGGATAACTCTTCCTACAGTTTACATCCGATCAAGCTGAAACTTAATACATAGTTAGACCATGATGTGGGGCAGCGCATATTGTTTCGAGGTTACGGTCCGCCAAATGATAATAGAGTTATGCACCTTTGACTTTTTTGTAAACGTTTCGTTTCCGGATAACTCTTCCTACATTTTACATCCGATCAAGCTGAAACGTCATATATAGTTAGACCTTGATGTTGGGCAGCGCATATTGTTTCGAGGTTACGGTCCACCAAATAATAATTCAGTTATGGCCCTTTGAATTTTTTCGTTAGCTTTTTCGTTTCCGGATAACTCCTCCTTAAGTTTACATCCGATCAAGATGAAACTTCATACATAGTTAGACCATGATGTGGGGCAGCGCATATTGTTTCGAGGTTACGGTCCGCCAAATAATAATAGTTATGCCCCTTTGAAATTTTTTGAAAACATTTCGTTTCCGGATAACTCCTCCTACAAATTACATCCGATCAAGCTGAAACTTCATATATAGTTAGACCTTGATGCCGGGCATCGCATATTGTTTCGAGGTTACGGTCCACCAAATAATAATGGATATGGCGCTTTGAAATTTCCGTAAACATGTTCGTTTCCGGATATCTTCTCCTACATTTTACATCCGATCAAGCTGAAACCTTATACATAGACCATGATGAGGGGCAGCGCATTTTGTTTCAAGGTTACAGTCCACCAAACGATTAATAGAGTTACTGCCCTTTGAAATATTTCGTAAATATTTCGTTTCCCGATTATTCATCCTACATTTTACATCCCATCAAGCTGAAACCTCATATACAGTTAGACCTAGATGTAGGGCAGGGCATATTTTTTGAGGTTACGGTCCAACAAATAGTAATAGAGTTATGGCTCTTTGAAATTTTTCGCCAACGTTTTGTTTCCGGATAACTCCTCTTACATTTTACATCCGATCAAGCTGAAACTTCATATATAGTTAGACCTTGATGTGGGACAGCGTAAATTGTTTCGAGGTAACAGTCCACCAAATAATAATAGAGTTATGCCCCTTTGAATTTTTTGTAAACATTTGGTTTCTAGATAACTCCTACATTTTACATCCGATCAAGCTGAAACTTCATACATAGTTAGACCTTGATGCGGTGCAGCGCATATTGTTTCGAGATTACAGTTCACCAAATAATAAAAGTTATGCCCCTTTGAAATGTTTTGTAAACATTTCGTTTCCAGATAACTCCCCCTACTTTTTACATCCCATCAAGCTGAAACTTAACATATAGTTAGCCCTATCATTTCGAGGTTTTTGATTCACTCAATAATAATAGAGTTTTGCCCCTTTTATACTTTTTGAAAATGTTTCGTTTCTGGATAACTACTCAAACATTTTACATCCAAACAAGCTGAAACTTCATATATAGTTAAACCATGATTGAAGATATATTGTTTCAAGGTTACCGTCTGTTAAATAATAATTAAGTTATGCCCCATTGAAAGATTTTGTTAACATATTGTTTCTGGATGATTTGTCCTACATTTTAAATCCAATGAAACTTAACTTTACATACAGTAGACCATGGTGTGGAACAGGGCATATTATTTTAAGGTCTGCCAAATACTACCAGAGTTATGTCTCACAAATTTTTCTAAAGATTTTGTTTCTGGATAACAATTTCCGGATAATTCCTGTATTTTACATCTGCTGAAGCTGAAACTTAACATAATAGTAAGACCATGGTGCAGAACAGTGCATAGTATTTGTAAGAAAATTATTCAAAAATTTGAAAAATACAGGTCGGTTTATGATTTTGGAATGATACCATGACAGAAAACAGAGCAAATAAAATCACAGTTAAATAAATTAAAGCTGGAAACTGATAAGTTATGAATTTAAAAGAAATTATGGCTGGTTCGAAATGACTTGCATCTGCGTTGTTGTGCAACTAACATGATTCACTCATTTCATCAACATGACTATCAGCTAGTTTGAGCCATTGAGGGTTATTAGTAGTGCCAGGTAAGATTATGCTGAGCACAAATTGTTCCTTGGCTACATTCAACAAACCCAAACTTGAACAACAGTCAGTATATATATGCTACATCTTACTAATTGCCACGGACGTATGATGTCCCGCTTGTGGAGCTCTTGTTAATCATAAGTCAAACTCGCATACGTACTCGAACATCAATCACTACCACTCGCATACGCGATCTTAACTTATCCTTGGATGTCTTTTGCCAAATAAATAGGCAGACAGAAACGTACAGGTGAGTCCCCGCCCATCGGGGCTTGGAAATGAGGGAATAAGATGTTAATGCATCTCAATGTTGGGTAAAAGTCCAACAAACTTGGAAGCGACATCTGCAAAATGACCTAAATAGTGTTGACGGGTACGATGAACCTCAAATCAAACACACAAACAAGAGTCAGAAAAGAATACTTGTGTAGTTTTGGAAGGTGTTCACAGCATTACACATGTATGAAATGGATTTTCTTTTATTGATTCCTTACAAAATTGCGACCCACTCACGCTCTTTATCATTAATCAAAAGTCACATAAATACTCAAGACATCAGTCACACACACGTAGTCGATCATATATTATACACGTTTCTGTAGTCAAATAAATAGGTGAGGGAAACGTACAGATGCGTCAAATATAATAAGGTAGCTTTGGAAGGTGTTAACAGCGTTACACTTAGGCAAATTTGTGAGGAATAAATAAAAGAAGTTGATTTAAAAATTGTGTTATGCTGTGAACACGTTCCAAAAACTACTCACACTCTCCTATTCGATTATAAATTTGCATCGGATCGGCCAAAACACAACAAATATCCCAAAACCAGTGACTCTCACATACACAATCATAAATAATCGAGGAAAATTTATGATTGTGTACGTGAGAGTCACTGGTGTTGGAATATTTGTGTGCGTTTTGACTTATGATTAAGAGAGTGAGTGATTTGCTTGTTTATAAGAAATCAATAAAAATGAATACACCACGAACGTGTTATGCTGTGACCACCTTCCAAAACTACTCAATTATTCTTTTTTGACTCTCCTGAGCGTTGCTATCTGCCTGTTTATTTGACAACAGCCATCCAATGATAATTTTGATCGAGTATGCGAGTGATAGCGATGGATTATCGAGTATCTGAGTTTTGACTTAAGATTTAATAATAAGATAGTGAGTGATTCGCGTGTTCGTTAGGATTCAATAATTCATCCCGTAAGTGTAACGCTGTGAACACCTTCAAAAACTACTGTTATTCATTTTGTTTCCCTCTCCTATTTTTTTGACTACAGAACCGTGGATAACTTATGATCGACAACTTGAGTTATTGATGTTTTGGGTTTGTATGTGAATTTTGATTTATAATTAAGAGAGTGAGTGGGTCGCAATTTTGTAAGGAAATAAAAGTCAACTCATCTCGTAAGTGTAACGCTGTGAACACCTTCAAAAGCTACCTAATTATTTATTTATAACGCATCTGTACATTTCCCTCTCCCATTTATTTCACTACAGAACCGTGGGTAACTTATGATCGACTACGTGAGTGAGTGATTGATGTTTTGAGTATTTATGCGAGTTTTGATGCGACCCACTCACTCTCTTAATCATAAATCAAAACTCACATAAATTCTCAAAACATCAATAACTCACGTAGTCGACGATAATTTATCCACGGGTCTGTAGTCAAATTAATAGGAGAGGGAAACGTACAGATGCGTCAAAATGAATAATTGAGTAGTTTTTTAAGGTGTTCACAGTGTAACACTTAGGAGATGAATTCACTTTTATTGAACCCTTGCTAACACGCGACACACTATCTTATTATTAAATCTTAAGTCAAAACTCTAATAGATACTCGGCCATCAATCGCTATCACTTGCGTACTCGATCATAAATTATCATCGGATGGATGTTGTCAAATAAATAGGCAGATAGAAAGGCTCAGGCGAGTCAGAAAGAATAACTGAGTAGTTTTCGAAAGTGTTCACAGCATAACACACTTCTGAAATGAATTTATTCTATTGACTCCTTACAAAGTTGCAACACACTCGCTCTCTTAATAGTAAGTCACATAAGCTCTCATTCAAACATCAGTCACTCACGGACTCGATCATACATCATCCTCAGTTCTGTAGTCAAATAAATTGGCAGAAAGAAACGTACAGATGAGTCACAAAAGAATGATTGAGTAATTTTTGGAATTTCACAGCATAACAATAACGAAGTGAAACCATTTTTATTGGTCCCTTTCAAACTTGCAATAAAGTCAAACTGGCATACGTACTCGAACATCAATCTCTATCAGTCGCATACGCGGTCATAAATCATACTCCGATAACTGTTGTCAAATAAAAAGGCAGACAGAAACGTACAGTTGTGTCCCCGCCCATCGGGGCTTTGGGAAATAGATGTGTTGCTCGATACTTCCACGCAGAGCTGATACCGACCGCACATGAGTACTGGTAATGTGCTTAGAAGGTCTAAACTTGCCCAGGAAAAATGCTGCGAGTCGGCCTGTCCATGCATATAAACCCTATTGGTTTTATTGGGCGACAGGGATTGAGTTGTCATTGCATCTCAATGTCGGGCTACAGTCCCACAAAATTGACCTTAATAGTGCTGACGGGGCAGTTAAACCTCAAATAAATCAAATAAAAACAAAACAAAAATTGGAAGCAACATCTCCAAAATGACCTAAATAGTGTTGACGCGGACGTTGATCCTAAAATCAAACGCATAAACAAGAGTCAGAAAAGAATACTTGAGCAGTTTTGGAAGGTGTTCACAGCATTACACACTTATGAGACGGTTTCCCTTACAAATTGCGACCAACTCACGCCATCAATCATAAATCAAAACCCCCATATATATTCAAAACATCAATAACTCACTCACGTAGTCGATCATAAGTTTTCCGTGGTTCTGTAGTCAAATAAATAGGAGCGGGAAACGTACAGATGCGTCAAAAATAATTTTTAGGTCGCTTGTGAAGGTGTTCACAGCGTTACACTTACGAGAGATGAATTGACTTTTATTTCCTTACAAAATTTCGACCCACTCACTCTCTTAATTATAAACCAAAATTCACATAAAAACTCAAAACATCAATAACTCACGTAGTCGATCATAAGTTATCCACGGTTCTGTAGTCAAATAAATATGAGAGGAAAAAAATGATAATTGAGTCGATCATTAATCGCTATAACTCGCATACTCGATCAAAATTATCATTGGATGGCTGTTGTCAAATAAACAGGCAGATAGCAACGCTCAGGAGAGTCAAAAAAGAATAATTGAGTAGTTTTGGAAGGTGGTCACAGCATAACACGTTCGTGGTGTATTCATTTTTATTGATTTCTTATAAACAAGCAAATCACTCACTCTCTTAATCATAAGTCAAAACGCACACAAATATTCCAACACCAGTGAAATTGAAAAAAATAATGGCATTTGCAGATATGTTGACAAATCCTTTATAGAACTGTTGCTCTGGTAATCTTCTGTCAGTCATATGTTTATGCCCACTGCTTGTTGTGCATGAGGGTTTCATAGTTTCGAAACAGCGGGCCACAACATCCTGGGGGAATGCAAGAATTCGTCTAAAGTTTGTCTGGACAAGTTCTTAATAAACGTAACCGCTAAATAATTTTTTTTTTCAGAAATTTTGGGGATATGATAGATATCAATCTGAAGTTTTGCAAGAGGGTTTCATTCATTGCGACTGAGTCATTTTTGTCGAAACCATGGCAGAACCAAGGGCGATGATTATGGTCATGTAAAATCGATTTAAGCCCCACAGTAAAACTATTTTCCTAACTCTTCTGTCGTGTTTTTGTTGTTGTGGTTCGTCTTAACCTTTAACCTGCTGAATATTCAATTAAGTCACACCCATTTTTGACTTTGAACCAATCAGATTACTTGATGCAATTTATTTCTACAAATTCAAAAACTGAATGTCAAACAGCGTAGATCCTGATCAGATTGCTTCTTCAGACGCCATCTGATCTGGATCTACACTGTTTGCAAAGAAAGGGCTTGTCGCCAACAGCAGGCTAAAGGTTAAAGCGTATGTGTTGCTTTCAACCGTATGGCCATTTTATGGGAAAAGTAAGTCCGTTTGCTTCCACTTGTGGCGTTTTATTTTGTCGATGATTGGAATTCTTGGGTAATTGTATCGACTCCTGATCATTGACTTTTCTTCTATTTTTTCAAAGGGCCCCCTTGGTTGCATTTGGGCCATTTACCACCCCTCCACTTTATAAAATGCCTAATATCTGAGAAAACTTACAGTTTCCAACCCCTAAACAATACATACTAGTATTTTATTTATGTTCCTTATGATATGGTGCGCTCAGAGATGCCAACCTGGGGGTCCCCAGGGCGATCCAAGGCCATGCCCCAACCACTTCATAAAAGGTCATGTATCTCAGAAACCATTCAGATCCCCACCTCTAAACATTTATACTCTTGTTCTTGATTTAATAAAAAACATTTCGCGACACCTGCCTTGGAGTCTACCTGGGTAGGCCGGGGACATGACCCACCGATCCACCTCATAAAAGACAATGTATCTGAGAAACTGATCTATTAAAAGATAGCTGAGAAAATGTTCAAAGCACCACCCCTTAACGATATATGTTCATTTTTCTTATAATAAGGCGAAGGCAGTGACACAAACATTTGGGGTCCCATGGAATGCCATTCCCTTCCATTTTATAAAAAGCTATGAATGTCAGAAACCGTTATAATGCCCTCCACAAACCAATATATTCTTATTCCTTATATAATAAAACCCATTTAGTCACGCCCATCTTGGGGTATCTCAGATGTTCTGTGGCCATGCCCTGTCCTCCACTTCATGAAGGCCTCATATCTTAGAAACTGTCCAGATCTTCACCCGTAAACCATATATTCCCTATGATAGGACACATTCAGTGAAAACTATCTAGGGCTTTTCTTGGGCCATGGCCCTACCCCCTCCACTGCATAAAATGCCTTATGTCCCAGAAACCGTTAGTAAACCTTCAACTAAAGCAAACATATTTTTTTTATTATTATACGATACAATAAGTTAAACCAACCAGGGCTTCGTTGGGTCCATGCACAAACCCATCCACTTCATTAAAGGCCTAAAATTTCAGATATGTAGTCCACATTTGTGCTCATTTGAGTATGGGGGTTTGTTTGGGAGACAATATATTCAGTAGCTTATAATTACATCTTAATAAAATACAATGCTGACAGTGGGCAATGCCTACCTGAGCTCTGGTGAGCATAGTCATCAATGGGGCTCTTGTTCATAGTTTGCACGGGTTTAAAGAAACCTATACAGTTATTTCATATCAGAAAGCGCATATTCTTTCAAAATACGAAATTCAAACTGTATATCTTCCGAGGTCCGGTATAGTTGAAAAAATTCCCATGGAGGCTGGCCTATAGGAAGCCTTCATGCGGAATATACAAATGTATTGTCAAAACCTCAACAGAAGTAAGGGCGAGGCTTAGTAAAATCAATTTAAGCCCCCCCCCCCCCCCGCCCCCCCGCCCCCCCCCCCAGTGGAATTCTGTTCACTGATCGTTCCAAGGCGGTTCTTCTATGTCTGATTATTTGTGTAATTGTTTGTCAGTAACTGTGTGTATCCCTTATATATTCGTTTTGGATAGTCAGTTGGCCATTTGTGGGAAGGTACTGTCCTTTTGGCTTTCCTCTGTTATTCTCTGTTAGGGTCCAGTCACTCCATATCTGTACTTCTTTTCCATTTTTCTGGGAGGTATTCTTTAAGACGACTTTTGACTAATCTCAAAGGTGGTCATTTAACAGGTAAAACAAGAGGCCCATGGGCCACTATGCTCACCAGAGTCAAGGGTTAAAATCTTGCCTAGCCCCTGGCAGCGATGTATTTAATAAATGTGTCTTCTCATAAGGACCAAGAATGTCCCCAGACCCCAGGGTTATTGTGACTGAATGGGTTTTACAAAATATACACTCAAGGGGTGGGATCTAAACGGGTTCTGTGGTGTACAGCTGTTTTATGAAGAGGACGGTTGGGGCATGACCTGAGACATGACCCAAGGGGCCCCGATGTTGGCGTCACTAAATGTGCCTTATATTAAGGAATATGAATATATATGGTTTATGGGTGGGGTTCTGTACAGTTTCTTAGATATTTGGCTTTTTGTAAAGTGGAGGAGTGGGGCATGGCCTCAGCGCGCACCTCGAAGACCTGTAGGTTGGTATGATTTAATGTGTCTTATCATAAGGAACAAGAATATATATGGTTTAGGGGTGGGGATCTGAACGGTTTCTGAGATATATGGCCATTTGTGAAATAGAGGGGGTTGGGCATGGCCCAAGCACACCCAGGGGACTCACAGGTTGGTGTCACTGAATGCGCCTTATCACAATAAAAAGAATATATATGGTTTGAGGTTTGAGGGTGGGGATCATGGTTTGCAAGATATATGGCCTTTTCTGAAATGAAGGGGTGGGGCATGGTCCTGGCACACTCTGGAGGACCTACAGGTTGGTGTCACTGAATACGTCTTATCCCAAGGAACAAGAATGTATATGGTTTAGGTGTGGGGATCTGAATGGTTTCTTAGTTATTGGGGCATTTTTAAATGGAGGGGTCGGGGCATGGCCCCAGCACACCCAAGGGACCCTCAGGTTAGTGTCACTGAATGCGTCTTATCACAAGAAAAAAGAATATATATGGTTTGGGGGTGGGGGTCTGAATGGTTTGCAATATATGTGGCCTTTTCTGAAATGAAGGGGGTGGGGCATGGCCTCGGCACAACCTGGAGGACTCAGGTTGGTATCACTGAACGGTCTTATCACAAGGAAAAGGAATTTATATGGTTTTGGGGTGGGGATCTGAATGGTTTGCAAGATATATGGCCTTTTCTGAAATGAAGGGGGTGGGGCATGGCCCCAGCACAACCTGGAGGACAAACAGGTTGGTGTCACTGAATGTGTCTTATCACAAGGAACAAGAATATATATGGTTTGGGAGTGGGGATCTGAATGGTTTGCAAGATATATGGCCTTTTCTGAAATGAAGGGGGTGGGGCATGGCCTCGGTACAACCTGGAGGACCCACAAGTTGGTGTCACTGAAAGGTCTTATCACAAGGAAAAGGATTATATATAGTTTGGGGTGGGGATCTGAATGGCTTGCAAGATATATGGCCTTTTCTGAAATGAAGGGGGTGGGGCATGGCCCCAGCACAACCTGCAGGACCCACAGGCTGGTGTCACTGAATGTGTCTTATTACAAAGAAAAGGAATATATATGGTTTGGGGGTGGGGATCTGAATGGTTTTCAAGGTATATGGGCTTTTCTGAAATTAAGGGGGTGGGGCATGGCCCCGGTACAACCTGGAGGACATACAGGTTGGTGTCACTGAATGCGTCTTATCACAAGGAACAAGAATATATATGGTTTGGGGATGGGGATCTGAATGGTTTGCAAGATATATGGCCTTTTCTGAAATATAGGGGGTGGAGCATGGCCCCGGCACATCCTGGAGGACCCCCAGGTCGGCATAAAAGCATATGGCTGAAAGAGGTTTACTCAAGGAACTTTTGTATAAAAAATTTCTCTAAATATCTGCAAAGGCTTGGCAGTTAATGTCATTTTTCAAGTTTCCCCATTAGAAGTTAAGTCCCAGCCTCATAGAGCATATGGTTTCTGAGGAGATGATTTTTAAGTATTTTTTTTTTTCTATTTTTTTTTTTTTGCATTTTGGTTTCCATGGAAACCAATGAAATTGAGCAGTAGGCCTAAAATCATAAGGCAGATTCTAGATTGCTTAAGGAACACTTCTATAAAAGTCCTGTCCAATATCTGCAAAGGCTTGGCAGTTAATGCCATTTTTCAATTTTCCCCATTATAAGTCTATGGGGGCTCTAAGTTACCATAGCAACCAAAATAAACAGCCGATTTTCATAAAAAAAACACAAACTATCAATCCCCCAGCCCAAGCATGCTACAGATAAAATTTGGACCCAATCGGCTTAGTGGTTTCAGAGGAGATGTTTGAAAGTGTTAACGACAACGACGACGGACAACTGCCTATCCTATAAGCTCCCCCAGAGCCTTCGGCTCTGGTGAGCTAAAAACTTTAGCACACATACAGTGTGAACCCTGATCAGTCTGCTCATAGTGGAGCAGTCTGATCTGGGCCCACACTTTGCAGAAATGACTTTGATAATAACCCAGCATACAACAAAGCAGACAAAAATAGTCGTGATTGGCATTTATGGGTTAAGGCAATATTGATGTTGCTCTTATCATGTTAAACTGAGATTTATTGAAAGTAAAATAAACAATGCAGATATTCTTCATACCTGTATTTTCATGGTACTTAAATGTTCTAACTAAGTCTTTATAAAAACTTGTTTTCTACGTCTATTCCAAACGGCGGCAACAGGGGTGTCAAGCGTCACAAGAATGTAATAAAGTATAAATAAGCAACAGAATAAAAGACATTTTGAATGATTTCACTAGTCAATGACAATTTACGTGATTGTTTTCGTGACAAAGTTGCGATCACGATAAAGCTTCGCTTCGAACATCTGTGTGTGTGTGTGTGTGTGTTTCTATCGCTGCGAGGCCCTTCCCGTTTCTTTTATCCACGTTATTGACACCTGACAACGCGCTCCACTGGCTTTAAATGTATAATCCCTCTGAGGCGGAGTGTATAAATATGGCGACTTATAAAGTAAAATATCCATCCATAAGGCTCATTTTAAGCATAATTTATGTCCCCTATCCCTTTTAATAAACAAGTGTCGATTATTTGTGTAATTGTTTGTCAGTAACTGTGTGTATCCCTTATATATTCTTTTTGGACAGTCAGAATATATAGAGCTGCTTAACAATACCATGGCTCGCAACTACATAAAATTCTGAGCGTGTGTGTGTGCACACAGAATTCTAAAGCCATCATCAAAAAGCAAGAACCTTTACACAGATGTTCCCCATGGAGAGATGGATATACTATATCGTTTTTAGCTCACCTGAGCACGAAGTGCTCTGGTCAGTCAATATCCGTCGTGTGTCGTGCGGCGTCAACAATTGCTTTAAATGCTAACTCCTCCTAAACCCTTTGGCCAATTTCATTCAAACTTCAAAGGAATGTTGCTTAGGTGACCATCTACCAAACTAACTAAAATCGTTCCGCTCCAATGAACACGATGGCCGCCAGAGCTAAAAATATAAAAAAAATCTTTAAAAGACAACTGCTTCTATACCCTTGGGTTGATTTCATTCAAACTTGATAGGAATGTTGCTTAAGTGACCCACTACCAAAATAGCTAAAATGCTTCCGCTCCGATTAGCAAGATGGCTGCCTGAGCTAAAAATAGAAAAACGTCAATTATTGGTTTTAAAGCTAACTCCTAAACCCTTGGGTCAATTTCATTCAAACTTCATAGGAATTTTGTTTAGGTTACCCTCTACCAAAATAGCTAAAATCGTTCCGCTCCGATGAACAAGATGGCTGCCAGAGCTAAAAATAGAAAAAAAAATCTTTAAAAGACAACTCTTCCTGTACCCTTGGGCTGATTTCATTCAAACTTCATAGGAATATTGCTTAAGTGACCCACTACCGAAATAGCTAAAACAGTTTCACTCGGATGAGCAAGATGGCCGCCAGAGCTTAAAATAGAAAAAAGTCATTTATTGGTTTAAATGCTAACTCCTCCTAAACCCTTGTGCCAATTTCATTCAAACTTCATAGGAAGGTTGCTTAGGTGACCATCTACCAAAATAGCCAAAAACGTTTCACTCCGATGAACAAGATGGCCGCAAGAGCTACAAATAGAAACATCTTTAAAATATAACTCCTCCTATACCCTTGGGTTGATTTTATTCAAACTTGATAGGAATGTTGCTTAAGTGACCCACTACCAAAATAGCTAAAATGGTTCCGCTCCGATGAGCAAAATGGCTGCCTGAGCTAAAAATAGATAAACATCAATTATTGGTTTAAATGGTAACACCTCCTAAACCCTTGGGTCAATTTCATTCAAACTTCATAGGGATGTTGTTTAGGTGACCCTCTACCAAAATAGCTAAAATCGTTCCGCTCCGATGAACAAGATGGCTGCCAGAGCTAAAAATAGAAAAATCTTTAAAAGACAACTTCTATACCCTTGGGCTGATTTCATTCAAACTTCATAGGAATGTTGCTTAAGTGACCCGCTACCAAAATAGCTAAAACGGTTGTACTTGGATGAGCAAGATGGCCGCCAGAGCTAAAAATAGAAAAACGTCAATTATTGGTTTAAATGCTAACTCCTCCACAACTCTTGTGCCAATTTCATTCAAACTTCATAGGAATGTTGCTTAGGTGACTCTTTACCAAGATAGCCAAAATCGTTTCACTCCGATGAACAAAATGGTCACCAGAGCTAAAAATAGAAAAACATCAATTATTGGTTTAAATGCTAACTCCTCCTTAACCCTTGGGCCAATTTCATTTAAACTGCATAGTAATGTTGCTAAGATGGCCCTCGTCCAAAATAGCTAAAATCGTTCCGCTTCAATGAACAAGATGGCTGTCAGAGCTAAAAATAGATTTTTTTTAAAGGACAACTCCTCCTGTACCCTTGGGCTGATTTCATTCAAACTTCATAGCAATGTTGCTTAAGTGACCCTCTACCAAAATAGCTAAAATATTTCCGCTCTGATGGGCATGATGGCCACCAGAGCTAAAAATAAAAAAAGCAATTATTGGTTTAAATGCTAAATCCTCCTAAACCCTTGGGCCAATTTCATTCAAACTACCAAACTAGCTACAATCATTCCGATCGGATGAACAAGATGGCCGCCAGAGCTAAAAATAGAAAAAAAAAAATCTTTGAAAGACAACTCCTCTTATACCCTTAGGCCAATTGCATTTAAACTTCATAGGACTGTTGCTTAAGTGACCCTCTGCCAAATTGGCTAAAAGGCTTCCGCTCTGATGGGCAAGATGACCGCCAGTGCTAAAAATAGAAAAAATTGCAACAAATGGCTTAAATGCTAACTGCTCCTAAGCCCTGGGGTAACCTTCTATTAAAATAGCAAAAGTTAATTCAGCGCAGATGAAGACGATTTCTGTCAGTGCTTATAGTTGAAAAATCTCAAAAATTTTCATAAAATGCTAACTCCTCCTATACCCTTGGGCCAGTTTCAGTCATATTATAGCCTAGAGGCTGAAAATGTCCCTGCTTTGGACCCACTTGTTATACTATCGATCAGGTGAGCGAACCAGGACCCTCTGGACCCTCTTGTTCAAGGTCAACCTAGTCAAGTGTCAAACGCCAAGGTTGCAATGTACTTGACGTTAAAACCTTGTGAACAGGATAGAAGACATAGCTAACATCAAGGAAGCATCAAATCGTCCACAAAGTTTCCTGTGGAGAGAGAATTTACTTTATTGCTTTTCAAGGGCAATGTTTCAAACCTTTCACAAATACTTCACATGGAGAGGGGATACAGCCTTTTGATTTTAAAGTAAATGGCAAATGACTTGAAATTAGAAACCTTTTGAACAGGGAAGAAGACAAAGCCATCATCACCGAAGCTTCAAACCTTCCAAAAGGTCAATTTTACAGAAGATTTCTGACCTTTTCTGGGAAGAAGAATAATCTGTGAAACAATGTGTGATAAGGTACCGCGAAACGTCACATGACAGAACGTGTACTTGAAAATGCTACGTACGACCTTGTACACATGTATGAAAACATCAATAGGCATAAGTAACCAGCTTTGTCGGAAATTACTGTAAATTCCACCTACTCCCGGACCTCAACAAAATTTTTTGAGGGTGATTATTTGCTAGTCGACTCGAAGTTACTAAGCACAGAGCTTTCATCGTTAGCGCTCGCGTGATTTAGACTAGTGGAAACAATAACAGAGGAAAGCCAAAAGGACAGTTACTTTCCCACAAAATGGCTATCGAAAATAAAATATATAAGCGATACATACAGTTACTGACGAACAATTACACAAATATACCTCCACAGAAGAACCGTCTTGGGACGGTCAATGAAAAGATTTCGACTGAGGATGGATTAAATCGATTTTACGCAGCTGCAATCCTCGCCTTTACTTCTGTTACGGTTTAGACAATAAATATGTTTAGTCCACACTCATCATTGTAACATCTCCGAGGACATACAAATCACACAGCTACAGAGATGCAACAACGTTGAGGACTCGACAGCATATAACCACTGAAAAACTAAAAGATTTCAGATATAAGAAAAATCATGAAACATAGGAGTGGTTCGGCATCGAGAGAATTCAGTGTCAGTTGCCATAAGGAGGTTAGATCTGAAAGGTCATTAACTTCGAATAACGGATTTGGGCTATAGCTCTCCTTTGAGATGATTGTGTGTATACATACTGGTAAAGATGTCCAATAACAGTTAATATCACAAGAAGAAGAACGCATTGGAACGGTCAGATTGTTCAACTGTCTGGTTTCAGTTTATATTAACATTGCTAATATTGCTTTTTGTCCTTTTCTGTTGTTTGATATAGATGTATGTATTCGATAACGCCAAAAAAGTCTAGATTGGCACTCGTGGTACCATCCGACTCCCATTATTCAAACTGAGATCCCAGAGCTACGGTGTTCTAAATTGTTTAAATTGAAACACATACACTTTAAACATTTTTTTTTCGTTCAGACTGTATAATTTCAATCCCCTAAAACCCAACTTTCATATTGTAAAATTGGGTTTTACGGGGGAAAACATTATTTTCCTTATTCATTCCTGCTTTACGATATAAGTTGTGGGTACCCATTAAAACCGCCTCGGCATGGCGGTGCTTATCATTGCCCACAATCTTTATATGAAGCGGAAAG
The DNA here is from genome assembly GCA_963580285.1 of Lucinisca nassula. Classification (NCBI taxonomy): domain Eukaryota; kingdom Metazoa; phylum Mollusca; class Bivalvia; order Lucinida; family Lucinidae; genus Lucinisca; species Lucinisca nassula. The sequence continues at coordinate 1,515,607 of OY757016.1, read as the reverse complement.
AAAAATATTACACTTTTTCGTCAGAAAATTTTTATGTTTTTCGAGATTAATTTTCCAACGATCGGCTCTCATTTGGGGAAATGGTCTTGAGAAGGCCGTAGAAATAAAAAAAATATCCTCAGCGGCTTCTGCTCAACTGGATATGCATTTGCGATTAGTTGATAACGTAGAGATGATTGGGCGGGGTTAGAACTTAATGGGATCAGCAACAACTCACCGACAAGATAACTGACCGACACGACGTTTCATCGACAACTTTTTCTCACCGACAGTCAACTCAACGACACCACAACTAGCCGACACGACAGGTCGAAGACATATATTAAGAAAACTCACCTATGCTTACACTGACCTTCGTCGACATCCCAGATAGCATGCATACGTTGTGCCAACGTTGGCATATGGTTGAATTTCGGTTGTACCGTTGGTTGCATGACATCAAAGTTGCCACTTTATTCAAAGTATTCATTATTATGATATAGTTGGCTTGATGTTGACAACATACTTGAATTACACAAAGCTTTCTCATTTGTTTTATATTTTGTTGGCCCAACGTTGGCTCACCGCACACAAAATTTGTTTGCAAAAATGACACTTCTGGGTATGATGCTGGCCCAACATTAAAAAAGGAAGAAGTAACACTTTTATTACACTCCCAGTGAATTTTCAGATCAAATGTGATCAGAATCTACACTGCTTGTAATTCAGTTTGCAATTTGGGTGTATTTGATAAATGATAACATCATTCAAAGTCTCCCATATTATGTTGACATGATGTTTAATCGACATTACAAAAAAAACAACAACAAAAATCAGGCATTTTAGATGATCCAGGAGGAATAAGAAAATTAATTGGTTTAAAAACTTTTCAATTTAAATATATCACCCTGTCATCATTATCATAGATCATAAGTTTTGTAGCATGTAGGTTACACACAAATTTTCAAAACAGATACACTATAATATAAACAGTGATTTAACAATTGAAGTTCTGGGGTATCAACAGCAAAAATTTTCCTCATGATGGACGTGGTTTTATTACCACCTTAGTATGATCATAATCTTACCCAATATTAACATTCTGTATCAGTAAGTTATTTAGTACCTTGCACTTACCCTTTCAACCATGTAGACCAGTAAAGATGTCTATGCATAAAGGATAGACTCAGATGAGAGAGCACATAATAAGCTGACTAACCAGGAGCTACACAGTTTGTCATCATGTTAATGGTTTTGATTAAATCCAAAATTTTCAAGAATGGAAATGTGCTAATTCAAAGATTATAAAATCCAGTCTAAAACTCAGGGATGAAAGAGAAAATAGACATATTCTGGTGATTAAGGATACACTACACCTTGCGATAGTGGTCATCTTTAAATGACAATATCTTCATTATCATTTGGTGTATTTTCATGATCTTTATATCAAATTAAAGGGGAAATATTGATCTGTATGATAAGCTACTTGAATATTTATTTTTATCAATGTTGTTTTTGTTATAATTGAATAACGATTTTTGCAGTGTTTTCTTTTCATTGATTCAAGCTCGAAAGGGCCCTTTTTCTCAGAAAACCATCAAGAGGCTAGGCCCTACAAAAGTGTATCAGGGATTTCCTTTAAAGTGTAAATCAAGTTTAATTTTCTGTACCATTTTTAATCGGTCACACTGAACAAAAGCCTCATTTAATCAAAGACGACAAAAGATACGAAAAATCTGTGATACTCTTTTCAAGACCAGTCTTAAAGGAACCTACATGCCAAAAATATATAATTTGACCAATAAATAAAGGAGATGAATCACTTCAAAGTTAGTGCTAAAAATCAAAAGCTGAGTTTCTAGGAAGGCTGAAAATTGTTTTCGACAAATAAAAGCTGTTTTTCTACTGAATGGGAGGGCACTCCCCATCAAGTCACTACTCAGGACCAATAAGCAATGTGAGTTCTTACTTAATATGCATTTTTGACGGATCTTAGTCATACAGAATAAGAGAAAATTAAAAAAAAGTATGCATTTCAACCAATGAAAGGCATTCATCCTACTTATTCAATTATTACCCTGTTAGTTACATGACCCTTGTTAATCAGTGGAACATCACTATTGGAGAGATTAAAAGACCAGTAATAAATATCCTCTTTTATACAGATCAGCTACACGCTGGCCAGAGACAATTTATTAACTGTAAACTGCTGTGGTGCCAGTAACCTTGATTGTCTGTGAAAAATTTTATTGCCATTTAACATCATGCTTAAATTGATAAAAAAAAAACACAACCAACAATTTACTGTTAAAATTTTATATTTCTTTAAATTTTTCGCTTATTAATAACATTACAATACCAAACATTCTGGGTAACACCAACATTATTGAATTTTCACTGAATATGCACTTTTTAAATTTTCATGAAAATTTACAAATCATGGTGTAGTGTATCCTTGATGTGTACAACTCTTTCATTCTCATAGCCAAGGCAGAACAGAGGTGCTTTGAAAAGTGAGAAAAGGATATCAGATTATAAAGATGTAAGCAAATCCTTTGAGTCAGCCCCCCACCCATTGGGGCTCAGAGAAATAGAGCTTTCATTAGCCTAGCCACTAGGCGTTAGAATGAATGATATGGAAACAAAAATCATATTTTGCATAGGCGTAGACCTACTAAGCAGATTACCAGTACTCATGTGCGGTCGGTATCAGCTCTGCGTGGAAGCATCGTGCAGCCCATCTATCTCTCCAAGCCTCGATGGGCGGGGGCAAAAATTTGGTATGTGGGTTGTTTACACGAGTGGAGCGTGGAACAGCACATTTCATCACAAAACACGCCCTATATAATTTAACCCCCCCCTTAAACCCACTATTATATAGAAAAACATGGGTTTAAGGGGGTATACATTAATTTCCTTATTTCTTCCCCAATACATAGGTTGTCAGTACGCAGTTCTTTAGAGTACCTACAACCTATGTTTGGAGTAAAAATATCACAATTTTTCATCTTCAAATTTACTCTTCGGCGTTAAAATTTGAAATGTTTGTGTTTCGTCGTACTTTCTCAATGATTTTGCCTCGCCCCCTCCCCCAGGGTCTTGGGAAGGGATCAAGAGGTCAATGAAATTAATTTACAAAGTAGAAGTAAAACAAAGATCAGGAATCGATACAATTACCTTACTCATCCCCCCCCCCCCACCAAAGACAACACAGGGAAAGAAACACAAACACGAAACGACCAGACCATAATGGAAACCCAAACAGAGGAAGGCCAAAAGGACAGTTACTTTCCCATAAAATGGCCTAATGGCCATCCAAAATAAAAAGACACATGTGATACAATAAGTACGAACAATAACATAAATAAACCGCCACAGAAGAACCGCCTTGGAACGGTCAGTGGAAAGAATTCCACTGGGGGGCTTAAATCGATTTTACGTGGCCACAATCCTCGCCCTTACTTCTGTAGCGGCACAGACATTAATTTTGTTTAGCCCGCATGAAGGCTTCCTAACTCATCAATGTAACATCTCCGAGAACATACAAATAAAAAAACCACAGAGATGAAACTCGACAGCATACACCAACAGAAATGCTGGAGCAAAAGAAAACCAACAGTAAGACTCCGAAGACTTTTAAAGATGTGAAACTAAACTTTGCAGATGTAATTATAACAAATGAAATATTTAGAATATTTGGACGTGAGTTTGGCTGCAAGCCCTTGGTTATACCCGAGGAGCCAGACTGGGTGGGGGTGGGGTCAAAATCAAGTTTTTCAGAACATAGTCATGTGGCATATCAAAGTAAAGGGGATGATTAGTAGAACATAAAACAAGATACATTTTGACCCTTGGGGAAGGGGTCAAATGGTCAAAAGTTTTGAAAAGGTTTTTGAAACGTTGCCATGTGCCATAACAAATCGAAGAATACATGTAAAATTTTGGTAACAGGACACTTCGGCCCCAAACCCACCTCGGCCCCTAGACACTTCGGCCCCTAGACACCTCGGCCTCACTGCCACCTCGGCCCCACATAAAATCAAACCCCTAGATGGGTCGGCCTCTAGACATTTCGGCCCCTAGACACCTCGGCCCATATACCTAGACACTTCGGCCCCATTTTGCTTCTCGCCGGACTACTTCAAAAACACTATGAAAACTATGTTTTTGAAGAGAAATAACATCACGAAAACACACATATATTATTTTGACCCCTTCAAACCCCTCTTGTATATACTAAAACTGTGTTTGCAGGGATAAACATTACTTTTATTATTTATGCTCAAAACACATAGATTGTGGAAACTCAATAGAAACGCCTCGTCGAGGCGGTTCTATCAAGTCCCCGTACTCTACATAATGAAAACATGCGTACATGATAATGAAAATATGCGTGCATGATTTTGACCTCCTCAAACCCCACTTTTTTACAGTAAAACTGGGGTTAACAAAGGGAAACATTATTTTTCTTATTTCTGCTCAAAACCATAGACCCAGGGTACTCGATAGAACCGCCTCGCCATGGCGGTTCTGTCGAGTCCCCGTAATCTATGTTTTGAGCAGAAATTGGAAAACTTTCACAATTTTTCATCTAGAAAAAACATTTTGGGTCGAAAAAATGATAATGTATATTTATAGGTATGTAAATGTATTGATGTTTCGAGCACGAGGCAGTTATATCGAGCCCATGAAATCATGCATATACGATTTTGACCCCCTCAAACCCCACTTTTATATAGTAAAACTGGGGTTAACAAGAGTACAGATTTTTCCTTAATTCTGCTCAAAACCATAGACTTTGCATACTCGATAGAACCGCCTCGTCATGGCGGTCCCAGCAATTTAATTTTGAGCAGAAATAAGGAAACTATCACAATGTACTTTACTTTTATAGGCATGTTATCGGCAGGGGGCGGTTCCATCGAGTTCCCGCAATCCATGTGTCGAGTAGAAATAAGAAAAAGATCACATAAGAAAATCTTATATTTTTCATAACTCTGCGCATGAAAATAGATTGTGGGCACCCATTAGAACCACATCGGCGAGGCGATTCTAACGAGTAACATCTTGATATAAGTCTGGGCAGAAATAGAAAATAACGTGTGCCCCTGTAAAGTAGAAGTAAAACAAAGATCAGGAATTGATACAGTTAACTTACTCTCCCGTTTAACAGTTTAACTTTGTAAAGGCGGGGTTTAGGCAGTCAAATCTTTATTGATGTGGCTTCGTGATGGTGCGTAAAAAGTCTCATAAATTCATTACAATGTTCCGTCAATCGGTGTGATGATCGGGGATAAAGTTTATTTATTTATTCGTAATCGCAAAAACCCATAACAAAAACCCACCTATATTATTTTGACTCCCTTGAACCCAATTATAGAGGTAAACTTTATTTTTCTTATTTGTGCTCTAAAATATTGATTGTTGGTACTCGTTAGAACCGCCTCCGTACCGAACTTTTTCCTTCAAAGGCGGCGATCGGATTCAGTCGTAAACCTGTCTGTGCGATATTCGAGTTATCTTCCTGTACACCGATCTCGTGTATCTAGGTACAGATTATCCGATATTTCGCTGACCTCAGGGAATCAGTAGATAATATCTGTAGGTATTAAAAGCAGCTCCAGGCTATCAGAACTACTTTCAAGTAACAATTCGAGGCATCTAGCATGAACGAACAGATTGAAGAGCTATATTATGTACAATTGCTTAATAATAATAATAATAATAATTCTGTTGGTGTATGCTGTCGAGTCCTCAACCTTGTTTCATCTCTGTGGTTTTTTTATTTTTATGTTCTCGGAGATGTTACATTAATGAGTTAGGAAGCCTTCATGCTGACTAAACAAAATTAATGTCTATACCGCTACAGAGGTGAGGGCGAGGATTGTGGCCACGTAAAATCGATTTAAGCCCCCCCCCCCCCCAGTGGAATTCTTTCCACTGACCGTTCCAGGGCGGTTCTTCTGTGGCGGTATATTTATGTTATTGTTCGTACTTATTGTATTATATGTGTCTTTTTATTTTGGATGGCCATTAGGCCATTTTGTGGGAAAGAAACTGTCCTTTTGGCCTTTCTCTGTTTGGGTTTCCATTATGGTCTGGTCGTTTCGTGTTTGTGTCTTTACCTGTGGTGTCTTTGTTGGGGGGAGTGAGTTAATTGTATCGATTCCTGATCTTTGTTTTACTTCTACTTTAGGTAATGGCGTTAGTAGACTCTCAGGAGCGACGGCAAATGATATACAAATGGATTATGAGGCAGCCGAGTAGAAACAAACAAAATGCTGCGGGTCCTCATTGTTTTAAGCTTGCTGCTCCGTCTTTGGTCGTGCCCCTCGGAGACTAAGTGATGGTTTTCTTTTGCTCCAGCATTTCTGTTGTTGTTTGCTGTCGAGTCCTCTACCTTGTTTCATCATAGTTTTTTTATTTGTATGTTCTCGGAGATGTTACACTGATGAGTTAGGAAGCCTTCATGCGGACTTAACCAAATTAATGTCTACACCGCGACAGCAGTAAGGGCGAGGATTATGGTCATGTTAAATCGATATAAGGCCCCCATTGAAGTTCTTTCCACTGACCATCCCAAGGCGGTTATTCTGTGGCGGTTTATTTATGTTATTGTTTGTTACTTTTTGTGTGTGCCACTTGTGTCTTTTATTTTGGATGGCCTTAAGGCCATTTTGTGGGAAAGTAACTGTCCGTTTGGCCTTTTGGTTAACTAGTTCTTCGTAATGATCATCCCGGCAAATCCTACAATATATAGGGAAAAGTGAGACTTTCACCTGCATATTTTTCTTATTTCTGCTCTAAAACAGGGACTGTTGTTATTGCTAAAAGCCGCCACACTGAGCAGAAATAAAAAAAAAACAAATCTCACAAATAACCATGTGATACTTTTAAGATTCCTATAGTCATGAAAGATAGCATTATATATTGCGTAGGTTTGTTATCACAATGTAAAGCGGGAGCATAAAAAGTAAGTATAACTAACCTATTTTTCATGAATTTTATTTAATCTGCAAAACTCGAAGAGGCTTTTCATTAAGGCCCAGCATCTCGCATTAGCAGTCTGTGTAGACCCATATCAGACGCCCGAGGATGGGAAGTCTAATCAGGATTGACACTTTGTATTCCGAAAAGCTTTTTTACCCGATAAATATCACTTAAATTCTAAATGGTTTCGTTAGCTTGAAGAGACAACGTTTGGCTACTGGGCTATTAATGGGTTTCAGCAACTCAACCATCAAATATTCAATTAAAAATCTAAACCTTTGAAAACTTATTATTATATTTACGAAAACACAAGCAGAAGAACACGGTTGTATTGTCGTATCCTTCAAGAGTGTTCATGTACCATTACGTTTACATGTCCATGAAATGTTTCTTCCTTGTAAATAGATAGATCATTAAGAAATGAAGTTGAAAAAATGCGACCAGAACCGGACTCGAACCGGCGACCCCTCGCTTACAAGGCAGGCGCTCTACCGATTGAGCTACCCGGCCGCTGATAGCATTTCTTCAAATTCGAAGTTTTTATAAACTTTAGTTGTTAAACAGCACTCTAGATGAAGTACGGGGAACCCTTTTACAGGCTCCACAACTAAACTTAACACCGGCTGTTGCATATAAATAGATAGATCATTAAGAAATGAAGTTGACAAAGTGCGACCAGAACCGGACTCGAACCGGCGACCCCTCGCTTACAAGGCAAGCGCTCTACCGACTGAGCTACCCGGCCGCTGATAGCATTTCTTCACTTTCGAAGTTTTTATAAACTTTAGTTAATAAACAGCACTCTAGATGAAGTACGGGGAACCCTTTATATAGGGAAAAGTGGGGTTTTCAAGAAAAAAATATTTTTTGAGCTCCAAAACATGGATTGTAGCAGTTCGAGCGAACACCCAATCCATATTTGGAGCAGAAATAAGACAACTATCTCATCTGCCATTCTCACAGCCATGACAAGTTGCCCTATTTGGCATGGATATGTTTACGTAATGCGTGCGGCTAGAGAAGCATTAGACCAGTGTGCACCTCTGCGTAATTTCATCAGTCCTCATAGCAATGTTTCTGACATTGAAACTCCAACTCGGCAGGCTGATCTAAGTCTTCACTAGTCACACAAAATGCCGTAATGCTCTCCTAAAATGACCACCTGTACAATGTGCTGTAATCATACTGAATTGGGGCAAATTGATTTTTAAGGCTATATAGTAATGCACTCCAAAAGTATGGACCGAATATCAAATAATGTAGACAGAGATCAGACTGTTGATTAAGGAACATTCTGATCTGGGCCTCAACTATTTGCTGATGCACTTCAATCCCAATATGTGTGGCATGTAAGGTTTGTCATTTTTTTTTAGTATAATCACGAGCTGGCTCTGTGTTTGATTATGCGAACACCGAAGTTCAGGTTAGCCTACGCCTCCGCGCAGTCTGATCCTTGTCTTTGTTGTTCGCCCAAAGAAGCTTTGGTTGCTGAAGCACCCTCATTATGCCTAGCAAAGACTGCACAGATGGCACGAATGCTATACTATCAGATAGAGCTTTTCAAGACGAATCCAGTGATATATACTAGTAATATCTCCTTATGACCAAAATATGGAGTTAAAACACTATAATTCTCACGCGACGAAATGTAAATACAAAAACGTGACCGCAGTATCAGAAGAATTTGCTTTTGTAAACTGAACTTATGGGGTGTAAATTTGATTGATCAAACCAACGAAGTAAGCTTTGTCGATATTTAATAAATCGTTCAAATATCTAGAAGTTTAGTCACAATCTCTCATCCGGTTACACAGTATAGAGTAGACAACATGGACTGATATCAAATGAATACATGACTCGAAAAACCAAGTTAAGGCTTCCCTCATTTCTTGGATGTACCACATTATTTTTACATCATTGGCACTGCTACAAAGTTTACTTAAGGTATTCGAAAGTGTTTACCACTTGTGTCGAGCACCACGGACGCGGTACCAATAAAGATAGTCCATAAAGTAACTTTCGTTGGGCGAGAACAATGAGTATGTGAAAAATATGACCAAAAGAATGCAACTCAGTAATGAAGAAAGGAAGATCACCCATTTAAGGTCGCGGCTTGCCATCCAAATCTCATGCACATGGATGAAAATTTCATCTAGACTTTACAAACGATTACATTGTTTAGAAGTTTACGCTGATGGGTAGACGGTCAGATAGCTGAACAACGGCAGAACTAAATACATGTTTTTTTTTTCTATACTAGGGGAAACAAGAAACGCAACATTCATGCATATTTGAATTTTTCGAAACAAAATGGCATCATTTTGCTAGATAAGTAAGAGTGTTACATTATACCATCCAACCGTCACTGAACCATAATAAGAAAAGCCGGGGAATCGTAAACGTATTGCTGATGGCGCTCGCATAAATAGCGTACCCCCACGGAAAACAACGACAAAATATGCATCACGAAACCAAAAACATCACTGAAGTCATGTTTGCTTCATTCTAAACGCTTCTAGACTCAATGAACAAGTATAGACATTAGTAAAACCAAAAATCCGCTAATTGTTTTGGCGTTTGCCGTCATTAACGTTACTTTAAAAATCGCTTTAAACGCGGGATTTCAATATTGATTCAAAGTCTGGAAAGTTTAAATAAAGCGATAGACTTGCAAAAGAATCGTTTTGAAATTCTTATCTGATAAAAGTTCACATAGCGTCAACATTAAGTTACATGAACATGAAGACAACATTGAAGTGTGTCGCGATATTCTCGGCACAGTGCACAAGAAACAACAATCTTGATGATTTAGTCAGAGTATCTATCGTTTACACTTTGCACACCAGTAACCATTTTGCGTCGTAACGCGATGCACTACGTTTGCGTGACGCCAAGGCAAGCATTTAGCGGTTCTTTATTGGAAGCGTTTATGTAATGGGAAATCAAAGAAAATCGTTATCGTTCGAATGGCAGGCGTTGGTCACAATTTCGCACCTTAGGAAAGCGTTAAATGTCTCACCTTTGCTGCTTGGCCCATTGCATTGCAGTAACAGAGTTTGAAGCAAGATTTCAAGAAAATTCTTTATTTTTTTACACGGCATGAAACTCACGCTTTGTAGAATCGACGTGAAATACTCTAAAGCCACAAAGAATGCTACGCATATCCGACATGTTGACGTTAACGTCACGTCAATTTGTTTATGTGTTGTTTTGTATACGCCATTTAAGGCATTATTCAAAATGAAGTTTTCAGTAATCAGCACACGGCTGAAATATTCAGTAAATAACTCGAGATACAAAAATTAGAAAACGTCAGCAATATACGAGAACTTTTACAATTGAAACTGTTGCGTTTATTGTTTCCCTTGGTATATATAGAATACAATGTAAAACTTGGGAGTTAGTGTGACTGAAACGGGAAACCGGACGTGAACACGGACACAAATAAAGAAAGAGATGACCAACGTTACTACAATACCTCTACATATACTATTTACAGGCGAGCTAACAACAGCATGTGATACTAATGTATTTTGTATACAAGGGTGCCATTGAATAGTTAATTAATAATTTTTAAACCAGACATTCCGAAACTAAAACGAAGTCGTTTTCATTTCCGTTTTATACGTATTGCAACATCAAAGGACTTAAATAACATTTCCTAAGCTTTTTTAACAAAATATTATGAATATTAAAAGTACAGATAGTTTACTAAACTCTAACGCAACAATTTGCTATAAACTTAGCTCTGATAGTTCGGATCAGATTAGCTAATATTCCCCTTTTACCTTTCATGTCAATATGCATGTGTTTCTAAATATAACAATAAACAAGATGTTTTATGTACCATAACGTAGATGATATGTTTTGCTGAACAAGATGTCTCAATTATTATTTTTTTCTTATTTCCGTATGTAAGAAATTTAATTTTCTGTATTACTTGCATATAAAAAGCTTCATATGTTACATAAGCTATTGCCTTATGTTGTATATTAAACATCTTGGATGTAAAATAGGCTTTTTCCGATATATTGTTCTATATAAGATATCTTATTAAGGTTATACGATATCTTGTTTGGCATGTCATGTATCTTATTTGGTATACACGCTTTGACACACAGACTATAATCTTAGTATTCAAATGAATAAAATAACTGATATATTATTTTATTATACTTTTTAGCATATCAGATAGCTATTCAACTGTTTATAATATATCTTAAATGGTGTATTGCTGACATGTAGAATTGTTTTAACTTGTAAAAGGTCTTTTTCATTTTCATGTCATACCAACATTACGACATCACAAACTTACTGAAAAAAATAAACCTAAACCATTTAAAACGAAATATCAGAGACTTTTAAACAGGAGCTAGTTGTAAGACCTAATATATCGGACAACTATACAACAATACAACACAAACGTATAAGACAAAATATATAAAACGATGTTACACGTTCGAGGAGATATCAAATATAATGCATTGGATATCTTATATCAATGACATATCTTATATGGAAACAAACATCGAAAAACACATGTAAGATGCAATATTCTATGTAAGATATCTAAAATGTTATATTAGATTAACATGTATATTAAAGCTTATCAAATATCTGCATTGAAATATATATGACTATTTTTAAAACAGCTATGCTATCTTAATAATTTGATTTATTCAAATATATCAAGTTTTATTAGACGAAACAGATTTTTATATATAACACAACAGATATCTTACAAAATATGTCAGAAATCAAATATGACATCACGAAAACAAGCCTAAATCATTTTGACCCCTGAAAATTAAAAATAGTAATGATCAGGAACTGATACAATCAAATCCCAAATCCTCCCCGAGGTTTGTAAGGGTATAGATTATTCTGTTTATGTCTGCTTAAACTTTAATAGTGGTGCGAGACGGAGTACCGACACCTAAATTGAGCCGTTCATTTTCGTTTCATAGGTACTAGATAACAAAGAGACAATTATAGAAGCTCAGCCAAAGCTATTTCAAAACGAAATGTTAAAACCATTAAAACTGGAGATAGACCATTTAATTTCTAAGATAACACTTTACTGTTGACTTTGCAGTAATGTTCGGCTAAGGTGAGCTAAACATTAGCTGCTGACCTTTTTCTGTTCTGTTTTCTCTTGAATAGCATAAAGCATTTCTGCATTCTGGCAAACCACGAACTGTTCGATTTTTTTTTCAATTTCCATTTCAAGGCAATGTCATTGCCCGAATAAACTCACCAAATTTGCGTTCAATAACACTATTTTTCTAGTATGTCCAATATTACCATGGTTGGCCCTTTTGTCTCGTTTTTTTTCTGCCAGTTTGGGCATAGAGGAATAGACTGAACTACACTATGATGTAAGGCAGGGAGACATTTTACCGCCGCCACACATTTTTTAAAGCTTCAATGATTTCAGATTGGTTATCAATGGAAAGCGACAACATGAAGTCTTTTTCATAGCAATACAAGGACAGGTCAGCTACAAGAGGTGCGCAATTCCTGCCCATCTTAATACCCACAGTTTGTCTAAAAAGCTTAGTACCGAATCTAAAGTAAATATTGTCAAGTAGAAAGGTGAGGGCATCACACACTTTCTGACATGACCAAAGTGTATAATTCTTATGCTCTGTAGAAGTGACAAATGCATTTCTGACATTACATGCAAGATATACAGAATCTTCTCTGTGAAAAGCCCATTCAATTAAATCATTCAGTTTTTTCTTTTATAAGATGATGAGGAAGTGTAGTGTAAAGAGTGGAAAAATCATAAGAAGACAGACTTGAAGCACGAAAACGTCTGGTACAACCTCATTCGAATTTTTTATAGACCAAAACAGATTTCTTCCTGATCGTTCAAAGACTTTATCACAATATTTAATCACATGCGTTTTAATTGCTGTAAGACAGGAAGTTAATAATATTTAGAAAATTCAGTGGTAGTACACGAGCTAGAATTGGCAATAAACCGTGCTTTGTAAGGTCTTTTATGAAGTTTTGGTAACCAGTATAGCGTAGGAAGCTTGTATTGGCTTTCTGTAACACACACAGCACACACATATTCCATTGAACGGAGCATTTATTCACAACATCTAAGAATTGGAGGTGAGTACCTGATTGCATTTTTCTCGTAGCTGATGCATCTAAAGTTCCAGATCTTTTGTGAATAGACGCAAATGGTATCTAATGAAATGTAACATGTATCAAATTCTAGAAATATAGGGTAAATGAAAATTTTTGTGATGTTAAATCATAGCATTTCTTTGCGAAAATGATACAGTGACCCATTGGGTGTTTAAAGCATAAGTCTACAACGATGTTTTGAAGAAAACAAAAACGAATGGGGCTATTGCATGAAAAATGAGAGTTCTGACAAATTTGTGTAGTTTCATCTATAGTAGCTACAGTAACAGAAGCAATAAAAGGCTTAGGATTTTTTGGCCTCGTATATAATACATTGGATATCTTATATGAAAAAGTCATATATTTCATGTTCGATGTCCTTCATGCTATCGTTGACACATATATTGTTTTAATATAATTAGGCAATTTTCACTCAATTGGTTATTCAAATATATCAGATATCTTATCTAGAACAACAGACATCTTATATACTAAATAAAACACATTATGTAATGTGTCAGATATCTAATAACTAAAAAGTCTTATACACACACACAATATCTGGAGTGTTTTACTTAATAAATTTTCTTTTTAATTAAGTCAATTATCTTATGTCCTTCATACGATACCTAATATGGGCTAAGATATTGAATATGATATATTTGATATCTGATATAGCATACAAATTATAAAACTTTCATTTTCCCATATTAGATATCTAAAACGATAAATAAGAAATCATAATTAACATAAATTATTTAATTTAGTATGTGAGTCATCTCATAATTTATGTAGAAATATTCTTAAGATTACTATATGAGATACCTAAAATATCTCATAAGATTTCTTCTCTGTTGAATAACCTAAACTGAATGCAATTGCTCAGTTTACAACATTTAATACAACATATCGGATTTCCTAGTGATGTCAGATATAAGATATCTGAGAGTAATGAAATATTCTAAATACTTTATTAAACACCTGATATTCTATATTAGAGAATTCATAAAGCATAAAGATATTTATATACTATGCTATATAAATCATCATATACCGAATATTGAATATCTTATTTGCACATCATATATCGTTTTGGTATAAAGGTAATATAATCTATCTTATGGAATTAAAAAGTATCTTTTTATTCAAATGAATAAGATATCTCACTTGGTTAATAAATTATGCATATCAGATAAAGCAATGTAAAATATATCTAATTACACAATAAAGGTATCTTATTCATATTTAAGATATCTGACATGCAAAATTTTTTCGACAGGGCTTGAGATGTAATCTCAATGTAGGGTAAAATACCAACAACTGGAAGCATTGTCTCCAGAGTGACCTTAATAGTGTTAAAGGGTACGTTTAATCTACTTCAAAGAAACAATTACAAGCTGTTCTTTATATCGAATGTGTTTTTAATTCCATTAGATAGATTATATTTCACTTTTGATAGTATCATGATTATTTATATATCTGATCACATATAAGAGAAATATATCTATTACCATATACTGGATATCTTATTTAAATGAGATATCTTACATTGAAATTTCTTATACATGTATTACATATATTTTGTGTGTTTTATATGATACATAAAGTGTATGATTGCTAAATAAGATATCTAATTTAACATATATGTTGTCTAATTAAAGCATATTATACACCTTCAGTGACAAATGTTATATTTAGTATATTGTGTGTTAAACCTTAATGAATATATAAAATATCTCATTTATCAAAAATATCAGATATATTACGTATTGGATAATATATCTTACATAATATATCAGATATAAAAAAATGTAAAACAAGATGACCATGAGGTCCTGGTCGATACTCTGAGCCCAGTTTTGTATTCAATCTTTATCATATTTGGGCATGTAAGCTATCATGGTCATATGACCATTCAAATATGTTTTGTTCTCTATCTGTCCGAAGGCTGCGTGTAAATTGGAAATGAAATTTGCAAACAGGTACATTTCAGTTCTGTGGTGTATTCTTTGCTTCCAAAAAGATGACCATTTTATAGAACATATTTTGAGGATATGTATTCTAAATGCCAATTGTCAATCAATACATGTGACCTTGAGTCAAGATCACTGCGTGACCTAGACACAACGCATTCATAGACATTTTTGTACCTATTCTCATATAATAGGGCACAGTAAGGGTTGAAGATTCCGGGAATTGACATTGAAAAGACTAAGGATCCAAATTTGACCTTTGGATCCAAATTTGATCTTCCGAAGAAAAGGTCAAGGTCATAGGGTCATCAGTTTTTCAAAGTTGGTAGTAATCAATCGCCCTATGCAACAAGCCAATTTTTTAGACATTCAGTCCAGAAGTTCTGGAGAAGAGATTGTATTTAAGGTTTTAGCACTATTTGGACATGGTGGTACAATTTTAAGCTTGCATGGTACATTTTATTAAAATGTGGCCAATGGTTTCAGAGAAAGCGTATTTTTTATATTTTTATGTTATTGCCAGTGGGCTGCATTTTAAATTATATTCAAATTGGCCCAGTGGTTTTAGAAAAAAGAATGCAAGAAAAATATTAAACGACTCACAGACAACGATGGTCAAGCAACCTATAAACTCTCCCAAGAGCTAAATTGCTCAGGGGAGCCCAAAACCTTATATACGTACAAAATATGTTATATCATTATTATTTGATATCTTATTGTTTTATTTCCTATATTCGATAACTAATGAAGGATAAAACATTTGTTATGATCAATTTGTTATCTAATACAGAAGAGAAAAGTTCTTATTGCCATTGTTTACAATATATCAAATTAGATTTTTATCATATTTCACATAAAATATCTCATTTTGAAAACGCACCTGTTGAAATGTACTGAATTTTTTACCGCCAAAAACGAAACATTTCCGATACAAATAGTTATATATTTTTATTTCTGCCAACATCATAGACTGCAGGTAGTTTATAGAAAGTAGAAGTAAAACAAAGATCAGGAATTGATACAATTAACTTACTCCATCCATAAAAGACACCAAAGGGAAAGAAATACAAACATTAAGCGACCAGACCATAATGGAAACCTAAACAAAGGAAGGCCATATGGACAGTTACTTTCCCACAAAATGGCCATTTGGCCATCCAAAATTAAAAGACACAAGTGATACACACAGTAAGTAACAAACAACAACATAAATAAATCGCCACAGAAGAGCCGCCTTGGAACGGTCAGTGGAAGATTTCCACTGGGGGGCTTAAATCGATTTTACGTGGCCACAATCCTCGCCCTTACTTCAGTCGCGATTTAGACAAATAATTTGTTCAGTCCGCATGAAGGCCTCCTAACTCATCCCGCCTCGACGAGACAGTTCAATTGAGTACCCACCATCTATGTATTTAAGCAGATATTTCATAAAGGATGTTTAAGGTCCCAACGAAGTGAAACACACATGCGCAGCTTATTGCACATGCATACTATTAAAAAGCCTGAATTATTTTCAATAATTATAATTAGTTACTTCTTATGCATTTGTATATCGCCTTCAATTTTAAAAGTAACTGGGACATGAGTTCTAATAATAATATCCACATCGTGTAAATATTTGTATGAAATTCAATATTTATATATATATATACATTTTCATTTCATAATGAATAAACAATTTATTATATTTAATCATTGTCGTTGTAACCTGCCATTATGTCCGAAAAATTATTTTTTTTGGCCCACCAGAGCCGAAGACTCTGGGGGAGCTTATAGTATAGGTTACGGTCCGTCGTCGCCGTTTGCGTCTGCGTCGGCGTCGTCAACATTTTCAACAGACATCTTTTCTGAAACTGTTGGGCCAATGGAGTCAAAATTACATGTGGAGCTTCTATGTGACGGGGGAACGAACGTTTTTAATAAAGCCTGGGTCACATGACCAAGATAGCCGCCATGCCATATATAATAAAAACCTATTTTACGACAAGGTCAAATTTGGTCACAAAGACTTTTGTAAGGGAAAAAGTCAACACTTAGTATATTTTGAAACCTTTTGCTGCCTGAGATCTACAAATTGGTAGATTCAGTAAGCTTTATGAATGAATGAAGCTACATGAGTATTCAAGGTCAAGGTCATTCCTTGACCTTGGTCCAATGTCATTCAGATATAAAAAATTAAACTTGTTTTTAACAGAAATAAACCACTGGGCAATTCGAAAGCAAATTTCATATGAAAGCTAAAAGGAGCAATGAAATGAAAATTTATTAATTTGAGTTTGGTCACATGACAAAGATGACAGCCATGCCCATATAAGGTAAAAACCCTTCAAAAATCTACTTCTCTTTACCCAGTGGGCTGATTGGCTTGAAACGTGCTATGTAGCAATTGGGACTTCGGTCCATCATAGTTTGTTCAAATGATGATCCAAATGATGTTTTTGACCTATATTTAGTCACATGGACGTTTGAATGGGAAAAGGGTCAAAACTCAAATTTTTTAGAAACTATTGCAGCCTGTGGTCTGAAAATTGGTTGATGCAGCTAGCTAAATTAGTGAACGAAACTACAGGAGTACTCATGGTTACGATCATTCCTTGACCTTTGCCCAAGGTCGTTCTGATATAGGTATTAAAACCTATATAATTACACAGAAACCACTGAGCCATTTGAAACCAATTTCATACTACAGCTTTTAGGAACAAGGATATGAAAAGCAATCAATTTGAGTTTTGTCACATCAGCAAGATGCAGCTATTCCTATATAAGGTAAAAGTCTCCAAATACCTTCTTCTCTGGAACCAATGGGTCAATGGACATGGAACATGATTATGTGGCATTTGGGAGCCCATCATAGTGTATTCAAATAATGACCCTCAGATGACCTTGACCTATTTTATGCCAAGGTCATATTTGGTAACAATGACTTTGATGTTGAAAAAAAGTGAAAACTATGCACATGGATTTTTGGAAAGTATTGCAGCTTTCTTGTTATATAATAGCTAGTGGCCTCTGGACCTCTGGTGAGCATAGTGGCCCATGGGCCTCTTGTAATATTAGATAAAATTAATGACACAGTTGTTCCTCTGATTGCCCACACACAACCCATATTGGCCCCATACAATAGCATGTGGACATCGAGGGAACCATTGGGTTCAGAATCTGTACCACATTGGAGCCAGTTGGGGCCTTTTATGTATCTTGAAATTGTCGAGTATCTTGGAGTATTTTAGTTTCATCTCAGGCATCGACTTTAACGTATACGGGACCGATATGAGTCTAATATGGGCAAAATATTGAATACTAGACCAATGTTGGACCAAAACGGTCTAAATCCCTAGAATCTGCCCATATGGGTCCCTTATACACATGCATATACATGCTTGCTCGGTAATAGGTCTGATTTACCTTTTAAGATGTCTGAATTGCTTACAGATATACATGATCTAATAATCTAATAAAACACAAGATATCTCATTTTTTTAGTTATTATGTATTCCATATTAGATATCACACTCAGCAAATTAAAGGTTTATATGTTTTAATAAACTTAATATCTTTCTGCATATTTTATATCTTATATGATATATAAGTTTTGGTATAAATGATTAATACAGAATTTAAGTTATCTTATTTTACAAAGAATATACCTTATGTATTCAAATGAATGATACAATAAACCATTCATTTAGCATATCAAATTCCTATATCAATCCGATAATATTTATTTAACATATTTATATAAGATAATTAGAGTTTATCACTTGGGGTTTTGGTAATCGCCCGCAGTATAAACCAGATACCCCATTAGTTGCCCGAGAGCTTTTGTTCGGGGGCTGATAATGGTCGAGGGTTGATAGTTCGGGCGATAAACACAACCCAATGTGGTAATCTGTTTATCACATATTGTTTTTATATTGGACCGACGTATCATATTTTAACGCATTGCTAGGTCCGCCAAAATGAGGCTCAGCACGGTTTTTAGCCATCCAGTTATAACATTCGACATCCAAAGTCACACTTTAATGTCTTTCCAAAATGTGTATGTTTTAAATTAAATCCTGCGAAAACGTCTTTAGACGGCCTCTGTAGCTCAGCCGGATGCGGGCCGTTAAAGTTAAACGCCGACAGACAAAATCTAAAACGTCTATCTCTTCAACCATAACGTCTAGATCTGACATTCTGTTTTAACAGCGATTATATATCTGTTCAACTGGTTGTTATTGCCGAATGTTCATTTTAAGCCGGTGGATACATGATTACAACAGCTGCCTCTGATGCTAGAAGCATCGATTCAATTCCCTGCAGCGGTAATGAAACTGCGGTCACATTTCCGACGGATCGGAACATTAATTGGATGTCCCCAGCGAGGCGAGAATCATCTCCTTTGCAGGTTACAGAGCTATACCGTAATGGCATGATTACAGTGTAGGCTTTCGTCCTGCAATTTTGGTCTGTTCTGTGAGTAATTTTCAAATGTGACCTATCGCAGTTACAATCGATAGATAGATTACGCGATAATGTTTATATCACCATGACGTTGTTGTTATCAGTGACGGTATCACTGATAATTTGTGAAGTAGGTGAATCGAATTTGCGTTTAAGCGGTCGTTGCACAGTCTTAAAGTATATTAACCAGGCATGATAACCGATGTTAACGTAAAAATACATTATTTCCGGTTATAATCCCGTCGGGCGAAAACTGGTTTTCTGGGACATTTTCCGGTGTTATCGCATATGCAAGTCCTGGTTATAGATGAAAATATAGAAAAACAAGTTTGTGATAATATATAATATATAAGATATTTGATATGATCTGTTAACTTTGGAAACTTTACCTATGTCTTACTTTATGCTCTGCATTTCGCCATGATATTGGCTGGTTCAGGTCATAATAATCAGACCTGACAGCTTATTGAGAAGAATATTTTGAAACTTACACACTGCTAGCGAATGTCATCTAATACAAATTGTTTCGTCAGGCGCGCGGTTAAATGACACAGGCTCGAAGTATCATGGCGCCGATTCAGGGCTATAAGAAAACGTTCCGATCGCCACCTAAAATCACAAATTATAAATACAATATTGCCTTGCGTTTATTTGATATTTTAAATCTTAACGCGGTTCACTGCTTATACTGTAGATCTTCAGATGACACATTCGATAACAACGCTGGGGTCTATAGCAATAACATTATTACATTACGTAACTGACGTCGCACGTATTGTCGTGTTTAGATTGATGTATACATCTTGAAATATAAAATAAAAGCTTGAAAGATGCTTAATGCCTAAATATACCTGTTCAATTTAGTCTTGAAAAGACTAATAGATTGGTTTTCAGTTCTACCATTCTGATCTCTAGTTTGTTTTGTTCTGAGACTATTGTTCTAAGTCTGCGAGCAAGGTTGAATAGTATATTTAACTTGTATGTCTTTGAGAGGATTTGGGATTCGATTGCATCAGTTCCTGATCATTTCTTTTGTTTTCAATTTTCTTTAAGGTTTCTTACCACAGCATTATCATTTTTCATTTTTATACCGTGGCCTGCCACCTTGAAATCGATATTTTTCAAAAGCGTTCATTTTAGACGGAACACTATTTAATAGTCGAGAACAATACGTTTTGTTTTAACAACACATATTACAAACATAAGAAAGGCACGGCAATGAGCACAAAATATGCACCAACACATATTACAAACATAAGACGTACGGCAACTAGAGCTGTCAGAGGATCTGACTATAGCCCCACACAGCGCTATCAGAAAAGAAAAAAATACAATAAAAACAAATGTTTTCAGCTTTCAACCTCTAATTAAAGGTGGAAAAAAGGCAATCCAGAGTTATGGTTCCTGTGCTCATCTCATGGTGCGTTACATTTGTAAGATGGTGTTCTGCACATCGTCTCATGGTGCTTAACATTTGTTTGAGGTTTCATGAAAATATCTCATGCAGGTTTTGAGTTATGGAGCAAACAAGGTTAAAATTGGTATTTTTCAATGTTCATAGGGAAATAACTATAAAAGTAGGCAATCCAGAATATTGTTTGTGCGCTTTGCACATTGTCTGATAGTGCTTTACATTTGTGGAAAGTGTCATGAAAATATCCTATACTTTTTTCAGTTATGACGTGGACAAGGTAAAAACTGGCGTTTTGCAATGTTCAAAGGGCAAAAACTCCAAAAGTAGGCAATTCAGATTTACGGTTAATGGTGCCTGCATATTGTCTGATAATACTTTACATTTGTATTAAGTTTCATGAAAATACCTCAAACGGTTTTTGAGTGGTAAAAATTGCAATTTTTCAATGTTCAAAGGGCAATAACTCCAAAAGTGCGCAATTAGGAGTTACGGTTTATGCACGGTGCATATTGTCTTATTGTGCTTTACATTTGTATTAAGTTTCATGAAAATACCTCAAAGGCTTTCTGAGTTATGGAGCAAACAAGAATACAATTGCATTTTTTCTATGTTGAAAGGGCAATAACTCAAAAGTAGGTAATCCAGAGTTATGGTTCTTGCGCTCTGCGCATTGTCCTATTGTAGTTTACATTTGTGTGAAGTTTTGTGAAAATACCTCAAACGTTTTTTAAGTTGTCATAAATACCGGAATTACGGAGTTACAGAATTACGGAATCACAGAATTACGGATTCACAGAAGGACGAGGCAAATCCAATATAGCCCCCTCTTTTTATTATAAAGTGGGGCTATAATGAGCACAAAATTTGCACCAGTTAATGCAACCGTGACCATTGTATATCTGGAATTGTACTAAACCATTAACAATAATTACGACATTGAATATCAGCTATATTTCGAGAAATACTGGAAAAGATTCCCTAATGACTACTTCACTCCTGGGACTAAATCCGAAACTAAATTAAAACGATTTCATGAACTTTACAAAACCCAAAATTTTATCAAATTCACTAAAAATATATAACCCTAATGAGTTTGTTATTACCTGTTTTAGACTGATGCAACTTGCGTTGGGGTACAACATATTAATTGACGCTACAAGGTCAAACGTAACGTTATCAACGTTCTTACGTTACTGACGTTGTATATGCCGCAATATTGTATCTAAATATTCTAGTATCCTGAAGATTTGCATTATAAGCAGTAAAACCAGTTTAATTAAAGAAGACATAGATTTTTAAATAAAAAATAGTACTCCACAAAATGGGTTTATTATATTGCAGAAAGACTTAAAATTCGATTTTTCCAATATGTTTTAACTTCGGTTAATGTATAAGCGATTTCCAAAGACTTCGTTTAAACATACACGTTATGAACTGATGTCTGGCATTAGTTCATAACGTTTATGTTTAAAGGCTTTGAAAATTGCAATCTGTATGAATGAGCCTGAATAAAATCGTAACGGTTCTATTTTACAAAGATTCCATTCATAGCATTAGACCGTTGCATAAAATTCCGTTCATTACATGCTCTGTCATCTCATATATTTCCAATTCTAGTTGTCCTTTTTACTGCTTGTATCGCATTGTGAACCTTCCACTTAATTTCATACCATGACCTGTTCTGCAACATTGGTTCCATTTCTTTCGCCCTTTCGCAAGCGTCTTTCCCAGGCACTGTCATGGTCCTTATCATCTTGCCAAACTGGCGTTTGATAGCACTGTTCTCTTCACTTGTCCAGTTCTTTCTCGGTTGTCCCTTACGTCTCATTTTACCTGCAAGTTAATTTATATAAATGAACGGCTTAATATTATCCAAATCATTAATGTGTACCTTTGAAAACTGTGCAAATCCAGATCGAACGAGACAATATGCGTCATCCGATAAGGGCCTGCATTACATGCTTTCACAATTTACCCTGAAAAAGACTCAAACTAGCTGGTCTGGCTCAGAAAGCATGTGCACTCCATATCTTTCAGTTCTACGGTGTATTCCTTGCTTCCAAAGGATAACCCTTTTATAGAACAATCATATTTAACTTCACTACAGCTGGTGTGTGGGAAAATGTTGCATCGCTAGAAAGTCTCCCTGCCCTACATCATAGTGTAGATTATATTGTCTTGTCATTGATTCCATCGTGGAGTTTTAAAAATATCCGAGAGTCACTAATGAGGCATAATTGGCTGAAACTAGCTAGTCTTGTCCAAAACACATGTACACTCCATATCATTTCAGTTCTGTGGTGTAATCATCGCTTCCAAAGGATAACCCTTTTATATAACATATTTAACTCACTACAGCTGGTGTGTAGGACTGTATGGCGGCGGTAGAACGTCTCCCTCTCTACATCATAGTGTAGATAATATTTTCTTGTCCTTTGTGATCAATGATTCCATTGTGGAATTTCTAAAATATCTGAGGGTCACTGATGAGGCCTAATTGGCCGAAACTAGCTAGTCTGGCCCAGAAAACATGTACACTCCATATTTTTTTTTCAGTTCTGTGGTGTATTTCTTGCTTCCAAAGGATAACCCTTTTATAGAACATATCAAAACAAAACATAAAAATGACAAGCCATTCATTGACTGACAAAAGGAGCTCACCAGCAAAATTGTAGCAGTTGCAATGTTCAGCAGGATACAATGGGGGAAAAAATTTCTTTGATACCAGGTATGGAATTCCGTGGTTTTAACCTGGAATTCAGTTTTAAGTAAAGTAGAAGTAAAACAAAGCCGATGAATTGATACAATTAACCTACTCCACATTGATTTTCTTATCAAGGGACAGTGTTAAAGTTATTATTCTCACATATCTAATATATGCACTGTTTGAATACGCCATTATATGCATCGTCGTTTAGTCTGATGTAACAACACGTAAAATGACGCCACTAAACACAACGCCACTGCCCAATTGTCATCACATGATGGCGCATGGCGGCGATGGAAGTGACCGCAGTATTGCAAATAAAAATCAAAAATGAGTTCCTTTAAGGTGCAAAATGAGTTCCTTTGTGTGCAAATCCACACTCCGATCTCACATTATAAGAGGGTTAATTAAAATCCGTCCGAAGCGATCACAGTCCAGCATCAATCGGCAAGCCTCGTGATGTCGGACTGTGACCCTCGGAACCGTTTTATATATATTATATAAACAAGAGGACCAGTGGTTACGATGCTCACCAGAGCTCAGTGGGAGGGGGGCCAAATGATAGCGATGTATTTTAATAAACAATGGTAAGTAGAAGTAAACCAAAGACCAGGAATCGATACAATTAGCTTACTCGGCCCAACAAAGACAGCAAATGAAAAGAAACACAAAGCGACCAGACCATAATGGAAACCTCAACAGAGGAAGGACAAAAGCACAGTTAATTACTAATGGCCATCCAAATTAAAAACACACAAGTGATACACAAAATCAGTAACAAACAATACCATAAATACACCGCCACAGAAGAACCGCCTTGGAACGGTCAGTGGAAAGAATTCAAAGTGGGGCTTAAATCGATTTCACATTGCCACAATCCTCGCCCTTACTTATATCGCGGTATCGACAATAATTTTGTTTAAGGCGCATGAAGGCTTCCTTACTTATCAGGTTGCCCTGGACCAAAGGACATTTACACGAAAATATGGTGAATATATTCATAAATTCTCAGCCTCATAAGGAATGTAGTTTATAAAAATATGACTTTAAATGGTTATTATTATTATTTTCGGAGTATTTTGGTTTCCATGGCAACCAAAAGAAATGTCTTAAAATCATATGGAAGAGAGAGTGTATAAATAGCTTCTATGAGAGATGATATTTAATAAAGTGCACGGGTGGGCATGAACCAAGCACATTGCCCCAGCACGAAGAAACGCCCAGGTTGGTTTCGCTGCATTGGTCACACCGTAAGGAAATGAAAATGTATGGTTTAGGGGTAGGGATCTTAACCGTCTCTGATATACATGGGTTTTATGAATTGGTAGGGTGTAGCCTGACCTAGGACATGACCGGGGGCACTCCGGGGGCCCCATTTCGGTGTCACTGAATGCCTCTTTACATACGGAACCTGAGTATGTGTGGTTAAGTGGTGTGTATCTGAACATTTTCTGGGGTAATTGGCCTTTTGTGAAGGGGAGGGCGGGGCATGGCCCCGGTGCATCATTGCAGACCCCATTGTTGGTATCAGTTAATGTGTCTTATCATAAGGAACAAGGATATTTATATGGTTAAAGGGCGGGGATCTGAAAAGTTTCTGAGATATTGGGATATTTATTTGAGGGAGTGGACCATGGCACAAGCTCAGCCAGGGGACACACAGGTTGGTTTCCTTAAACGTGTCTAATCTCATGGAGCAAGAATACATATGGTTTTTGGGATAAGAATGGTTTCTAAGATGGGTCTTTTATAACATGGATGGGATGGGGCATGGCCCGGGTACATCCTTTCGGACGCCCATGTTGGCATTAAACCATGTAGCTGAAAGAATATTACTCAATTAACATGTATATAAAACCTTTTGTTAAAATATTTGTAAAGGTTTAGCAGTAAATGTCATGCGTCTATTTCATAAGTCTATGAAAACAGAAAGTTGCTATGTCAACCAAACTAAAGAACTGGATTTCATAAAAAACACCAAACCTGTAATGGCAAATATGGTAAATATTTCTAGAAATTTCCAGTCTTATAGAACATATGGTTTCTGTGAAGTTGCTTTCTGAAAAAATTTGTCCTTTTTTACATTTTGTTTTCCATGACAACCAGTAAAATGATCAATAGGTCAAAAATCATTTGCCAGATAGCATTTTGTATAGGAACATTTCTATGACAATTTTGTCAAAACATCTACAAAGGCTTGGCAGTCAAATGCCATTTTTCTATTTTCCCCATTATCATTTATGGAAACTCAAAGTTACCATAGCAACCAAACTAATGGCAATACATTTTATAAAAACACAAACGCTCAATGCCCCGGCATAATCGATGAAATTAGGGCTCAATCGGTTCTGTGGCTTCGGAGGAGTTGTTGTTTGAAAGTTATGACAGTGCTGGTTAGCTAAACACAGGTCTCGCAAATAAAGTATAAGTTCGGTATATTAATTAAACGAGCAAATAAAATTCCGGAATGACGGAATCAAGACTAAGCAGTATCATCTACGTCAAATATTAGATGCTACTGACACGCTTGTTTTGTTGTGAATTCATGGAACATAAAAAAGAAGTTTGTTTGTCTTACTGACTAGCGATTTTACGGCCATTTCAACCAATTAGAATTATATCAAGCAGGGCCAGCGTCAGCTAACCTAACAGGATTTTCGTTATCATTATTACATCAGCGGAAGTGGAGGACTGGCCGTTTAATATATTTCATGATGCATTTCTACCAATTTCATTAGGTTCAGTATCAAACTCACAATATTTGGCTTCTAGGTCAGATACGCCGCCAATTTTGAAGAATCAGAGGACCAGTTATCTCGCATCTCACACGTGATCATTTCAGCAAAGCAGAGGACCAATGGCCCTGTAGCGCTCACCTGAGTGCAGAAGACAGGCTATACAGAAAATAGGAATGACCTTGACCTTGAATAATCCTGGAGCGTCATTCACTCATTTAGCTCACTGCATGTACCATGTTTAGATACAGGGTCCAACTGCTTTAGAAAATAAATGGTTTTGACATTACCATACAAAAGTCTATGTGAATAAATTTTACATTGGCTTAAAATTGGTCAAGGTAATTCTAGAGTAACGTAACTTGGTTTACTTTTGAAAACATTTTGATAGGTCTGAGTCCCAAATGCGACATACCAAGTTTCATGGCAATAGACCCACTGGTTACAGAAAATAAGTTTTAAGGTTTTTTTTTTCTTCATATGGGCGTGGTGGCCGTCTTGATCATGTGACCAAACTCAAAGTAATCAGTTTTTATTTTCTTACCTTACTGCATTAAGCAATTTTAGATCACAGGTATCCATAGTTTTCGAAAAAAACATAGTTTTGACCTCTTCTCATTTAAAAATCTATGTATCCAAATTTGACCTTGGCATAAAATTAGTCGAGGTCATCCAAGGGTCAACATTAAAACAAAAAATGATGGGCACGAGCCCCCAATGCTACAAATCAAGTTTCATGGCAATCGGCCCACTGGTTCTTGAGAAGATAATTTTGAAGTTTTTTACCATCTTGATCTCGTGACCTGGACCATGCGAACAAACGTCCGTTCCCAAATCTCATGGCTGCTTTCCCGAAATTTAACTTCAATCGACCCAATGGTTCCGGAGGAGGAGATGTTTGAAAATGTTGACTGGCAAACATACAGACAGACAGACAAACAACGGACCCTTGCCATACTATAAGGTCACTGCTTAGCCTTATGCTTAGGTGAGCTTAAAAGTCAAACAGTAACTGAATTCCGGTAACATTTTGTAAATCATGGTTTTATTCAGCTCAATGAACAGAAATGGCATTTGAAGACATTTGTTTCTGTATATTTTAATGATCATTCACAGGCTCAAGATAACATGTTCAGGGTAATACAGACCATTCAATGCGCAGGGCATGCTTTTAAGTGGCATATCTTTGCTTATACTTCATACTCCTAGTCCTGAAATACATCTAAGAGCGCTGCCAATGTCTTCTGTGTCGTGTTCTTACCCTTATCAATTGTTGTCCAAACATGAGCGAAATAAGCAGTCTAGCACTATTTACCTAATTTACTGAGATTACTTATCAGTCATCTTCGTCAGATAAGTAAAGTAAGTAAGCTGAGTTCAGCTACACAGTATTATCACTATATTTCGAAGGGTATTGGAGTAATTGCGATCACAAGATTATCATTCTGTTTTTCGAATGGAGAAAACTGAAAAACCATGACACCCAGAATTATGGTTCTTGCACGTGACACTTTATTTTAATCTTTTCTACATTTGAGCCAAGTATCACCAATTTATTTTAAAAGGTATTGGAGTTATGGCAATCACAAAGTAATCATTCTATTTTATTGGGTCGGGCCTGTATTTTGTGTTTTCGAACATGCATTTTATGAATAAAATTAACATGTTGAGACTTAGACTGTTAATCATAATTCATTATACATGCACAAAAATTCAGCTCTGTATGAATTTGGATTCATAATTGGAAGGTACTAAATGCCAAAAAAAAAAAAAAAATTAATTCGAAACGCGAAATTCCTATAGGGATATTCAAAGACGACACTGGGTAGGGTCGGAAATTGAAAATCGTAGGTCGGTATTGTAATTTTATTTTGGATTTTAATTATTAAAAATGGTTCAGTCGGGGCCTGGATTACGGGTTAGCGGAAATACAGCTTTTTTCCGAAGTAAAGATTATAGATGGCTTAGCTGTATTTACAAAACAATTCATCATACGCCTGATTGCCACAAAAACTAACGGTCATTCAAAACAATATACCTTTAAACTTGTTGTTCATTTCTACCTCGCCATAATCGCTGTCATATTCACTTCCATCTTCAAGACTATCGCTATTACCGTCTCCTTCTTCAACCGTATAATCGTTTTCGCTTACACTGTCAATTTCCCCCGAGGCGCTTTTTTCGTCGCTTTCGCCATCATCGCTGTTTGCAAAAGTATCTTGGTCCTCTAAAAGAAAAATAAAACAAAAATGAATTCAATTCGTACCTATTATCATGTCACAGACAACAATGTCTTTTGACACGTGCACTGCTTCACTTTTCCCAATGAATCAAATTTGATCTTTGCGTAAGGACAGTAAAGGTCGACCTAGATGCAATTATCGCCCTTGGATGTATTCAGCCACACAATGCTAAATGTCATGGTTTAATGAACCCAAAAGTTTATGGAGCAACATAGTTCTTAAGGGGTTCTATCATATTTTGCACATATGTCATCACCATCATGCGCCAGGTACAATTTGAAGCCCCCCCCCCCCCCCCCCAATGTCAGAAGGATGCATATAAAACTACACAAAATAAGGGTTTTGATTTCAGAAAAATATACTAAGCAAATCAGTTGAAAGATATTGAGGTTTTGCAGAAAAATACACAAAACTAGAGCTGTCAGAAGATCTGACTAGCGCCCCGCAGCGCTATCAGAGGAGAAGTTGAAGCAATATAACTCAAAGAATTATCTTGTACATGATTACCTTGTTTTAGACCTTTGGCCGATGTACAAGTTTTCTAAGTCGATAAAGTGGCATATGTCAATCTCCAAGCTAGAGATGTCGACCTTGCTTCATATGTGTTTATAAAAATTCTCAATAAGTACAGCAAATTGCACTAAAATATCTACAATGGTTTTGAAAATTAAGACGGAAAAAGATAGAAAATGACGAAAATATGAATTAAACAAAGGGCCATAACTCTAAGAACTTTGTGGCTAGAGTAACGTTACTTGGTTTAAAACTGTATGTTGCTGTTACGATCTTATGTTCAAAATTAGAACTTCATGTGTTCCATGGTTTGCAAGTTATTAAGAAATGTATGACAAAAAGGTTGAACAGATGGATCGATAAAGGGGCATAAGTAAAAATATATTAAAGCAAGAGTTGTTGAACTTTGCTACACATATGTGAATCATCACTGTCAATAACTACATGAAGTTTCATTTGGATATCTAAATTATGATGAAAAAGACGAAAAAGCTGATTTTTTAAAAAAATTCAAAGGGCCATAACTCTGAAAATATTGTAGCTAGAGTTCCGTAATTTGCCACAAAATTGTGTAATGTTACTGTTACCTTATGTTTAAAGTTTGAAGTTGATATCTTAAACGTTTTTTAAGTTATTTAGAAAAACATGAACAAATGTGGTTGGACAGACGGGCGGACGGACGGACAGACAGGGTGATTACTATAGCGCACCCGCAAAAGATTGCAGGGCCCTAAATAACATAGTCGTTCCCCTAATGTCAGAAGGCAAATTTAAATAGAGAAAATGAATTTCCATGTGTAAATGGTGACCCTGTGCTAAGAAAACAAAAGATTCTTGACCTTCAGCATGCATGAACATGCATTTTGTGTTTACTTTCATGTCAAAGAAAACATAACGCCCTCTTTTATCTTTCACATTTCAAAGTCTGAGAAATAAACATGTGACATGTGGTATGCGCAAGCGAGTAAAAGTCAACCTAGGGTCAATTTGTTTGGAAATCTGGGAGTACTCAGTTTCCCAATGTAATATCCAAAGTTTTAATACAATCCGTCTGCTGAAAACTGAAGAAAAACTTTTTACGTTTTTAAGAGACTTGGACACGGTGACCATCTAGGTTATGTGACCTAGAATTTGCATTCAATCAGTGTTCAAAGGCTGCATACACAATTTTTAAACACAGTGATTTTAAAGAAAAAAAATGTTTTAATGTCAATAGACATCTAACCGAAATGATCACAATGTTTTCAGAAAACGTACTGTTTTCCTGTGTCCAATCGAAAATGCTAAGGAACCAAATTTGACCTTGTAAAAACAATGTCAAGGTCAACCTAAGTTTCAAGACAGGACATCAGCCAAGTATTTAATTCCATGGAGTATTTGAACTTTCTAGTTATTGTACCCATGCCCTGAAAGTTATCGTATCCACAAAGGCGTGCTCGACTGCATTGTTCCAAAAATGGCCCGTTTTCCCAACTCAGCCATTTTAACAGGAGCAGTTCTTGTCTTTGCATTTCAATAAGGAATTTCAATGAATCTTTCCAGTTATCGTTTTTATGAACTGAAGGTCATATAATTATTATCAAGGTCATGCTCGAATGATTTTTGCCAAATTTATTAATCTTTGACAATTTTTCAAAAGTCGTGCTTGTGCACACCCAACTCCTCCTGCAGTTTCAATGTATTTTAGAGAAAGCTACCAGTAATAGTTCCAAAAACCGAAAGAGCATCATAATATTCCAAGGTCACGATTTATACGTTTTACAAGAGTTTCATTGAAGCTTGTAGCTCTACTTCTAGATATTTAGATGATTTATTAAATATTGACAATACTTAGTTCGATAGTTTGATCAGTCAGATTTATCCCCCAGAACTTCAGTTAAACAAGGCAAATTCCTCTGATACCGAGGCCCCCTTTTTGGATTTACATTTATCTATTGTAGATGGATTTGTTTCCTGCAAAATTTATGATAAACGTGATGATTTTGATTTTGAAATTGTAAATTTTCCTTTTTTGGAAGGTAATGTTCCTCGTGCGACTTCGTACGGGGTTTATATTTCGTAGTTAATGCGATTCGCTAGAGTGTCTATTCATGTATCCGACTTCAACACTCGTAATAAATTGTTAACCGCTAAACTTCTTAATCAGGGATATCGGTATCATAAACTACATAAAGCCTTTTCTAAATTTTATAGACGTTATTCTGATTTGGTTTCAAAATTCAATGTTGGACTTAAAACACTTCTGCAACAAGGCCTATCGGAACCCGAATTCTATGGTGACTTAGTATATAAATTTAGAAAAAATACATTCTTGTAAAGACTTTAGTACCCAATTTCGTAAAATCGTTCGTCGTTATATAAAGATTGGGTACAACATAAATGTTTTAAAACAGACTGCATGCTTGGTGGTTAACCCAATCACGGTTGTCAACTTTGCTTTTCTCTTTGATTGCACACCGGTGGGTTGGGCCTAAAATTATATGTCGATTCCAGCGTAAAAACATAAATGGAATTTTAGTTGTTTTTCTTTATGTTGGTTGGCGCCTGATGGTCCGTCTTTGGACGGGTCCCTCGGAGACTTACTGTTGGTTTTCTTTTGCTCCAGCATTTCTGTTGTTGTATGCTGTCGAGTCCTCAACCTTTTTTCATCTCTGTAGTTTTTTTATTTGTATGTTCTCGGAGATGTTACACTTATGAGTTAGGAAGCCTTCATGCGGACTAAACATAATCAATGTCTATACCGCTACAGAAGTAAGGGCGAGGATTGTGGCCACGAAAAATCGATTTAAGCCCCTAGTGGAATTCTTTCCACTGACCGTTCCAAGGCAGTTCTTCTGTGGCGGTTTATTTATGTTATTGTGTGTATCACTTGTGTCTTTTTATTTTGGATGGCCATTAGGCCATTTTGTGGGAAAGTAACTGTCCTTATGGCCTTCCTTTGTTTAGGTTTCCATTTTGGTCTGGTCGCTTCATGTTTGTGTTTTCTTTTCCCTTTGGTGTCTTTGGTGGGTGGAGTAAGTTAATTGTATCGATTCCTGATCTTTGTTTGACTTCTACTTTTTATATCACTTTGTGGGTTTTAACCATTTTATCAACATACGTTCTTGTCACCGCAAAAACATCTACAGTTTTCAAATAATTCTGATGAAGCTTTCCAGTTATTATTCCCAAGTCCTGAAGATCATCATATCTTATTGTGGTCATGCTTTTACGACATTTATGGCACTTTAGCTGTTGACGCTGACTCCCAGTGCAGTTTTCAGTGGATGTTAGTAAAACTTTCCAGGTATGTTACCCACGACCTGACGAGGATCATATTTCATATCTTGTAAACACAATGTCTAAAAAAATATTCTAGCTATCATTTTAAAATTGTAAGCAAGATATCTAAAAACTTGAACGCCTTTGTTTTGCACGTGTACCTTATGATAGGAAAGGAAGAGAAGATGACCACCTTGATCACATTACCTTATTCACTTTTGAGAAAATCTAATTTTCTCTTCAGTTTGGCTTTCGTTATCATTATAATCTTGTAATCAACACATTTCGAAACCTTTCAAGGCATTGCATTGAACTTGAGTAGATGACTTTATTAACCTTAAATAAAGTCGAAAAATGTTTCTGAGTTATCGCCGTTTGAAACTTAACTATTCGAAAGGCCTTGGCTGAAAATTGGAATATTGTATTTTTTCCAATTTTTAACGATTCCTCAGACGCTTAAAGTTGGCGACTTGTTATTCATACACTGGCAACAAGCTGTCTAATTCCTTTTGTTTTGTTTTACAATTTGATAAAAAAGCTTAAAAAATCAACGAAAGCATGTCATTGATAATACCATCTGTACTTTTGACTGTTTCTCTGTTTTTTAAGATGCTTCAGGCTCGTATTTGTATTTGAATTAAAAAGAAGTTATAATATCATTTACCCCGCAGTATAAGCGTTGGCAACATTTAAGGCACATACGAGAACTTACCTCCTTCAATCTGATTCCAATCAACAGTTTTTCCTTTGTCAACTGCCATAAGAATTTTTGCCACACGTCCAAGTTCAATGGCAGAATTCTGGCATCTATAGAAATCTTTATGAATGTCAACCGAGTGCCCGAGGTGGTTTGCAAGCCATTCCACTTCTATCTTATTTAAATTCAAAACCTGGAAGAAATACATTAGTATTTTACACAATTTTCTAGAAGTATTATTTGTTCCGTTTTTAACTGTTATATACTATGCGTAAATGTTTAAAAATTCGTTCACAATAGAACAACAAGAGGGCCCTAGGTCGCTCACCTGATCCAAAGTATAAGAAGGTGGCCCGCGGGCCAGGGCATGGTCATTTTCGGCCTCAGGGCTATAATTCAAACAATCTTAGTAGAGGTCTACTAGATGAACTTTCAAACCAAATATGAAAGACCTAGTTCTTGTGGTTTCAGAGAAAAATATTTTTAAAGCTGTTTCCCCCCATAAAATTCTATGTCAAACATGTGGGCCTCAGGACCGGGCCAGTTTCGGCCTCCGGGCTAAAATCTGAACAATCTTGATAGAGTGCCACTAGATAAAGCTTCAAACCAAATATCTGGGCCTTTTGGTTTCAGAAATGGAAAATAAAGTTTTCCTTAAGTCTATGTAAAACATGTCTATAATTTAAACAATCTTGGTAGAGGTCCACTAGATGAAGCTTCATAACAAATATGAAAGACCTGGGCCTTGTGGTTTCAGAGAAGAATATTGTTAAAAACATTTTCCCTATATAAATTAAAAATAGTAATGATCAGGAACTGATACAATCTGTGTAACAACCCCTAAAGATTGTTGACAATCCATTGGGATTGAGTTAAAAAGGGCTAAAACATGGATGGATAAGCCTATGTAAAACATCTGGGCCCTGGGGCTGGGCCATTTTTTCGCCCCAGGGCTACGATTTGAACAATCGTTAGGATCAGAATATCCCCCTTACCGACGTTTACGGAGGGCTGTTGTTTCTAAAAGCTGTTTGACGTTATATGCTACGTGTTAAGCAGAAAGTTTGTAGGTTTTCTTTATTTGTCTCAAAACATAGATTGCGGTTACTCGCTCGAACCGCCGGTTCTATCGAGTACCCACAATCTATGTTTTAGCAAAAATCGAGTACCCACAATCTGTGTTTGTACAGGCGTGTTTTCGTGATATTATTTTGATGGGAAATTATGACTTCATTCGTGCAGTCTGATCAGAGTCTTCGCTGATCGCAAGCACCTACTATAGGCTACGATCTGCCAGTTTTAAGCAATATGTGAGTGTCACTCAATTTCAGATTTCATCTTATTTTGCATTTTCGGACAGAATCACACTCAGTTCACTAAAGGGGAGATAATCCAAGTTACCTTTAATTTAAAGCGACTGTAAAAGTCATAAGCACGTAGCCCAATGATGTTTTTACCAACAGTATACCAAAGTATTATCTTTCTTTTGACCTTACATGAGAAAAATAATGCTTAAAATTTGCTAAAAATTCTCAATAATTTTGGCTCATACTATATGTATAAAGTTTGAAGTTGATATTCTAAACGGCTGTTAAAGTGTTAAGAAGAAAAAAAACAGGAAAATGTGGACGGACAAACAGGCGGATGGACAGACGGACTGGCAGGGTAATTACTATAGGGCACCAGCAAAACATTTTCTAATTAGTATCTTTATGTGTTTGGAGATTAGAATGAATTGAATGAAAAAATGACACAACATTATAAATCAACATACACGTTTACATGAAAACTATCAAACATTTTCTTTCTCATATATACATCTTGCAGTTAGTGACCTTGAGATTCATTCAAGGACCCAAAAAGTAACACACGCTTGAGATATTATAATAAGTTATATCTGTGTAAATAAAAATCAAAATCCATCGATAAATGTAGATGCTAAAGTGACAAAGTTTTACGAAAAATAGTCACAGTGACCTTGACCCTGACCCTAAGATTCAAATTTGCTCGAGCTTTAACTATAGGTAGAATTGTGTGAAGTTAAACCAAAATCGGTCAATAAATGTAGACGTTTAAGCGATGACAAAGGTTTTGTTTTAAACAAAATAGCAACAGTGGCCTTCACCTTGAGCCAAGGACTCCGAAAGTCGACGTCGCTAGAGATAATATGATTAGTTACATTTTGGAAAGTTGTTAGAATCCATTATTAAATTTAGGTGCTAGAGTGATAATAATCTTTTCTAAAATTGTCACAGGGACCTTGTCCTTGATCCCAGGACCCCGAAAGTAGACCTCGCAATTTATACCATTAATAATATTTATGCGAATGTAAATAAAAAAAATCTATCAACATAAAGGCTAAAACGATGACAAAATTCTTCTAAAAATAGCCACAGTGACCTTGACCCTAGGACATTAAAAGTTAAACTCGCTAAAGATATTATCATAAGTAAAATTTGTGTAAAATTGAACCAAATAAATTAATAAATGTATGCGCTAGACTGAGGACCTTGTAGGTTGAACACGCTCAAGATATTATCATAACAATATTTGTGTAAAGTAAAAATCAAAATCCATCGTTAAATTTAGGCGCTGTGAAGTTATGTCAAAATGTATCAATAAATGAACGTGCCTGTGTAATGAAAAAGTGTTTCTTAAGATAGTCACAGTGACCTTGACTGCAGGACCTCCTAAGTAGAACACCCTCGAGATATTATCAAAAGTGACATTTGTGTGAATGTTAATCAAAATCCATCAAAATATAAAGGTACTTAAGCAATGGCAAAGTTTCTTCTACAAATAGCCAAAGTGACCTTAACCTTGTCCCAAGGATCTTTAAAGTTTAACTCGCTCGAGATTTTATCATGAGTATGATCTGTGTGAAGTCAAATCAAAGTTCATCAATAAATGTGGGCGCTAGAGTGATGACAAAGTTTTTTCTTAAAATAGACATACTGACCTTGACCTTGGTCCCGAAGCTCAAAAGAAGAATTCGCTCGAGGTATTATCATAAGTAACATTTATGTGAGTGTACATCAAAATCCATCAATAAATGCTGACGCTAGAGCGACGACAAATTTTTGTTTTTCTAAAAATAGCCACAATGACCTTGCCATTGACTCTAGGTCCTTGAAAGTTAATCTTGTTTGAGATATCATCATAAGTAACATTTGTTTGAAACTAAATCATAATCCATTAATAAATGTAGGCACTAGGGCGATGACAATGTTTAACGAAAAAGCCACAGTGACCTTGACCTTGACCCCAGGACCCGAAAGGTCACACTTTTTCGAGTTAATCAAAATCCATCAATAAATGTAGGCGCTAGAGCGATGACGAAACGTACGGGACAGACGCTATATCCCCACATACAGGGAATAATTATCACAGAACTGGTTATTTGTTCGGTCGCAATAGCACTAAGTATGCCATAATTTGTATTTGCTTAAGGATGGTCCTAATCGCTATGCAAGTCGTATCCCGTTCTCCATTGTTTCAGCAGACAGTGTAGAGTTTAAAATGTCTAATGTTAGAGCACCAGGCACAGGAATACATAACGGCAATATTTTATGCTGTAAGTGAACACCTCTTGCAAGATTAAGTTCAACAAAAGTAAGTTTACCTGAACTACGGTCGCTATGTACTTTCTCATTGTCGTTGCACACACTCGCTTTGGAAATTCTAATCCCGCGCTGTCGGCTAGTTCCCGGAGGCATGCATGTCCCTCAATATATCCATCGCCTGTTGCTCTAGGAAAGAGATACGTGTTGTCAGGGTCAACGCCAACTGTTCCTCTGTATTGAAGTAAAAGCTCAAGTACCTCTGCTATCTCTGGAGTGATTATCAAACCAACCGGCCTTGACGTCTTGTCAGGAATTTGTATCATATCGAGCCTACGAAAAATTTTAAACAAATATCAGCATTTCAAATTTAAATATCTTGACTAAGTCTATCAAACTTCGAAGTTGACGAAATGTTATTATCGCCCGGAAAGCTCAGTCGGTAGAGTACAAATTAAAAATAGTAATGATCAGGAACTGATACAATCAAATCCCAAATCCTCATGCAACATCACCAGGGAAAGAAGTCGAAACATTGAGTGACAACAATTAATAAAACGGACCACCGCCAAACCGAGTCAGCAGCTCTTTCCCAAATAGGTGGTGACTCAGAATAGCCTAACGTAACCAAAAATGAATAACAAACATAATGGAGAAAAAATCAGAATTACCAACCAGACAAACATGAACTTGGACGGACAAATGCAACTATAATAAACAATCAAAAAAGTGTGAAGAATAGGAATAATTAATAGAACAACGTGCATTATTAGGGAAAGAAGTAGAACCAAATACACAAAACAGGAAGGAGCCACAGCAAAAGCACCGACTTGGAATGGTCAGTAAATAATACTGGTGGGTTTAAGTATAATTTACGGGATCCCAACCCTCACCCTCACTTTTACTGTGTTTCAAACATGTATTTGTTCGGTCATGTAAGCCTTGTAAGCGAAGGTTCGCCGGTTCGAAACCGGTTCTGGTCGCATTTTTTCCAAATTCATTTCTTCAGTGTTCATGTATCTAAAAGCTGATGCAGCTGTGTATAGAGAGGTTTGGTATTTGCCGATGTCTGTTCTTAACAGATATTGTATAAAAAAATGCGGCTTGTAGATCACTGCCAATGGCTGGTACTAGAATAAATTGATGACGACATGGGCTTTAACAATGAAAATAATGAACAATTTTCTTATCGCTGTTCTTTGTTCCCATCTGACTTTTTTCGGCTATAGAACCTAAACATCGGTTGTCAAGATGATATAGCCTACGCTTAACAGCCTGGGAGAGTTGTCACTATCCTATATCCAAGGATGTGTTCAATAGAAATCGATGATTTGTTAGTTTCGATGAAACATCAAGCCGCTGAGTAGGGATAAAATGTAAGATTCGCATGTTTTACTGTTCGTAGAGTGATAAATAAAAAGATAAACATTCTTCACAGGTTGTTTCATCTCTGTGGCTTTTTTATTTGTGAATTCTCGGAGATGTTACACTGATGAGTTAGGAAGCCTTCATGCGGACTACTCAAATTATTGTCTATACCACGACAGAAGGGCGAGGAATATGGCCATGTAAAATCGATTTAAGTGGAATTCTTTCCACTGACCATTCCAAGGCGGTTCATCTGTGGCGGTTTATCTATGTTATTACCTGTTACTGATTGTGTGTATCACTTGTGTATTTTTATTTTAGATGGCCATTATGCCATTTTGTGGGAAAGTAACTGTCCTTTTGGCCTCCCTCTGTTGAGGTATCAATTATGGTCTGGTCACTACGTGTATCTATTTCTTTTCCTTTTGTGTCTTTGGTGGCCGGATTAAAGGTTTCGATTCGTGATCACTGTTATACTTCTACTTTACTTATTCTTATTTGGACCATGCTTAAACGATGATTTTCATTTTCAGTCAATCAGATCATCGTTTTTGAAACATGTCAAGCGTTTCGAAAGTCAGTCAATCAAACAAGCGTTCCGATAGAACTCTCATTGATACCTTTTCTTGTATCAAACGATGTATTTGTAGCCAATCAAAATGCCAATGACTCAGTTATACATAATACTACTACTGATAATAATAATAATAATAATAATAAAAATAATAATGAAGATAAAAATTAGCCTCAGCCCCTATGCTGAAAATCAAGTTTCATGACAACTGATCCGTTGGTCCCTGAGAAGAATATCTTTAACGGATTTTTCCTAATACCGGAAACGCCGCCATCTTGGTCATTTGACAAAACTAATATTATTTAATTTTCCTTCAAGCTTTCGTATAAAATTTGGTTACAAATGGCTGGAAAAATAAGGTTTTAATTTCTATTTCTAAAAGCTCTTGTGCCACGGTCAAGGTATAACCTTGATATTGAATAAATCTGCAGCTTCATTCACTTACTTATCTAACTGCAACTTCCAATTTTCAGGACACAGGCTGCAAAAGGTTCCAAAATCTCGGTTTCCCGTTTGCTCATACTAAAATAGATAGATCATTAAGAAATGAAGTTGCAAAAATGCGACCAGAACCGGACTCGAATCGGCGACCCCTCGCTTACAAGGCAAGCGCTCTACCGACTGAGCTACCCGGCCGCTCATAGCATTTTTTCAATCTCGAAGTTTTTATAAACTTAGTTAATAAACAGCACTCTAGATGAAGTACGGGAAACCCTTTTACAGGCTACACAACTGCACTTAACACCGGCTGTTGCATATAGATAGATCATTAAGAAATGGATTTGAAAAAAAATACGACCAGAACCGGACTCGAACCGGCGAGCCCTTGCTTACAAGGCAAGCGCTCTACCGACTGAGGAACCCGGCCGCTGATAGCATTTCTTCAACTTCGAAGTTTTTTATAAACTTAGTTAATAAACAGCACTCTAGATGAATTACGGGAAACCCTTTGACAGGCTCCACAAATGCACTTAACAAAGTCTATGTGACCAAATTTGGCATTGGTTCTAAATAGGTCAGGGTCATCTGAGTGTCATTATTTGAACATGCTATGACGGGACCGAGTACCCAATGCCACATATCTTATTTCATGACAAGAGGCCCACTTGTTCCACAAAAAAATTATACCTTTTATGGGCAAGACGGCTATCTTTGTCACATAGAAAAAAATAGTTTTCATTTTCTTGCAACTTTAATATTAAAAATGGCAATGTGGTTTCGGTAAAAAAATACTTTTTTAATATCTAAATGACCTTGGGCCAAGGTTAATGAATGATCTTCATCTTTAATACCCACGTACCTTCATCCACTCATTTCGCTCTCTTAATCTACCTGTTTTCTAATCACATGCTTCAATAGTTTTCAAAATATACGCAGTTTTTTGCCCATACAAGCGACCAAATTTGACCTTGGTGAAAAATAGTCGTCGGAGGTTCATCTTTTCAACAAACTCTGAAGAGCCCGAATCCCTTATGCTGAATACCAAAGTAGAAGCAAAAGAAATATCAGGAATCGATACAATTAACTTACTGCGCCCCGAAAGACACCAAAGGTAAAGAAACACAAACACGAAGCGGCCAGACCATAACAGAGGAAGGCCTAAAGGACAGTTATTTTCCCACAAATGGCCTAATGGCCATCTAAAATAAAAAGACACAAGTGATACGCACAATCAGTAACAAAAATAACATAAATAAACCTTCAAAGAATAACCACCTTTGAACGGTCATGGGCCTCCGTGGCCTAATGGATAAGAGCGCTGACTCTTAGTCATTAGTTCTTTCACCGCCGTAGGTTCGAGCCTGGCTCGGGCCACGTGTGAGACGCCAAGTTCTGCAACGGAAGGTCAGTTGGTTTTTCTCCGGGTACTCCGGTTTTCGCCCACATCTGATAAACGATCGGCTCGATATGAGTGAAATAATCTTGAAAGGGCCGTAAACCCGAACCAAAAAAAAAATTGAACGGTCAGTAGAAAGAATTCCACTTGGGTGGGGGGCTAAATTCGATTTTACATGGCCATAATGCTCACCCTTACTTCTGTCGCGGTATAGACAATAATTTGGTTCAGTCCACATGAAGCTACAGAGATGAAACAACCTGTGGAAAATAACTACCTCTACTTTTCACATTTTATTTGGTTTCAATTGACCCAAGAGATGTTTTTTTTTTGAAAATGTTGACGACGCCTGACGACGACGGACGACGGACATCTGCATGCCCTATAAGGCTCTGTTGAGCTAAAGTAATTATTTGGATTATTTCCTGAAGCTTGTTTACTCACTTGTATTTTAGGCATATATACCATCACTGAATTGGAAGATTCGTTAAAATCATAACCAATCGTCGTTTTTATCAAAACGGGCTGCAAAGATTGTAAGCTTGAATAGGTACACACGCAAGAATCTAGTCATTGTAAAAAAAATCATATTCTATTCCTTTGTAACCAACAGCAATATTACTAAACCAATAAAAGTACGAAAAACACTTTTTTTATGAATTTGTAGACTAGGTTAGGATTATTGTCAGGTTTCGACAGAGGCATAACACAAGTAGTCACCAAATTTTATAAAAGTGCCTAATGATTGTTCTCATTTTCCTATAATTACTAGCAATTATTGTAGCAAACAGCACTGTCATTTATTTACTGTAAATCAATTTTTTTCGCGGTCACTTTATTTTCGCGATATCCGCGTGAAAGTAAATATCGCGAAAATAAAGTGCCGCAAACAGATCGGAAGAAATTGGAGTTTCAATGTGGGTAGCAGCTGTGTTATAGGATAGAAACTAAAATAATATTTTATTGATATATATAAATCTGTGTCATGAAAAAGTCATGACACAGTTTTATAAATATCAATAAAATTATTTAAAAGTATCGTTAAACGATTGGCTATCCATCGCCAATTTTATCGGTATTACAAACCAGGACGATGCACGCGTAAAGGGTCTTTAGTTCTCTGGGACAGAAGATGATAAAATTGCGAAAATCTTTTTTTCATTTTGTTGCAAAGCGAGAAAATAACATGCCGCGAAAATGTCTCTGGAGACAAAATCGCGAAAATTAACATACGCGAAAATAAATTGATTTACAGTTAACATCTCGTATTGAAAAAGTGTTTGATTTGAAGTTTAACATTCCCGTTGATACTGCAAAGCTTATTTTGGAGACGTCGTTTTCAATTGCGTGTGAAGTTTACACGGTATTGTGATGAAAAGACTATACTAGCCCTACCGCATAATGAAATCAATAGGGTTAATATATGCATGGAAGGTCCGATTAAGACCATGTTTATCGGATTGGCTTAAAACCTTAAGTACGCATTGGCGGTAGGTTTCAGCACTCCAAAGAAGCATCATGCAGCCCATTTGATTTGCGTTATGTCCTGATGGGCAGGGCGCCCCGTAAAGGCCAAGATTCACTTTTATATTCGCATATCCATAGAAATACACTTGTTGGGGCAACTTACCTTTGCACAAGTTGTTGTTCTACTGGACAGAGAGATTGAAAAATCTCGTGATTGACCATATTTTGCCATTCAGGTCGATCTAAGTAATCCTGTACCCGTGTTTGGCTAACTTCCCCGCTCCTTCTTCTATTGAACATAATTAACCGACAAAGCACCAGACCGGACAAGTATTGATAATTCGCCATTGTTGTTTCAGTTAACAAGGCCTCCTTTGCACCTGTTATTTCTTCGTCGAGAAACGTTTTAAGCCTCAACAAGTCTTCTGTTGTTGGAAGCATAACAGGATTGTTTCTTCGCCTTTCTTTTGCTGTTTGGTGTGAGATTGCATTCACTTTTAAAGACCACTCATTTTTTATTAGCTTTCTCAGTCTTGTCGCATTTTTCTCAGCTTCCTCGTCATTTCGTCGGATCGCTTCTCCATCTAAAATTACACAACATTTGGTGAGAAGACGCCCGACTTTCTGTCCAACAGAAGGTTTAATAAATTTTGCCCGATCATTTGTCTGATCTAGCATGGCCAATTCATGCGCCGCCGTTATCAATTCATCGAAGAATTTGACTTTTAAAAAGTCTTTTAAATAACCATTTTTTTCTCCTGTCTTAGATCTCATTTTCAGAACAAGCCTTCCCAACAGGCGCAAGTCGGAACTTACTGACGAAGATTTCCGCTTATCCTTCGACAAGTTTGTATACATTAGTTCACCGTATTTCATAGCAACGGAATCATTTCTTATGGAAATAGAAACGTCGTCTATGATCATACGACTGACAACATCTTCTAGAAAGGTTTCGTCTATTGCTCTGACTGGTTTCGACGACTCCATCAGTAAAACGCTGTTTCTCTGGGCTTGATGTCTTCTGGCCTTTTGCTTAATGTTGGGTTTGAATTGGCAGGTTTTTTGGTGTCGCCATAACTCCCATCTAAGGTAATACCCCTTGCAAAATTCGCAAGGGGCAAAGTCATTGTGGTTATAATCCCTATAAGTTTTACTTGGCCTTCGGCCGACTATCAAATGCCCCTTGTTGGTGGCAAGGACCGTGCTATTATGAATATAATCTCCGTGTAAACGGAGTCTATCCAACTCTTTCCTCCGTTCTCGACTTGATAGGTCTTTCAATCTTTTTATTTCGTCCTCCGTTTTATGCGTTTTAAGATGCCGGGATATTCGCATGTAGTACTTGTTACAAAACATGCAGCAGTGCTTCTTGTCACTTATTCTTTTTCCGTCTATGTATGCCGTTGTTTTAGGGATTTTAACTGCAATATAAAACAGCAATTATAAAACAAACCTTATATCCAGTAAATGACATAATTATCTATGATATTTCGGATACATGAATGAGCCCCAAAATAGAACAGAAATGGCTGCACAAACTGCCAAGACATCATATTATATCAGACATTACAAAGAAGAATCCAAGAAACAAGCAGTTAAAAGGCTATCAAGAAAGGAGGAGCAGCCAACGACGCACTACTGAGGACTCTCTTTTTATCATCACTAAAACACGTCTATATAAATTTGATCCCTCTAAAACCCCACTTTTATATAGTAAAATTGGGATTTACAGGGGTAAGCATTATTTTTCATATTTTGCTCAAAAACATAGATTGTGAGCACCCAAATCCTTTATCCCCACAATCAATGTTTTAAGCAGAAATAAGATATATATCACAAATTTTCGTCCTACAATTTCAATTTTAGGCCAAAAATTGGCGATGCATTTGTATAGGCGTGTTTTCATAATGTTATAAAATTCAGAAATTACTCAGTCTTAAAAAGGTAAGGTGCCTCCTTGGGGCACACGGTGTGTTCATAATTTCATATTTTGTTCAGTGCTCTTGTAAAGTATCATGCGTATACCACGATTTTAATGAAGTGATAATTAGTAATCTATACTTTTTATTTTGTTTATTGGTTATATTCCTTTTTAAAATATGTAAAATATAATGCTCTACTTTCCGTACATATCCATCACAAACCATGTCCGAGTTCCAACGTCCTTCGTTCAAATTTCTGCTTCACAAAAACGGTTTTTGAATGGTTGTTTTTTAGAATAGAAATGGAGACAATGATATAGAATCAATACAGCTACCTCATATGTCTTATTGAAGTATCAAAA
Source organism: Lucinisca nassula (assembly GCA_963580285.1). NCBI lineage: Eukaryota > Metazoa > Mollusca > Bivalvia > Lucinida > Lucinidae > Lucinisca > Lucinisca nassula. The sequence continues at coordinate 1,471,418 of OY757016.1, read as the reverse complement.
CAAACCTGACTTATGAAACAGTTTCAGAAAAATATTAAGAAAACATAAAGGCAAACAAAAATATTTTTGGGATCAATTTCTGAAAAATTGAACGTTACAAACGCATCTGGTACAATATCACTGCTATTCAACAGTCTGCGTGCGTGTCCGACCCAATCACAGGCATACTTAATTCTTTCTTTTAATTGCACACCGGTGGGATGGCGTTCAGACATCATGATGGCTTTGTCTTTATTAAAGCTACTTAATTTATTCTAATTTATTTTAGTTCGATTGAGGTGAAAGCTTCAAAAGCACACTAAATCGCCCTATAACACTAATGCCGGATGTTTTCATGCGCGTTATTTATTATCTGTTCGGAGCCGGAACTCACATGCATATTGTTTTGTTCAATGAAGTTCAACTTTTGGTTTTCATTTGCTCCCTTTTCCTGTGCTATTGTGTTCCGCACCGACTTCTCAACGTGTTGTCGAGTACTTATCCTTTTGTCCACTTGGCTTTTATTGCGTTTTTTTTTTTTGGCAAGTTTGCTAACTGATGAGTTAGAAAACCTTCACGCGAACCAAGCAAAAACATGTTTGAACTGAAGTCAAAGTGAGGTAGCAAGGTAGGATTTCGTAAAATTTACTTCACACCACGTTTAATTTTGTAGGCCGTTCGGAATCGGCGCTCCTGTTGAAGTTCACTTTTGTTTTGTGTTCGTAGTTCCGAGTCCTTCCGTCATATGTTTTACATTTTGCTGATTATGATCATACCCTGTTTCGATTGCTCATCATAGTTGTATTTTATCTTCCAGTTTTTTATTATCCCCATTATGTTGGTCGTTCCTTTTACATACGGTTTGGTATTCCGAGTCAGCACCTGTTTGTGAAAGAGCTGCTGACTCAATTTTGCTGTGATCTGATTTGTTGTTGTCGTTACTCCATGTTTCAGCTTCTTTTCTCATAGTGATTGGGTGAACAATTTGGGATTTGATTGTATCAGGACCTGATTATTTCTCTTTTTAATTTGCAGTGTCTATTATGGCTTTTAGCTAAAGCCTTATATTTAATTTATTTGTGTTTCTGTTTGTTTGTTGTCATTTCAAAACACTATTCTCGCTCCCACTAAATCGGCACACATGTCTAGCATCGGAAATATGACAAAAATATTACTCTGAGACAGAAAACAACAACAACAAAAAAAAGAGACAGCACTCTCTTGCACATACATACACACTATCCAATGATTAAATAGCTGGATGGTCGGTACATAGAACAAATGCAAATGACTGAAGTCAACGCATAGACGTTATCTTTGTGTCAATCTGCTATAAGTCCAAAGCGTTATTTTTACAATTTATACTTTTGTACAATGTCAAAAGTGTATACACATCCCTGAAAACAAACTTTTACTGTCAACAGAAATGCCGTATCAAATTGTCCATAAGTTATAGGCGTACAAGCCAAAATGACAATTGCCTACCTAGAGATTCTTTCGGTTTGGGTTTTACGACCCTTTCAAGATAATTTCACTCATATCGAGCCCATCGTTAATCAGAGTGTGCGCAAACCGGAGTACTCGGAGAAAAACCACCTGACCATCCGTTGCGCAACTTGGCGTCTCACACGGGGCCCGAGCGAGGCTCGAACCTACGGCGGTGAGAGGCCTAATGACTAAGAGTCAGCGCTATTATCCACTAGGCCAAGGAGGCCAGTTGCCTACCTAGTGATGAAATATGCCAAGGTCAACTCAAGACCATCAAGAACACTATTAATTGTGCAGGGCTAGCGTCCTAGATACAACATGCAAATATTCAAACCTAACGATAACAGTATGACCCTAGTATATGGTTTAGAAAACACGTGACAAAATGTTGACGCTAAATGAAATGTCGTACCGTTTTCCTTTTTGTGGTAAATTTCATAAACAAATCCCTTTGATATGTGGTTAAATATATTTTTCTCTAAATGTTCTCATACAAGTAGAAGTAGAAGTTTTCTGCAGTCTACAATACATTTGCAGATGTTGCCAATTTTCGAATCCATCAGACCTTTTATCCTTGACTTACCTATTTATAAGTTTCATGAAGATCCTATAAACACTCAAGGGTCTAAAGTGATGGCAAGGTCAAAAATAGGCGTTTTTCAGAAATCAAGGGGACATAAGTCTATGAAAGATATGCTTCGGGCTTTTATCCCCGACTTACCTATGTAAAAGTTTCAAAACGATCCCATAAAAACTGAAGCAGCTACAGTGATATGGTCAAAAATAGGTATTTTCAGCAATCCAGGCCACATTACTTTATGATAGATATACGGACCTGGCCAGTTTTCAAAATTGTCCAAGCTTTTACCCGGACTTTATGTGTTAGTTTCAACAAGATCCAATAACAATTGAAGGGGCTACAGTGATAACAAGGTCAATATTAGGCATTTATAGCGATCTCGCAACCTCGCCAGTTTTCAAAGACATTCAAGTTTTAATCCCTGACTTACCTATGAACAGGTTTAAAGAAGATTCGATAAAATCTAATGAGGCTACAGGGATGACAAGGTCGAAAATATGTATTTTCAGCAAGTAAAGGGACATAACGCTAGGATAGATAGGCAGACTTGAGCTTTTATCCCTGACTTACTTAAGTAAAAGTTACAAGGAGATCTGATAACAAGCTGAAGGTGCTACGGTGATGAAAAGGTCAAAAGTAGGCATTTTCAGCAATCAAGGCGATGTAACTCCAAAATAAACAAGCAGACCTTGCTAGTTTTTAAATTCATCCGAGCTTTGATCCCTGACTTACTTAAGTAAAAGTTTCAAGGAGATTCCATAAAAACTGAAGGTGCTACGGTATTGACAAGGTCTATTGTAGGCATTTTCGGCAATCAAGGGGATGTAACTCCAAGATAAACGAGCCGACCTTGCCAGTTTTCGAACTCCTTCGAGCTTTTATCCCTGACTTACTCAAGTAAAAGTTTCATGGAGATCTGAAAAAAAACTGAAGGCGCTATGGTGATGCCAAGTTCAAAAGGAGGAATTTTCGGCAATCAAGGGGACGTAATTCCAATATAAACAAACCGACCCTGCCAGTTTTCGAACTCATCCGAGCTTTTATTCCTGACTTACTTAAGTAAATGTTTCAAGGAGATCCGATAAAAACAGAAGGAGCTACGGTGATGACTAGGTCAACAAGTTGGCCATGATGGCCCTAGATCGCTCACCTGTTACAAGCTGCAAGATAGCAGGTTATATGTTAAGGTAATTCTATTAAAATCCATCAATAAATGTTGGGGCTAGTGTTAAGAAGTTTTTTTCTAAAGCTAGTAACAAGAACCTTAACCTTGATCCCTACACTCTGAAAGCCATGCCAAACAAGAGTGTTCACAAGGTTTTTCTATGATTTGACTTACTGACTTACACTTTGACTGGACAGGTCCCATTTTCAAGCTTGATCAAGATATTGTCATGACAATTATTCTGAGCAAGCTTGATGATGATTGGACCATGGTCTCTAGAGTGTTCACAAGTATATTATATATAAGACCTGTCGCCAGACAGTATAGTTCCCTGGAAATCGCGTTTTGACTAAGTTGCGCAAAGAAAAATTTTCAGACCCATAACAAAAACAACGTCATAATGAAAGAATCCAGTGCTATATCAATATTTGGGGTCATGTATGATTCTAGTCTGTAACATTAGTATCCATTTAACCCTTAGACATGAATTAGCCAATCAAAGTATGCCAAATATAAGACTCTATCTCAAATGGTTAATAAGTTATAACAATGTAGGTCACAGGGTAAGAGTCAAGGTCACAAGTCAAAATTTTATGTATGAGCGAAAAGGCAATGTCACAAGCAACATACATGCCAAATATGAAAGCTCTACCTAAAATAGTTACATAGTCATGATAAAGTAAGTCAAAGGTAAAGGGTCTAAGTCACATATCGAATTTTTTGTATCAGTGGAAAGGCAATGCCGCAAGGAACCTACATGTCAAATATATAGGCTGTTTGTCAAATGGTTAAAACTTTATGATAAAGTAGGTAAAAGGTCTAGGGTAAAGGTCAAAATTTTTTTGTATGAGTGGAAAAACAATGTCACAAGGAACCAACATGCGAAATATGAAAGCTCTATCTCAAATGGGTAGAAAGTTAAGATTAGTAGGTCAAAGGTCACATATCAAAGTCACAGGTAATTTTTTGTATGAGTGGTAAGGCAATGTCACAAGGAACCTACATGCCCAATATGAAGGCTCTATCTCAAACGGTAAAATGTTATAATAAGTAGGTCAAAGGTACAGGGTCAATGTCACAGCTCAAAATTTTGTATGAATGGTAAGGCAGTGTCACAAGGAACCTACATGACAAATATAAAGGCTCTATCTCAAACGGTTAGAAATTATTAATAAAGAAGGTCAAAGATCAAATGTCAAGGTCACAGGTAATTTTTGTTATGAGTGGTAAGGAAATGTCACAAGGAACCCACATGTCACATCTGAAGGCTCTATCCAAAATGGTTAAAAACTTATGATAAATAGGTCAAAAGGTCAGGGGTCAAGGTCACAGGTCAAAATTTGTTGAATGAATGAAAAGGCAATGTCACAAGGCACCTACATGCCAAGTATAAAGGCTCTATCTCAAACGGTTCTAAAGTTAAACAAAATTATAGTGTTCACAAGGTTTTTATATGATAAACCTACTGACCTACTTTTAGACCCAACATGAATCATATTCGAACTTGACCGAGATATTGTCATCAGGATCATTCCGAGCAAATTTCAAGATGATCGGACCAAACCTGTGGCCTCTAGAGTGTGCACCATGTTTTTCTATGATTTGACCTACTTTTTGACCCGACATGACGCATATTCGAACCTGACCGGGATATTGTCACAATGATGATTCTGAGCAGGTTTGATGATGATTGGTTGGAAACTGTGGCCTATAGAGTGTTCACAAAGTTTTTTCTATGATTTGACCTACTGACCTACTTTTGACCCGACATGACCCATATTCAAACTTGACTGAGATATTGTCATGGTGGTCATTCTGAGCAAGTTTGACGGTGACTGGACAAAAAATATGGCCTCTAGTGTGTTCACAAGAAAAAAGTTCCGCAAGGACGACGGACGACGCACGACGGACGACGACGCCGGAAATCTTACTGTCACAAAAGCTCACCATAACCTTTAGTCAGGTGAGCTTAAAATAGGCATTTTCAGGGATCAAGAGGACCTAACTCTAACATTAAAGGGCGGACCTTGCCCGTTTTCGAACTCATCCGAGCTTTTATCCCCAGGATACTTATACGTAAGTTTCAGGAAGATCTGATCAAAAGTGAAGGCGCATCGGTGATGACAAGAATTTTCCCATTGAAAGCCTATGGGACCTTATGATTGCCATAGAAACCAAAGTGTTCATTCGATTTCGATAAAAGGTTTTGCCATCAACGCCTCACCAGAGGCATGACCCACCGGTGTGCAATTAAAGAGGGTAGCAAAGTTGCCTACCGAGATCGAGTTAACTACCATGCATGCAGTCTGTTTTATAACATTTATGTTGTACCCATTTTTTTATATATCGAATAACGATTTTACGAAATTGGGTACTAAAGTCACTACAAGCATGCATTTTTCTAAATTTATATACAAAGTCACGATAGAGGGCCTTGTTGCAGAAGTCTCAGGTTTTCGTTCTTTTATGTGTTCTTTGTTTCCGAATGCAACCTTGTATCTTTTTAATAGCAGATCGCCTGATAGGAAACTATCCGGCTGTTTGTACTCACTATTATTAGATTGCACGTCTGCTTCCAAGTCAGTAAGATTTGTTGTTTCATCGAAAGCTCCATGATTAGCTGCTGCTTCAATCACCTCTACATTCTGTACAATACAAAAGATATGTTCGTTAAGCTAAAATTTGTCCAAAATTCCCAGATATGTATTTAAACATCACCATCGGTATAATTCCCAAAATCATGAAATAAAGGCAATGTCCAAACATGAATGCTTGTATAAAAGCTGTAGTTCAAAGATGCTATTTTCCAATACGGAGCATTATTACATCTCTAATAATTTTAGGGTGAAACGAGTCTTATATAAGGATAAAGGTGATAGTTGTCGCAAAAATTGAGCCGTATGATGATGTTCAATGTGAAACATTGATGCAAGCATTAAAGTATCCATCCTTCTTTAGATGCATGTTTGTATCATTAAACTAATTCTTCCATTGGGTCAACAGCCAAATGCTACGCTAAACACTATATTTACATAATCAGTGAACCATTAAAAATAGGTCAAGGTCAAATACGGATGCCTTCTTAATTATTGTCATCCGTAAATGCAAGCTTGAAGTAAGCAGCATTGATAAAGTTTCTTCTGTGGCGGCAAAATACAACAGTGTAAACTAGAACTGTCATAGGATCTGACTATAGCCCCGCTAAAGTGCTATCAGAAAAGAAAAATACAAGAAAAAAATGTTTTCAGCTTTCAGACTCTAATTATTGGTGGTAAAAGGCAATTCAGAGTTATGCTTCATGTGCTAGCAAATCATCTCATGGTGCTTTACATTTGTGTGAAGTTTCATGAAAATATCTCAAGCTATTGTTGTGTCATGGAGCAGACAAGGTTAAAATTGTCATGTTTTCAATGTTCAAAGGGCAAAAACTCCAAAGGTATTCAATCCAGAGTTATGATT